>OFHU01000714.1:0-43265 GCA_900245905.1 Lacerta viridis
GCTTGTGCATGCTTTAAATATATTGCATGTATGCAGTCTGATTTTATACACTTAGGCTGTGTACATAACACACAACACATAACATTCCCCAGCTCATGTGACTCATGTGAAGCTTGTTATCTACTAATACCCCTAAATCCTTTTCACATGCAAGACAGGCACCCCCATCTTATATTTGTGCAGCTGGTTCTTCTTGTCTAAGCATAGAACCTTTTTGCACATGGGATGGGGAGAAGGCACCATATTATCCTTCAAAATGTCTTCAGCTATAGAAGAAATCTTTGTGAGAAATGATTTAATTGCAAAAGAGTATCTTAAGATAGTGATTATAAGACACGATTTATAATAGATTAAGTAATTCTAATGAATATCTAAAGAGTATTAAGGAATACGGTAAATGTTAATGGAAAAGAATATAAAGCTACTTAAAATATTTATATGATGTTGAAGGCAGTGGAGGGAACAGGGGAAGTCCCCCTAGTAGAGAAGCTAGAAATAAGAAAAGTTCAAAGATAGGTGTTGTTAAGGTTTGTATTTGATTTTCTTTGTTTGTTGTTATTGTTATTGTTTTTATATTGTTTATTGTTTATTATGTATTGTGTTTTTTGTGTTTATGTTTATGTGTGTTTTTTTCTTTGTTCTATTGGAAAATAATAAAAATCCTATAAAAAAAACAAAAAACAAAAACAAAATGTCTTCAGCTATGGGATCACCTCTGTCACATGCCACTCTCCTGGGTGGATAATTTCCCCTCTGGAAGTATAGTACAAGCCCCCACTCTAAGGCTAGTCCGTCTTTGATCATTCATAATTTAGCTTGCTTTTCCTTCCCAGGGGTCAAGCTATGATAGCACTGCCGCTTAAAAGTCTCCATGAGGTATGGTGTGATTTTTTCGCAATATAAAAGTTACAAGAGTTCACCTTTCTTCACAGAGGATTTGGCCTGCTGGGTGGCTACGAACTCTAACCATTCAATGGAACCTCCATGCTCAGGAGAACTATACCTCTGAATATCATTCGGAGGCCATTATCAGTGGAAGAACATAACCTCCCAGAAGTAAATGGCTGTCCACAGTCAGAAATGGAGTGTTCGTTTAAATCAATGGTTCCCAAAGTAGGCAGTACCACCCACTGTGGGGAGATGGGATTACCTGGGATGCACTAAGAGGCAAGCGGGTGGCAGGGGCATACTGGAGAGGTAAATGACTACCAGACTTTAAAAAGCGGATATCAACAGATCAAGTTCACCAATTTTGTTGAATTAATTAAACTAAATACTTTTAATTGGATTTTGAATAGGTGTGCAATTCATGGAGACTGTATTGAATTTTATTGTTATTATCTTCCTTAGTGGTTCATGCAGATTGCTATTCTGAATTTTTCTTTTTTGTAGGGTATGGTAGGGGGCACAGGGGATGAGTTTATGGAAGCAAGGAGTCGGCGGCTAGAATTTTTTTGGGAACCAGCAGCTCAAATGGACTTCAGCTTGAACCTATGCAAGGATTCAGAAATAAAGATTCAGAAATTCTGGACCAGCTTAGATTTACTTCCAGAGTTGGAGGTAAAATAGATATAGAAATATTAATCAAATCCTGGCAGATAGTCTTCCAAATGCCAGGGATAATGGTATCACCCACAAGAATCCAATTAATTTAAAGGGGGGGGCAGAAAAGATGTCATTTCATAAGAATTTATGCATGATCAGTGGAAACCATTAAGCAAAGAATCCCTAGATCCCAAGATTATATCCCTTAATAAGATTCTTCTGATCTCTCTGCCCTGCAGGCTATTAAAATCAGATCACGTGAGTGTTGGTGTAAAATATACATCTCTACATATCACAACTCCTTTTTTTGGCTAGCATTTGATGTGGGCCATGCTGTCATCTTACTCGAGCTTTTCTTTAATGTCAGGAGGAGAGAGACAACAGCATGGTGCTCCATTTTAATTTTGCTTCCTTCCTATGGTTTTTTATATATATATATATATCGGGGGGGGAAATTGGGCCGACTGGCTCTTTGAAAATGTTAAAGCGTTCTGTGAATGGAGAGTAATGCAAACCATGCCAATTTGAGATGTGATGATGATAATAATACTCCTGTTGCTGATTTATTTGGGACAACACCCAGGCTTTGATCTTTTCACGGTTTTAATTAACAAGAATGCATCAGAGTGCCTCAAGCTTTCAAAAAAAAATTTTTTTCCTGCGGCTTTCAGCGCCGTAACATCCAAGCATAGCGAATTAATGAAAGCAAATTAATTGATCCCTTCCAAAGCCAGAACAAAATTTGCTCTTCCCAGTAAGTTTCCCCTGCTAGTTTTTAAATGTCAGATATTCTCCTTAGGTAGATGCTCCTGGGTGCTCAGGTATTTAAAATGTGAGACATGCAATTGCTACATTTGAAATTTTGCAGGGTTTGGCAGCAGACATGCATTGGTATTTAAAGTTTATGGTATAACCATGGAAGGGTTATATCTCATAAAAGGTACCTCAGAAGGGAGAATGCCAACTCCTCTATAAAGATATCACAGTTCAGAACTGGAGAAGGGTGTGTGTGTGTGTGTGTGTGTGTGATTTTATGCATTTTTTTTGCTCACAGTTTCATAATTACCCAGGTTTTGACCCATACAACTGGACTTGGTATTATGTGTCCGAGTTCTCCAACCAATATAATTCTACTGATCGAAAGCAAGAATTTCAAAATTGTGAACTGTGAACCTTATGCAAAGATTAAACATTTTAGCCATTTTACCAACTGCCTTTTTCTCAACCAGTTGTTCAAATGAAAAAAAAAATGCAAATAACTAACATTTTATACACTGCAGGGAGAGTTGTTGGGTGACATTCAGGATGACTCAGCTGGAACTCATCACCAGTTTTTCTATTTCCTAACATAATAATAATAATAATAGACTTTTTTTTTTTTAAGGAACACGTTCCCAACTCTCAGCCCCACCAATTAATCAACTAAAGTTGAGTTGATTAACCTACCACTGAAGTTCATTAAATACTGTATTTCTGGAGTGAAGTAAGGATGGGAGACACAACCCTTTAAAAATACATGCAGGTCCCGCTATCAGAACATTAATTATCTGCAATTCAGTTACTCGAACATAAAGAATTAGCCTGAAACCACGCTCCATGCACAGCTGATTCACATATCTGAGCAGCTGGAGTTTACCTACTCCCTTACTTGTTTTTGTTTTGCTGGTCAACAACAACCATTTTAAGGCATAAACCTTGGAGAGTGCCAGATCCCGGATGAGAAGTGTTCCCACGGGAAATAATGGAAATACTGGTAATCAGCTCATGATGTGAATGCTTGCCTAGCGAACAGGATGCATTGTGTTCGGAAAGGGCGACCTGCATGTAAAAGCAAGATTAATCTACTACTGAAGTTCATTAAAGATTATAGTAGTAGGTTGGTGGAAGGTAGAGGGACATAACCCCCTGTTGTGGTTTTTTGTTTGTTTTAAAAGCTAGTTCCACCAATTAATCAACTTAAAACTTTAGATGATTAACCTACCACCAAAATTCATTAGAGGTTGTATTTCTGGGGCAAGGCAAACATAGGGAAACACACACATTCAAGCTGAAGTTTTGTTACAAATATTCATTCCTCCCCCCTCCAAAACAAAACAAAAAACAAAACAAGAGAGCAATTGGGCAATCTTTATCTCAAATCCATACTTTGTTATGCAGCTCCGTTTGCATTGCATTCCAGAGTAGCCACTAGGCCCTCCCACCCTCTGGTCTTCCTGGGACACCTGGTTACCTTTTCTAATAGCTGCCGCAGTTGCTTCGTCCTGGCGTCGCGCGAGCACATTGTCTGTTGAGGGGCCACCACTGTGCATATACACCGCCCTTCGCTGTCCTGAGCAGAACTGTAAACCTGCCAACTTTCTTCTGGGTTGGTAGGCAACACCTGGTTTGGCATAGGGGAAGGAAGCATAAGAGAACACAGAATAAGAACCTGAGAGGTGGGTCAGACCAAAAGGGGCCCACCTAGGCCAGCGTCCTGTTCTCACAGGGGCCAAATACCTCACAGAACCTAGGAACTGCCTCTGGACTTGGAGGTTCCATATGGTCCATAGGAACATAAGAAGAGCCTGCTGGATCAGGCCAATGGGCCATCTAGCCTAGCATTCTGTTCCCATAGCAGCCCACCAGATGCTTGTGGGAAACTGGCAATGCAGGTAGATGCATGAAGGATAGCCCTCCCCACGTACCGGAGACATAGACAATAGGGAGCTAGATAGAAAGTAGAAAGGGGAGGACTGACAAGATAAAGAAATGGATCAAAGATTGAAAAAATGAGGGAGAAGGAGGAGGAAGAAGAGAAACAAGTTTTTATGGAAGGAACAGGGCCTTTTCAGTGGTGCTTCCCTGACTCTGGATTTCTCCCTGACCCTGGATTTCTCCCTGACCCTGGATTTCTGAAGGCATCTCTGAAAAGTCTCGTTCCTCTGTTGCCACTCTGTTGTTCTGTAAGGAGGGCTTGCCATAGAGAAAAACGCACGTCACCGTTATTACCAGCTTCTACTGTGGAGATTAAAACACCACCACCACATTTTTTCAGACAGGTGGGGTAGGGTTCGTCCTTTTTTATTTTATTACAGGATGGACAGCTTTAGTCCATCATGTTCTTTATATACTTTTGGTGTTATTTTGAATTTTGTACTGTATTTTGCGTATTTCATGTTGTGAGTGACAATTAATGCAAAGAGTGATAATTATATAGAGAAAGAATATAATTCAAAATATTACACATCCAGATGTTACAGATAAAAATATTTAGCATCTACAGTGTTCAGAGTACAGACACCATCTCAGTAATCTATACAACAATCTTGTAAGGTGGGCCCAGGGGTGTATCACAGGGATGCCAGAGGGGCCATTGCCCCAGACACAGATTTCTGAGGTGGCGCAAAGCAGCCCCCCCCCATGCAGGCAACCCCCACACAGCCTGGCCTGGTGCTCCTCTCCTGGTGTTGGTGGAACCAATGCTTGTGGAGCAGAGCACTGGGACAGGCCATGCTGGGGGTCCCAGCGTGCGGGCACCTGCTTCGCGCCAGCCAAATGCCACCTCATCTGGCCAGGCTCCCCTCTGCGTGGGTGGGCACAGTGTGCCCCTGCTTGGCTCCAGGGCGGGGCAGGGATGCTCTGATGGGGTTGGCTGTGGTGCCATGGCTGGTTCTTTCACCCTCTTTGCCCTGCCTGCCCCTACCGCGCATGAACCCTTCCATCATGCATGTGCCTGCCCCAGGCGCTGCTTGCTCATGGAACACCACTGGGTAGGCCGGAATTCTTTCTTGTTCCTGTCTTGCAACTGATGGCGGGATGTGTGGCTTTGGGTGTGTGGGTGTCACTCACTTAAGACCACCTAAGTGAACTCATGGGAGAAGTAATGTTTAGAGCCTCACAATGCTTCAAGTCGGAGAGAGTGGGCTTCTGAGGTCCCTCCTTGCCCAACACAGACCCATCAATCTCCACATCTAACATTGCCAAGAATTTAAGAACATAAGAGGAGCTCTGCTGGATCAGACCAAAGGGGGGCCACGTTGTCTAGCATTGCGTTCTTATAGTGGACAACCAGACAGTGGCATAGCATGGGGTAGACTGGGGGGGGGCATGGCCCCGAGCATACAACCAGGCAGCCCTACAGCTTCTGTTGGGATTCCTGTCCCGCCCTGCAAAGGCAACAGAGCAACCCATCAGGCGGTGGCCCATGCAGGTTCTGGCAGGCCTCATTCTTGGCTCTCGGGGCTTCTGTGCCTGCCAGCCTGCCTGCCTGCAAGGGGTCTCTGAGCCCTAGAGCCCAGCCTGGCCTCACCTCTGTGACCACAGCAGAGGCTGGCAACCACAGAAGCACTTGCTCTTTGCTCAGCAGACTGCGCTCTCCGGACAGCAGCCGGAGCAGCCGAGGCCCACGGTGAGCGGGTACAGATGGAGGGAGGTGGGAAGGGAAGACCCCAGTGCAACCTGGCCCAGCGCTCCTCTCTGAGGGCATTAGCGGGATTTGCCCACCAAGAGCTGCATTGGCCAGCCAGGCTCCCCCTTGCGTGGGTGGGTAGGCCCCGCATGGCTCTCACGGCAACCCACGCTACGCTGCTGCAACCAGATGCCCCTCCTGGGAAGCCTGAAAGAAGTATTTGGGTGCAAGAGCCCTGTGATTCCCAGCAACTGGTATTCATAGACACATTGCCTCCGACAGTGGAGGTAGAAGAGCCCTGTAGCTGGTTCACGCCACCTAGTCCAGCCTCCTGTTCTCACAGAGGCCACCCACATGCCCATTATGGGAACCCCAAAAGAAGGACCCAGGCACGAGAGTCCTCTCCCTTCTTGCAGTTTCCAGCAACAGGCACCCAGAAGCATTTACTGCCTCCAGCTGTAGAGGCAGGGCATAGCCATCATACAGTTGTATAAAAAAAAACACAAATCTTTTTACTGCCTTTTTACTGTGATGTTTGGGTCTGAAGGGTGTGTGATGATGATTCCTCTTGAATAGAGGTCCCAAGAACCAAAAAAAGTGCCCCCCTCCAGCACACACATCTATCTATCTATCTATCTATCTATCTATCTATCTATCTATCTATCTATCTATCTATCATCTATTGTCTATCTTATCTGCAGATCTCAGGGCAGTTATTTCACCCCTTTAATCTGAACATGAGAGAGATTAGGAGGGATGCTGAGAAATCAAGTCACATCAATTAACCTTGAAGGTGGAGGGATCTGCGTCATGCCCTGAATCTCCCTTTTTGCGCCCACATGGAAAAGCGGTGCAAAGCAAGGAACTCTCCAATTGTTATTCCCCATCATCTGGTATGGAGGTTCTGCTGTCACAACAGACCTCCTTAAGGAGACCTTGGCTCCAAAGGGAGCCCATCTAGTCCAACTTCCTGTTCTCACAATGGCCAACCAGATGGCCAATATGGGAAGCCCACAAGCATGGCTTGAGTGCAACAGCCCTCTCCCCACCTGCAGCTTCTAACAACTGGTATTCAGAAGCATTGCTACCTCTGACCGTGAACGCAGAGCATAGCCATCATGGCTAGTAGCCACTGATAGCCCTCTCCTCCATGAAGTTGTATCCTGCATTAGTCATACTTGGGGCAGGCCTATTAAAATCAACACTTGTGACTAACATTGGACAATTGATATCAGTGGGTCTACTCTGAATGAAACCAGCAGACCCACCCCCCACAAAGTGTCTCTATTTTCCAGGGACAGTCCTGGATTTACAGAAGCCACCCTGGTTTCTGATTTAATACCAGAATGTCCTGCTTTTCTTTAGGACATTCCTATTTTTATCAGAGAAATGTTGGAGGTATGGAGTTTTGTGACTCCCAAGCCAAGAAGATAAGTAACTATACAACCTTTAGAAGACACTGAAGGCAGCCCTGTACAGGGAAGTTTTTGTTTATGTTTATATTATATTATTATTATTATTATTATTATTATTATTATTATTATTATTATTATTTGGAAGCCACCCAGAGTGCCTGGGGCAACCCAGTAAGATGTCCAGGGTACTACTACTACTACTACTACTAATGGAATAGGACATCCCTATTTTCATCAGAGAAATGTAGGAGGGTATGAACCTGGTTGTTTAGAACCCAATGCTCAGATAAACTGGGCAACTCCCACCCTTCCATTTGCAATCATGCACATTACTGTTTACTGTGATTTTTTTAGAATGGACAGAGAAACATCTTGTCCAAATTTTCCAGGTACTTGGAGTTCCAGAGAATGGCTCTAGGGACTATTTTTGTAGCTCTGTAAATAATTAACCACTTTAAAAGCATCTTTATGGTCAGTCTGTTTCACCAAAGTGGGGGGGGGGGCGGGGGAGGAGGAGGAGAAGGAAAAAAACCCTACAAATGAAAATAGTTCCTTTCACATTTAATCTGTAAGTTTCAGACAAGGGGACAGAGGACTGAGACCCCAGATTCTTCATTCCCTTACCCAAAGAGCTGCTGCCAGTCAGAGTTGACTCCAGCTTGGTGCCTTCCAGATGTTGTTGGACTACATTGAGGTTTTATATAACCAAGCACTATATGCATTTTATGAAATAAATAAACTACAGCTCCCACCAGCCCCAACAGCCAGCATGGTTGATGGTCAGGGATGACTGGATCATATAATTGTAGAGTTGGAAGAGACCCCAAAGGCTCATCTAGTCCAACCCCCTGCAATGCAGGAATCATAGCAAAACCATCCCTGACTCAGCTTCTGGGACACTGGGATGTCTTCTGCTTTCACACACAGTCTCCCCTTCCCACATCAACACACCCCTTCCACCCCCACCACAACATTACCCTGCCTAAATAACAACACACACCCTTTTGGCACTGATTCCAAAGTCACATTCTCTCAAACTCCCCATTTGTCTTTCTCACCTGGAAATAGGTTGACAATATCTTAACAGAGACAGCATGGCATAGTGGTTAGAGGATTGGACTAGCATCTGGGAGACCAGGGTTCAAATGCCCCGCTCAGTCAGGAAACTCTTACACCAGTCACTGACTCTCAGCCCAACTTACTTCACAGGGTTGTTGTGAGGATAAAATAGCCATGAGAACTATACACCTTGAGTTCCTTGGAGGAAAGGTGGGATACATTATTATTATTATTATTATTATTATTATTATTATTTTCAAATCCAGGGGCTCACATATGAAAGAGTTCTGGTCCTTTTCCAAATTACCAAAACCACACCTTGAAAAGACATCAGACTTCTGCTTTCCAAAATAACCTAAATCCAGGAAACTGGCTAACAAAACGACACCTTAAATCATAGCCATAATTATCACAACCGAGTGATTTCTTGGGGGGGGGGATTTCACCTGAAGAATGTGGAGGGAACAGTCTAAAAAGAGTTTGGGCAGCAGATTCTTCCCTCCCCTCTTCCTGACCCTGAATAGATCATTAATCTTCCCTGCTCAGCTGAGACATCTACTGTAAAAATGGCACATCAGCCTCAGCAACAGGGAATATTCCCAAAAGCATATTGGTTTCATAGAATCGTAGAACTGTGGAATTGGAAGGGTAATCCAGCCCAACCCTCTGCAATGCAGGAATCACAACTAAATAATGCCTGACAGGTGGCCATCCAATCTCTGCTTGAAAATCTCCAGTGAAAAAGTCCACCACCTACCAAGGAAGTCTGCTCCATGGTCGAATGGACCTTACTGTTGGAAAGTTCTTCCTAATGTCTAGTTGGGATCTCCCTTCTTCTCACTTGAATCCATTGATTTGGGTCCTGCCCTCTGGAGCAGTAGAAAACAAGCTTGCTCCATTGATCATGTGACAGGCATTCAGATATTTGAAACTGGCTATCATATCCCCTCTCATTCTCCTCTTTTCCAGGCTAAACATCCCAAACTCCCTCAACCATTGCTCATAAGGGTTGGTTTCAAGATCTTTTATCAATTTGGCCGCCCTTTTCTGCACACGCTACAGCTTGCTTCTTTCAATTTCATTTGCTCTAATCCCTTAAAGAGCCTGTGTTTTAATAGCAAATACAGGACATGGTGTTGTTGGTTGTTGTTGTTTTTACATCCCTCCACACACACAAAGATTTACAGCTGCTTTATAAATCTTGCATTTCACCCCCTATACACACAGTAATTGACCTAGTCAGCAATCATTTCTGAGCAACACACACACACACACACACACACACCATATTGCAATGAACAGCATGATTTGCAGCAGAAATCTGAGCATCTGTTTGCTCAGAAGGACGTCTCACTGTTTTTGATGGGGCTTAATCCAGAGTCAACTGCACCCTGCCATCTTAATTCCTGGACAAAAACTACCTCCCGTTTGGAAGATGAAAAAATAAAATGAATTGCTGTATAAATCAAGGCTGTTCCTTCCTATATCCTTCATGCCTCTTTTTGGGGGTGGGGTGGGAAGGGAATGGTGGTCATGGAGGAGGAGACAGGTGGGAACTGGTGGGCCCCATCACACTTCTCCACCTGTACACCGTTTTCTTGCACAACATCATAAGGTGGTTATAAAAAACACATACCACAATTTTGACATTGCACAGGGCAAGAGATTGATAAACAGGAAGGAGGAGAATGAACATGGTCAGCCACAGTTCACTGGGCTTACAATTAGGGAGACGGATTATGGGGGGTTCATGCTCTCAGCCATAAAGTGCTCTCCCCCACCCACCAGCAAAGCACATCACAGACTCCAAACCCGCTGCATTAAGTCCACTTGTTAGACCAACACTAAGAGGATTCCCCTTAGAGTGGGTATTTCAATGCTCCCCACCAATCACAATCACCACTCAGTCCATGTTTCCACACACCAATTTTATCTTTATATGGGACATATAAGCATGCACAGGACTGGGACCCTGATGCACAGGACTGGGACCCTGATTCTATGAGGCTGGCTCGCTGTCCTGCTCCACAGTACACTTCCAAATCTCACCCCAGAACCTGCTCACACATGAAGGTGAACAAGCCATTTCTTGAAAGAAGTGTGAATGAAACTCTGCATGCAATAGGGCTGGGTCAGCATTGTACATGACTGAATACATGCCATGCATTTAAAGCATAGTCCTTCCCTGGATGATCCTGGGAACTGTAGTTTGTGAAGGGTGCTGAAAATGGTTGTCCTGTGGGGGATAAAACTACAGTTCCTGTGATTCTGTTTTATTTATTTTTTAGGGGGGATTTTTGCATTGTTTGATGTGTGGAAGCATATTCAGGTGTTCCAAGACCTCACTTGATGTTTCAGTCCTTGGATGGTATGCAAACCATCCCTTCATTTAGAGAGTGCTGCACCAGGTCAGATGTGTGGATAGATGCAATAATTGGGTACCACATTCTCCTCCCTCTGACTCTGATGGAGAGGATGGAGAGGAGAGGGCAGAGCCCCCCCCCCCGCAAAAGCACTGCTTGCTTTTTCTTTTTTCTTTTTTAAAGAGGATCCTCAGCCACTTCCCAATCTTAAGGCTTCCAAGGACTGGATGAGGAGGAAAGAGAGCTGAAGTCTTTGAAAGCCAAAATGTCTAACTGCAGGCAGGACTGCTGGTGGTCAGGGGCATTGCTAAGGACTCAAAGATGTGAGGCCTGCAATGGCAAGCCTTTGTATAAAATTTGCATCTGAAAATCTACAGGGGGGGGGATTTAGGTGGTGGGAAGCGACTAAATGGTGTGCGTGTGTGAGTTTGTGTGTGTGAAACCACCCACCCTATAAGCAAAGTTAGTATTTTAAGACAACTTTGCTTATAGGGTTGGATTTCACACACACACACACACACACACACACACATTTAAGTTAGAAATAGAGAGAGTGACACAAGATATATGCCCCTCGCCAACCCACCTGCTAACAAGACCCTGATGGATTGAATGCAATATGTCTGTCTCTGTGTCTGTCTCTGTGTATGTAACCTTCCCTATTGGGTAGATGCCTGCCAAGTTGACCACAGGTGGCAGAAGGTGATCTACACACTTCCAGCCAGCCAGCCAGCCAGCCAACACCCACCCTGCCCTCCTAAAGGTGTGTCTCCTAGGAGGAGAGAGTTTGGAGGCTCCCAGTTCTGCAAGAACCCACCCATTTGGGGAAAGGCCATCGTAGCTTAGTGACAGCACTTGCTTGCCATGCAAAAGTTCCCATGTTTGACCCTGCAACGGCCTCTTCAGACAGGACTGGGAATGTCCCTGCCAGAAACCTGGGACAACCTCTTCTAGTTAGTTCAAGCAGGACTGGGCTAGAGGGACCAAGGGTCTGACTAGCTCTTAAGGTTAATCAGCGGAAGAACATCCACTTTGCATGCAGAAGGTCTGGGGTTCAATCCCCTGCTTGAAACCCTGGAGAGCTACTGCTGCCAGTCTGGGTGCTACTGAGCTAGATGGCCCAAGGGTGTGATAAGGCAGCTTCCTACATTCACCAGGAGCAGCTATTTCTTAGTGGGTAGAGCATCTGCTTTGCATGCAGAAGGTCCCTGATTCAATTCCAAAAGTCCTCTGCCTGAAACCCTGGAGAGAGCCACAGCTGCCAGTCAGCGTGGACACTACTGGGCTTGATGGACCAAGGGTCCATGTTCCTCTGCTGCTCCTTCCTCCCCGCCCTCTCCCAAGCCCATCCCCTGTCAAAGAAAGGGGCAACTCACCCCAGTGCTCCTGTCCAAGGTGCCCCCGGAGGCTGCAGTCAGCTTGGTGGTGTTGAGCCCTACCAGGGACGGCAAGGTCTGGGACATCCAGTTGGTAATCATGGCCATGGTGCTGAGGACCACGCCGATCTTCAGCAAAGGCACCGACATCGCGTCGTCGGGGGGCGCCTCCACCTCCTTCCTCCTCTTCTGACTCGCCCCTTCCTCGCCTCGACGGGCAGCCCGGCCGCCGCCGCCTTCATTCTGAGCCGGGCTCCATGCTTCGCGCCAGGCTGGGCTCCGTCGCCCACCAGCCACCCAAACCAGCCGGCCAACCCTGCCACATCCCGCTCGCCCTGGCGCCTGGCAACCCGGTCCCTACCCGGTGGCTACTACAACCACCTCTTAGCTCTCTCTTGGCTTCCTGGGCGCTCCTCACCCGCTCTTGGGCGTCGCACCAGGCTGATGGTTCAGTCAGGAAGCTCTGCAAAAAAGCAGGAGATTGAAGAGATGGAGACGCAAGGGGCGGAGGCTAACGCTTCTGCTTCTGCTCGCCTTTGCAAACCTGGACGGCGCCCGCTCTGCAAAAGCATCCCCAGTTCCTGCGCCTCTTGCGCTGGCTCTGCCTGGGCGAGCGGGGCGGGGATGTAACGGATGGCGAAGAGAGAGAGAGGAGGAGGAGCCGCCGTGCCCAGCAAGCGCAGGCTGGTGTTAAAGCATCCTTCTACTCTGCCGTCCTCCAGAGCCCACCTTCTTCTGCCTCCCTCCCTCCTCTTCCCGCCCGGCCTTTTCTGACGCCCGCTGACGCCCCCTGGCGGCATCCAGCAGCAAAGAAAAGAGGGGACCGCAAAGGACCCCTCTTGGTAAGGCGCGGAGAAGAAATTCTAGGAACTATATCAGAGTGCCTGGCGTGCTCTGGTCCATGGGGTCAGGAAGAGTCGGACACGACTAAACAGCAACAGCAACATTATCAGATCAAGCGGGAAGGGAAAGGGGAGAAAGAAAAATCCAGCAGGGATCCAGCTTCCTTGCATCAGGAGGTAGCAATGTTTCTGAATGCCAGTTGCTGGAAAGCACAGGAATGCGTTGTTGTTGCACACAGGTCCTGCTTGTGGGGTACCTGGTTGGCCACTGGAAGAACAGGATGATGGACTGGATGGGCCACTGGCCTGTAATAGCAGGGCCCTTCTTATGGAAGTCTATTGTGATAGGAGAACTTCCCTGCTCAGGGACACTCTACCTCTGAATACCACTTGCTAGGAGTTGCAGGTGAGGGGAGTTGCAGTAGCACTTAGGTCCTTCCTGCAGGTTTCCCATAATGGGCATCTGGTTGGCCACTGGGAGAATAGGATGCTGGAGCAGATGGGCCACTGACTTTATCCAGGAGGGCCTTTCTTATGGAAGTCTCTTGTGATAGCAGAACCTCCATGCACAGGGAAAGTCTACCTCTAAGGAGCAGATGATGGGGAACAACAACTGCGGAGTCTGTTACACTAAGATCCTGCTTGTGGGCTTCTTACCATTGGGACATCTGGTCGGCCACTGTTTGGAAAGGATGCTGGGCTAGATGGACCCCCTTTGGCCTAATCCAGCTGCAGGGCTCTTCATATGTTCTGCTTCCAGTATTGGAGGCAGGATTCCTCTGAATACCAGTTGCTGGGAATCACAGGTGGGGAGAGCTGCTGTTGTGCTCAGGTCTGTCTTGTGGTGGGCATTCCATTGGAGAATCTGCTTTGCCACTATAGAAACAGCCTGGTGGATTAGATGGGCTTCTGTGCTGATCCTGCAGCCAGACATCCCCACTGTTGGAGACAGTGTACCTTGGGGGGTCATTTCTGGTTAGAGCATGGTGCTGATAATGCAAAGGCCTCAGGTTTGATCCCTGTATGGGACAGTTGCTTATCCCTGCATTGCAGGGGGGTGGACTAGAGGATCCTCAGGGCCCCTTCCAACTCTGTGATTCTATGCTTCTACTAGCTGGGAATCACAGGTAGGGAGAATGTCTGTTTCACTCAGGTTGGCTGTTATGAGAACATGGTGCTGGCCTGATCCAGGTGCAGGATTCTTCTGATGTTCACATCCCTCCATGCAACTATCATTCCACCCTCAGCAACTTTAAAGTCTCCTGTTCCTTAAATTCAAAATCCATAATTGGACCAAAAAATGAGACCAACCAAAATGCCGCCAAAGATCATGTAAGCATCTTAATTTCTCCAAACGGCTATGAACATTTGATTCAGCCCAAGGGTCACTTCCCCTTGTGATTGACCCTTCCTGCAAGTCATGGGCGGTGCTAGAGGAAAAAGTGGGCGGTGCCACAGACATGACACATGCCTTTGTACAGTCGGTGACACACCCCAGTCATGCAAAAGTTCACATAAGGGATGGGAGAGGATTCTGCCGAAGTCAGATTCCAAAACAGACTGACATGATTCAATCTGGTCTAATCATGAGCTGTATTGGATCATGAGTTGTCTTCAGGATCTGCAATCCTGCTGTTCTTTTTACATAGGAAGCTGCATTATACCGAGTCCGACACAAAGCTCTAGTAAGTAGCTCAGTATTGTCAACACTGACTGACTGGCACTAACTCCTTCCTGGGTTCCATTTGTGGAGAATTCCCAGCGCTACCTGGAGATGCTGCCAGAGGACTGAATCTGGGACCTTCTGCATGCAAACCAAGCACTCTACTATTGAACTGTACCCTGTCTCATAAAAATAAAGTTAGATTCTAGTCCTCATAGTTTTGAGTAAAGAGCCGAATCAAATAGCTCGGTCAGACCAATGGTCCACTTGCTCAGTATTGTCGACACTGACTGGTAGCATTGACTCTCCAGAGTCTCAGGCAGGGGACTGTCTGGAGATGCTACTGGGGACTGAACCTGGGGCCTTTTGCATGCAAAGCAGATGCTTTGCCACTGAGTTATGTTCTTCAAACAAGGTGGTCTGGGAGTTACAGGACCAACTGGTATTTTCCTTTTACACACACACACACACACACACACACACACTACAGCTACCTGGTGAGGCACCCACTGACTCTTTTGATGCATTCTTAGGTTGGAGTTGATGACCCTTTGGGTCCCTCCTAACTCTATGATTCTGTGAAATGAAGCTTCCCCATTGAATTAATCATTAAAGATCAGAAGCCCCAAATGTCACTTTAGAGTGTCCCTCAACGCCAATACCAAATTCTTTCTCAACTCTCCAGATACCTGAAGAAAAAGGCTGCAATCCTACACCCGTTTCCCTATGTAAGTCTCCATGAACTCCGGAAGGGCTAATATTTGCTTGAGTATGTGCAATATTTTGCTGCGAAGGGAGAAAGCACGGAATAATAATTAATTTTCTTTCTTTCCAGAGGCCTGCTCAAGAAAACAAAACAAAAACAGCAACCTCCTCCCCTCAAAACCCAGATGTTCAGAGTTTCTGTCCTCTTTGCAGACAAAGGACCGTAAAGGAGGGATGACACACATCTGCCACCAGAGATGTTGAGGAATTGCTGGGCTCTGGTGCCACCTTCTAGGATAGACTGGAATTGCAATCTCCCCCCAGGAGGTGCTGCAGTTAGAACCAAACTGTTGAGTTCTGAAGGAAGGGGGGGGGGATTAAATAGGAACAAAGGAAGTTGCCTTATACCAATTCAGAACTTTGGTCCATGTAGCTCAGGGTTGTCTACACTGACTGGGAGTGGCTGTCAGGGTTTCAGGCAGGGAATCTCTCCCAGCCCTACCTGGCATTGTCAATGGGGATTGAATGTGGACCTTCTGCATGCAAAACAGGTGCTCTGCCACTTAGTTATGGTTCTCCCTCAAAACTAAGATCCCAGTCCTTATGATTCTAAATAAACAAGCTGTTCCCAGACTCTGGAATGCCCTCCCCAGAGAAGCCAGGCTAGCTCCTTTTATTGCTGTTTTTTTGCCAGTAGGCAAAGTTACCTTCTTGTTCCAACAGGATGGTGCTGTGCTGTTTTTATTGGGATGGTCTGTAGGTTTTTAATATATCATATCTCTATATAGGTCTCTATATATTTAATTAGCTATAGCTATCTCTTTTTCTCTGTGTATATAGATATAGCTTTAATTTCATTAATGTTTAATTGATTTTTAATGGTTCCCCCCATGTTTTTAGCTGTTCTTATTTTAGCTGTAAGCCACCTTGAGTCCCTGTCTGGGGAAAAAAGATGGAGTATAAATAAATATAATTGTATAGGCAGTTTATTTATTTATTTATAAGCTGCCTTGTTTTGAGTTGGCCCGTTGGTCCATCTCTTTCAGTACTGCCAACACTGACTGGCAGCATCTCTCCAGGGTTTCATGCAGGGGACATTTCCAGCTCCACCTGGAGATGCCACTAGGGGATTGAACCTGGGACCTTTTGCATGCAAAGCAGATGCTCTACCATTGAGCTACAGCTCTCACATGAAAAAAAAGCTCTATTCATAATTCTGAATAAAGGAATGAAGAGTTATTTACAATATATAAAATAATTTTTTAGCATTTTTGTTTTTAGTTTGTTAAGCTTTTATTGTATTGCTATGTCTTAGTTTTACTATTGTAAACTGTTTTGATATATATTTTTGTGATATAGTGGTGTATAAATATTTTTTGATTAAATGTGTAAATAAATCACCATGGGCAATTGCCTTCTACTGCCCTGGATCCACATAGCTCAGGATTCCTTACATTGCCTGACAGGGACTCTTCAGGTTTCAAGCAAGGAATCTCTCCCAGTCTTACCTGGAGAGGCAGTTGAGGATTGAACCTGGGGTGTTCTGCTCCACCACTGAGCTACAGCACCTCCCTTTGGGGTTCTTGATGCCCATTGATTTCCCTTTAATAAAGCCTTTGCATAAACATCATGGTTTATGCATTCTCTCTGGACAGGCTCCTATGTCTATTCTTTGTCAAAAAAGTGGTGCCCACACCTAGACTAATCTGATCAGCACCGAATATGAATGAAACTATGGCTTCTCTTGATCTGGACATGATGCTTGTGTTAACACAGCCTTAAGATTGCATTAGCTTTAGTAACTGCTGCATCACACGGATGGCTTGTGCTCAGCTTGTCTTTAGATGCTTACATAAATACTTCTGCAGAACCAAATCTCCCCCTTCTTGTATCTCTCTGTGTGATTTGCATGTGTACAGGGCTTTGATTTTGAGTTGATTTATTGCATATTGCAATACACATAAAAAATAATCTCAAAAGTTCTTTACAATATACATATGATAAAACATAACAAAACACAATGCAATAAAAATTGTAGTGTCCACACACAAGCCTGAATTGAGTAACTGTAACAATAATATCCTATGATTGACAGACATGGCTTTGTTGGTGGTGACACCGCCGGGGTGGTAACCTGCCGGCTTTAACCTCTGTCAGGGCCTTTTCGGTGCAAATTCCTCACTTGTGGCTTGGCTTCCCTGGTGAGGTGTGCCTGTCTCCAACATTATTGACTTTCAGGAGGAATTTGTAAATGTTCTTCTTTACTCAGGTATTTGATGGCTGAGAGAATGAATTCTAGAATCATCTAGTCCAACCCCCTCCAATGTAGAAATCACACCTAAAGCATCCCTGACAGAAGGCCATCCAACCTCTGCTTAAAAACCCCCAGTGAAGGAGAGTCCACTCTGAGGGAGTCCATTCCATTGTCAAATGGCTCTCACCCCCCAGAAAGCTATTCCTAAGTTTTAGTCAGAATCCCCTTTCTTCTCATTTGAATCCTTTGGTTTGGGGTCCTACCCTCCAGAACCGGAGAAAACAAGCTTGTTCTGTCTTCCATGGGATGGACCTCCATATATTTGAAGATTGCCCTCATAGCTCCTCTCAGTTTCCTGTTCTTCAGGCTAAATATACCCAGGTCCCTTAACCATTTTCCCTAAGGCTTGGTTTCTGGACCCTTCATCATCTTGGTCACCTTCCTCTGCACATGTTCCAGCTTGTCAGTCTCCTTAATGTGCCCAGAGATGGACACAGAACTCCAGGTGGGGCCTGACCAAGGCAGAATATAGCAGTCTTATTCCGCCCCTTGATTTGGAGACTAGACTTCTGTTGAAGCAGCCTAGTATTGCATGAGTTTGTGTGAGTTGTTTTCCCCCCCTTTCCTCCTTGTCAATAAATATTTCTGCTCCTCTGAAAATGCAATTGGTAACCCCAAAATGAAACTGGAGATTATTCCATGCAACTTTAGGCTCTGTTTCCAACCTGCCTCCCACCCAACCACCTGCCACTCTGAGGACTGGCAGAGGGACACCAAGACATGTTTTGATGTTTTTGAAATCCTTAAAGCCCATCTAGTGATGCTCCTCTTCCCACTTGGCAGATGTCTCTGCTCTGCGCGGAGGATGTTTCCTTTCTCAGAGCAGCTGGTCCTTACATCAGCAATGGAACAAGCCACATATGGCAGAAGCATGTAGGCTGAGCAGTGAAGGCCCCAGAATAAAGCAGAGCTGACGGGGAAAGTCTTCATTTCATTTTGAGTACATGAAAAAATGACAATTAATTTTAAATGGGAACAGGTGGCTCTCCATCAAGATTTTACAATTGAATTAGGAGGTGCCTACTTTGGTCTGGTTTTGCAAATATCGATGTGGCATGACCATCCTGCTTTCCCAAAGGTCCACACACAAAATCCATTCTTCCTATTCCCTTTCTTTTTCACAATACGCCCCCTCCCCAGCAAACTCAGCAAAAGAGAGGAAAAAACTCCCTACAATAAGTTTTCACTACCTCCCTGAACATAAGAACACAAGAAGAGTCTGCTGCATCAGGCCAGTGGCCCATCTAGTCCAGCATCCTGTTCTTGCAGTGGCCAACTGGATGTCTCCAAGTCCAAAAGCAGGACCTGAGCACAGAAGTACTCTTCCCTTCTGCAGTTTCCAGCCGCCAGCATTCAGAAGCATTGCTGCCTCCAACTGTGGATGAAGAGCATAGCTGTCATAGCAATTGTCAGGCGTCTCCTCCGTGAATTTGTCTAAACCTCTTTTAAAGCCATCTAGCGCTCCCTAGCCCCTGTTCGCTTTGAGAACCATGGCTTCAGTTGATTGGAATAAGCCCTCCCTAGGCAATGCCTAAGCAGCTGAGGGTTTCGTGAGATCTTTAGCAACATTCCAGCTGATCAGGCTTTGTGTTGTTTAAGAGCAAAATGAAACTTGGATCAGTTGGAAAGTTGCTAAAGATGTGAATCGCAAGACAAATTGCAAAATAGTCATTCAGTTGGACTGGGGTGGGAGAGTAAGCTTTAAGAATATAAGACGAGCCTGCTGGACTGGGCCCATCTACTCCAGCATCTTGTTGCATCTCACGGTGACTGAACAGTTGCCTGTGGGAAACCAGCTAACAGGATTTGAGCACAATAACAGAACTTCCCTCCTGTTATTTCCAAAAAAACTGGCATTCAGAAGCATTGCTGCTTCCAGCTGTGGAGACAGAGCATAGCCACTGTGGCTAGTAGCTACTGGTAGCTTTCTACTAAAACTCTATGAATTTGTCCAATTTTCTTTTAAAGCCATCCAAGTTGGTGGCCATCACTGCCTTCTGCATACCAGTAAAAAGTGCTTTCCATGGTTTAGCTATGCACTGTGTGAAGGAATCCATTCTTTTATCTGCTCCCTTCCTTTCCTTTCTATTCTTTCTCTTGAAACATTGGTCATTGACTGACTCTTCCCCTCAAAGGACTTGGGTTCACAGCACCCTGAGATCACTAGAGACTGAAGGGGCTTCCTGTGTCACCCTCTGGCATACGGGGCTCGGCACAGAGCGTCTTCACGCAAGCAAAGCTTGGGCTGATCCATGAGATGACACCAGCTCAGGTGTCTGTCTCATAAATCAACTCTGATGGCATCTGACCAAATAACATTTGCATAATTTGTGCTGTTGGGTGTAAATTATTCAGGGCCTGGACTCCATGTTTTAAGTAGGGTATTGACCACACAGGAGCATGTCCCAAGAGGAAGGTGACAAAGATGTTTTGTGGCCTTGAAATCAGGGCTAGCGAGGAAAAGGTGGACGGGGTCAGCTTATACTGTAGCCAGAAGAAGAGACAGGGAAGAGATGATTAGATAGCTTTATTTATTTAAATTTATATTTAATAAAAGCAGCCCAGGGTGGCAATCAGGAAGCGATAAGACAATAAAAGAATGCTAAAAAGAATTCCAGTACAGATGCAGACTGTGAAAGATCTCCACTTAAAAGGCTTTTCCAAAGGTCTTCAGTGGTTGCCGAAAAGACAGCAGAGATGGAGCATATCTAACATCCAAGGGCAGGGAGTTCCAAAGGTAGGCAGCACAACACAAAAGGCCTGATTCCTATATTGTGCATAAGGGACATCCTGGGATGATGGCATCTACAGGAGGCCCTCACTTGCAGATTGCTGCGCTCGATCGGCATATCCAGGCTCTAAGCTGAAACAGTGCCTTGAACTTAGCCCAGTTGCTGTTTGGCAGCTAATTTCCATTTTTGCTAGCAGATTGTGTCCCAGATATCATGCTTCCTGCCTCTCTCCCTGCTATGTTATAAATTATAATGATGGCCCAAATCTTGCCTTGTCTGTTAAGGCACCTCTGCCCTTGATTCCTCCCTGCACCTGTGTGTTATCAGCATGATGAGAGGAGGATACCTGTGGAAATGGAGGAAGAATCAAATGGCAACCCTCCAGTCCATACTTGAGGTAGCTGCCTCATCTCATGAGCCAATTCATGTCACATTTCACCAACTTCAGCTTTCACCAATAAAGAGAGAGAGAGAGAGAGGTAATTTTCAGCCTCAGGTCATATTTATTACTGGTCTTATCTGTCCTCATAATCAGGATTAGTGTCCTTGTGCAAAGTGATGCCAAACTAATTGCCATTGAACTGAATTGGACAGGTGAAGCGCATAAGAGGCATTGACCAGTGGAGGGGTGTGTCTCTGTGTGTGTCTCTCTGTATGTGGAGAGGGTCCAAGGTTAGCTTATGAACAAGAAGCCATCCATTTCATTTGCTTGGCTGTGGAGTCACACTTTGGCACCATTTGGAGAGGATCCAAATGTCAGGGTTCATAGTCCATGCTAAGTACAAACCCCATGTTTGATATATCAATTAACACTTTTTTTGTTTTGTTTTTGCTGCAAAACGCTGCAGAAAAAAAATCCTGCAAAACTTTGGTGCCAGTTTGGAGAGGATCCCAAATTTGGGGGGGTTCATAGTTAATTTTCCTGATCCACACATGGCCTCCATCTGTTTTGCTCTTTTACGGCCAGGTGGCAAGGAATAACATGTGGCATGATTACCCGTTCCACCCCCCCCCCCGCCGGATTTGAGTCACAGGCATTGCTGGAATTGATTGAGCAGCAAAGATATGGAGCTGGTTGGCCTGATCTGTGGCAGAGAGGCAAGATCTGAACTCATTCCACCACAATCCAATTTGCAACTTGCCCATTTGAATTATTGCCCCTGGGTTAAGGGCTCGTCCACACTTCCACTTGTCCAATCGCTTTACTCTGGGAAAACCCACTCTTTATCACTGAATTAGAGCATACGCCTGTTGGGTTTTCCATGGATTGATTCAGTTGTAAACAGTGGATTTTCCTGGAGAAAGTAGTGGGGCAAACAGAAGAAACCACTCAGACCTGTGGCTAGAAAGCATGGGACAAGCAAAAAAACCCCTCTCAGCCCCATGCTTTCTAGGGGCAGGACAAGCAGAGAGGTGGATGGGACCCAAGTCACTCTGGCTTCTTTTAGGGCCCCCCATGCTCCACCAGGAGCATGAAGGCATCAAGAGGTCCATTTTCTAACATTGGTCAGGGATCTTGGTGCCCTTCAGATGTTGCTGGACTCAGTCATCATGTCAAATGACCAGGCATGATGGGAGCTGTGGGGAGGGCCACAGAGTCCAGCCCTTTTTTCCACTGCTCAATCCTGCATGGATGAGACCCCCTTTCATAACACCAGGCACCTGGTTCCATGCTGCTTAACAAAGTGGGAGTGCTCAACACAATCCTGTGCATGCCAAGATGAGGCTGGAGATCTCAGTACCCAGCTACTCTGGGTTCTAGCCCCCCCCCTCTCTCTCTCTCTCTCTCTCTCTCTCTATGTGTGTGTATATATATATATATATATATATATATATATATATATATATATGTGTGTATGTGTGTTGTGTGTGTGTGTGTGTGTGTGTGTGTGTGTGTGTGTGTATCTGGGGCAACTTTTGAAGGGAAGTGGATTTCCCCACAAGAGTGGACCTTCTTCAATATGAGCTTCCAGAGCTTTTCATCAACACAAATGAGTGAATTGTGTTTACTGTATTAGTCCATAGCAGAATAGAAGAAAACACCAAGACTTTCATAAAAGTGTGGAGTCACAACTGAAATTATATCTATCATCTATCTATCTATCTATCATCTATCTATCTATCTATCTATCTATCTATCTATCTATCTATCTATCTACTTACTTACCTACCTACACTCAAGATAAACTGAACTTTGCTTATAAAACACATACACTTCTTTCTAGTCCATGGCTGAATCCTGTGTCTATTCTGTCCTTCCCTCTCTTGGACTGTTGGTGATGAAGGGAGGAGGCTCTTTGGCTGGCTCTGTAGGTAGACACAACACCTGACCCTGGGCTAATTTCAAGGTGCTGGTTTTGGTGCATAAAGCCCCATGGAGCTTGGGACTAGGATGCCAGAATGATTGTCTCACCCCTTACACACCCAGTCAATTACTGTACTGTGCTCTGTGGGAGAGGGCCTCCTGCAAATGCCATCTTATCAAAAGGTCTGTTCTGCACAGTGAAAGGAATCAGTTCTTTGGCATTGCTGTACCTTCTCTTTGGAACTCACTTCCCTTTGGTATTAGACAAGCGCTGTTTTTGGCATCCACTGAATACCTTCCTCTTCCAACAAGCCTTTGAAATGGAGATCTTTCCCAGTCTGCATCTGCACTATAATTGTTCTAAAGATGTTTATTATGATTTTATTGCCTGTTCTTTGCCACTCTGGGCTCCTTCGAGTGGAAAAGGCAGGGATATAAGCAGAGTGGAAGGAAAGGAGGACCTTTTTTCTGCCTCCCCACTTCCAGCTACTCTCTGAAGACTGGAGAAGAGACCCTCTTAAGAATATTAGGGGGGTGGGCAGGGGAAGGACTAGACCATGTGAAAAATGAACATAATATTTTAGCTGCAGTTCATTCATTTTCAGCTTTGTATTCTTGTTATAAAAAGTGTGCCTAGACATTCCGTAACCTAGGATTAAGGTGCCATTTAGCTCCTAGCTTTCATATCTCAGTTTCTAACACTGGATATAAGTTAAGAAATTAAGGAGAGAGAGAGAGAGAGAGAGAGAGAGAGAGAGAGAAGCAGTGGACATGCTTAATTTAGGCTCATTCCTTTTCATGAGTCTACTCTGAGTATAGCTGGTAACACAGTCTGAATCCAACACTAGAGGAGAGTGTGCACCCAAAATGCTTATGTTATTGTTATAAGTTTTGAGGGGGCAAGGATCCCCTAAACTCCTGGGTGCCAGATCTTCCCCAATAATTCTTGGATTTAGTAAAAGTTAGAATTAATCAAGGTTTGATTAAACTGTACCAGACTTGGAAATCCTTAGACCAGGCATAGGCAACCTTCGGCCCTCCAGATGTTTTGGACTACAATTCCCATCATCCCTGACCACTGGTCCTGTTAGCTAGGGATCATGGGAGTTGTAGGCCAAAACATCTGGAGAGCCGAAGGTTGCCTATGCCTGCCCTAGACCCTGCTAGTGCTAATGACCATAGCTGTCAAGTATCCCTTTTTTGGTGGGAAACTCCCTTATTCCAAGCCGTTTCCCGCTGCTCTCCCTTATTTTGGATATCCCTTAAAATTCCCTTATTTCAAAGGAAGCAGCTCCTCTCCCTAATCCTCGGCCTCTCCCAGCAGGTCCCGAGGAGGCTGAACGCCACTTAGGCCCTGTGTATAGGGGCACTCAGATTGCTAATGAGCTATATAGCACAAAGTTGGGAGATAAGGAATAATGGATGTTCTAAAGGGCACTGAGCAAAATCACTTCCAAGTGCCCAGAAGTGAGGGGTGGTAGTTACTGGGAAGATAATCATAATTTTATGAACTAGGAAAAGTTCAGAGCTTAGTATTTGGAAATCATAAAATAAAAGTGGTCCAGGACCATTCAGATGGTTGATTTTAGTGAGACCCTGAGTAGTGTCAGGCAGGCCATGGGAGTGGTGTCCATTCTGAAGGACATTAGCCCTGGCTGCTCACCAGAAGGATAGATCCTAAAGCATCGCATGAGAAGAGAAGACTCCCTGGAAAAGAGACCCTGAGGTGGGGAAAGATGATGGTGTGTAGCCTGGTGTAAATTAATTTGTAGCCTGGGGGGATTACCAGGTGTGGACTGTCCCGTAGACTGTCCCCGGGACAGGTGAGGGTGCTGATCCCTTATTTTCATATCCGAAACTTGACAGCTATGCTAATGACCCAGGCCAGCCTAGCAGTGCTCGATGAGTGAGGACACCCTGCCCTGAATTCTGGGTAATTAGCAAAAGACAATACCAGAGATGGGTGGGGAAAGTTTCCTGGGATACAGTGGGCGATGAGGTAAGCAATATAGGAAAAGAAGTGTTCCTTTTGCAAGCAGGAGGGGGCCCCAGAGAATGAAGTCAGGCAGTCTGTTTTATACTGCAGAAAGGGTCAGACATGATGTTTGGGGTCTCTTGGAATCTGAGGGTACAGCAATGGGAGAAACAGGACCCTCTTGGAATGTAAATGCCCTGCACTCTCTCCATCTGGGTGCAGGTTGTATGTATGTGTAAATAAACCACTTGCAACCAGTGCCGGATTTACATATAAGCTGAACAAGCTATAGCTTAGGGCCCCACTCTCTTGGAGTCCCCCCAAAAATTTAAAGGGAAAAAAACACACCTGGATGTACATTTCCAAAATATAAGATAAAAACAAATAAAATAAAACCTACATACAGCAACAGTGTTTTGTGTTGTGTAGGCTCCTATTTGTTATGTGCAAATGGCTTTAGATACCTATTAGGTCCATAAATTACCATATAGCATATATTCAACACAAAAAAACAGCGACAATTTGTTGTTGACAAAGGACAGCTGGACATATAAAGGGCCCCATTACCTTCAGTAGCTTAGGGCCTCATCAAACCTAAATCTGGCCCTGCTTGCAACCCCTGGAATCTCGCACCACCCTTGGAGATTGGGGTGGCATGTAACATTACGTTGATTAAGGAAAATTTCTTGCAAAAATGTACATGTTTGGGGGCATATTAGGAGAGAAGTGTGGGAAAACACAGGCAAATATTTACGAGGGATATTTCTTTTTCCATATTGATGCAGAAATGGCAGGGGTTGGGAATAAAGTTATGACTGGAGAAATGAGAAATGGAATGAAATAGTTTGATTCAGGGGAACGGGTGGCAAAATAAAGCAAAGGCCCCAAAACACACCCTACCATAATTCCAGTTACAGGTATCTGAAGAAGTGTGCATGCACACAAATGCTCATACCAAGAACAAACTTAGTTGGTCTCTAAGGTGCTACTGGAAGGAATTTTTTTATTTTGTTTTTCCTACCATAATTGATCACTATAAAGATTATTAATGAATGCAAAGTGATCTGCACACAGATTTCTAAGTGCTACTCATTACTGACATGTCTAGTGCATCGTTTCAGTTTATAGGTTCCCCACACCTCATATGAGAACAGGTTGGAATAAAGCAATCAAAAGCATGAAAAGACCCAGCTCATTCATGGACTTGCTATGAATGGACAAATCTAGAATGTAAAAAGCTGCCTTATACTGAGTCAGGTCGCTGGTTCATCCAGCTCAGTATTGTCTACACTGACTGGCAGTATCTGTCCAGGGCTTTCAGCAGGGGACATTCGCAGCCCTACCTGGAGATGCCACTGGGGATTAAATCTGGGACTTTCTGCATGCAAAGCAGGTGCTCTACCTCTGAGCTATGGCCCTTGACCACCAAATTAAAGAAGATTCTGTTCCACCTAGTTCTGAATTAAGCTTAATTAAGTAGGAAGGAAGGAAGCTGCCTGATACAGAGTCAAACCCCAGGTTCATCTAGCTCAACTCTGCCTACAGTGACTGGCAGCAGCTCTCCAGGGGTTCAGGCAGGGAACATTCCCAGCCTCACTTGGAGATGCCATAAGGCAGGCACATCCAACTCCCAAGAGACCGTGAACTGGCAGTGGTCTACCCATTGATATTGGAGGGAGGAGGAGCGTGCGTGGGGTGGGTGGATTGCCCAGAATTGTTGAGCTTTCTTTAGGAGGGAAGTGCCCAGAATTGTTGAGCTTTTTGGGGAGGAGTTTTTTAATCTTTCCCCCATAACTTTTTGTACACAATAAGGATCCCGTGACCTACCAGGATCAGCTAGGGATCTACCAGTAGATCACGACCTACTGGTTGGACATCCCTGCCATAAGGGATTGAATCTGCATGCAGAACAGGTGCTCTACGAGAGAGCTGTGGCCCTTAGCTTGGAATGAATAGCTGAATTAAATAGGAACCTTGAAAAATGCCTTAGGCAGAGTCAGACCATTGTTTTGTGTAGCTAAGTACTCTTGATAGGCTGTAGCTCTCCAGGGTTTTATTTCCGTAGCCTTAGCTGCATGTTATCAGGGATTGAACCTGGTTCCTTTCATCATTGTTGTTTTTTAAATAAGTTTTTATTAAGGCTTTTTGTATTACAATAAGATAAAAGAAACAAATCTAAATAAAAACAAAAACGGGAGGGGAGAGAGAAAAGGAAACACAAAAAATAGGAAAATATAAAGGATTTCCAATTTTCCACCTGTCAGTTACATAAAGGAAATTATTCAAAATATTCACTCTAGAATGACACCCAACCGATCAACTTTCTGTTAGGCAATATTTTCCTAGTCTTCAGACCCAGACAGATTCCCTTTCACACAAAACAGATTTTCCTTTTTATACAATAAAGTCCAAAAATATATTTATAATAATTATTATTAATAAATGCCAGCAATAGATTTTCTCTAATCAAATCAAGTCCTTCTAGCCCTGTCCACACGAGTCCCTCCGCGGTGATAATATATTAAATAATATTCCACAGTTCTTTACTTATTATGTATTAATTAGCTTGCACCCAAATCTGTATCTTCCATTCCTATTTCCTGTTGTATTTGCAGTGGTTTTACATCTTGATTTCAAAAATTATCCCTTCCATTTATGCTTCTTTCATTATTTTTTCCAAGAAAAGTGCCAGAGGTTTGATAGCTTCCCCCTGAATTCACTTCAAGTTGTACACAGAGTCCTTTCCTCTCAACTCTATCTCTGCCAGCTCAGAATGTCTGTTTCTCCATCTCTCCATTCATGGCTCCATTCCACTCCTCCAACATCACAACTCCGCCATTTGGCTGTTCCGTTCCTCGAGACACCTGTGTGAAGGACTTTTCCATTTCACCATCTGTTGCCTCCAACTCTACCACCTCACCCTCCTAATTTAGCAATCCTTCATCCATATTGTTCTCCAAAGTTTCTGAGTCCTCTTTAATTCCGCTTCCCATTTCTGGTCTGCTTTCATTCACCATTTTATCAGAGACATCTGGTTGGCCATTGTGGGAACAGGAAGCTGGACTAGATGGTCCGTTGGCCTGATCAAGCAGCAGTGCTCTTCTTATGTTCTTATGAGCTGATCTTCCTACTCTACTCAGACATGTGCTGTAGACTCTAGGGGGTGGAGGTGTCATCAGCCTCCTCAATATTCCTTAGCAGGGGGCTCAGTCCCCCAAATACTGAGAGGGCGGAGAAGGCCAAATTGCCAAGCCGAGCACAGTGTAGCATCAATGGAAGGCTGCAATGGCCTGCACAGTGTCAGATGCAAGGTTGCACCTGTTTGTGCAACATCTCCTGACACTAGTGGAAGGCTGAACTGGCCCGCACAGTGTTGGGAGATGCTGCACAGGCTTGTGTGACCTTGTGTTAGGCCGTGCCAACCCCTGCAGCATCTTCTGACACCATGGGGACCAGTGAGGCCTAGTGGAAGGCTGCACCGGCTTGTGTGTTGTCTCCCTACACAACACAGGCTGGTGCAGCTTTCTGCTCTAGGATGCGCCGGTCTGGCCTGAATAGTGTTGGGAGACATGTATGTATGATGTCACATGAGCACAAGGTGCATCAGCCCCCCCCCCCAAATCTTTGGGTCAACCTGGTGCCTTTGCTATGCTGTTGCAATGTCTGTTCCATTGGCTCCGAAAGCAGAATGCATATTGTTGCATTTAGCCATGAACATTGTTTTTCTGAGCCACCATGAACAAACACAAACCTTTCTCCATGGACCAAAACATTATATCTCCTTAAAGGTCAATGATGCCTTTTCAGCAGGGATGGGGAGACAGTGGCCAGGAGGAGAAAGAGAGAGGCCAGGGGAAGGAATTGGAAATGTAGATTTGGCACAGAAATATAAATGAGATCCTGCAGGCAATGGGGACTGGGTGGAGTCTGGAACAAAGCCATTAGTGAGGACTGTGTGTGTCAGGTGAGCAAGATTAATGGAAACCTGAAACCCCTGCAGAGTCCAGGAATTAGAAACTGGGCTAGGTGGTGAAAGAGAAAGAGCTTCAATTTGAACAACCCAGGAAGATTCCTTTGCAGAAATCAAAGAGTATTAAGTTAGCAAAGCAAGGAGCAGGAACATAGGACCCTTGGTCCATCAAACTCAGAATTGTCAACATTGACTGGCAGCATATCTCAGCAGGGTTTCAGGCAGGGAAAATTCCTGATCCTACCAGGAGATGCCAGGGGTTTAATCTGGAATCTTCTGCATGCAAAGCAGATGCTCTGTTACTGAGCTACCAGACATAGGAAAGCTGTCAAATACTGAGTCAGATCATTGGTACATCTAGCTCAGCGTGGGGTCCACACTGAGTGGCCACAGCTCTGCAGGGTTTCAAGTTGGAGCCTTTCCCCAGCCCTTTGTAGAGATGCAATCGGGGCAATTGCCATCTGGGAGTTTCTTCACGCAAAGCAGTTTCTCTACCATTACCTCTATAAAGCAAGATTCGAGTCCTCAGTGTTCTGAACAAAGGGCGAGATTACAATTTAGAAAGTTGCCATACCATCCATCTATCTATCTTCCTATACCCTTATATTCACCAGGATTTAACTGGGAGCCTGGAGAAGCTTTAGCAGTGTCCAGTCAGATGTATGGTCAGAAATGTGTGTTTGAGAAGTGTTTCCTCCAGAAGTGAGCTCCCAACACCGCCCTGCTGCTTCTAACTTGGAACTGTGGAAGTGGAAATATTTCCACAGCCCTCACCTCAGATCTATTTGCATGTCCAACAACCAACTACATTAGACAGGCACCTTTGCTCTTCTCCTGGAAGCCCACACAACCATGGCTTCCAATCCATTTCACAATATTCACATAATAAATCTAGGCTAGGTTTGAGGTGCTTGTATTGGTGTATAAAACCTTATGCAGATTTCCCAAAAGATCACATCATCCCTCATATATGCCCACTTGACTGCTGTGATGGGTAGAACTGTCACTGTGACAAGTGCCACATAATAACCATTGTGCATTTGTAAGGAATTGATATTTTAATGTTGCAGCACCTACACTTTGGAACTCCCTGCCTATTGTAAATGGGCAGGCATCTTCACCTTCTCTTTTTGGCACCTGCTAAAAGCATTTGTGTTTAGACAAACCTACTTGGATGTTTAGAAAGTTGCTCTGAGTTTTAATCTGATTTTACCCTACTGCTATTTTAACTCTTTGGAAGTCTTAAATTACTGTTAATTTTTCTTATTGATAATTTTATTGTTTTTTTTTTTGTAAACCTTTGAGGGTTTTTTTTAATAAAAAAAACAGATGAAATAAATTTCATGAAATAAACAATAAAATTCCCCTACATCTCCAACCCCTGTGTTGTGCAGGAGAAGGCACCCTGCAGACATCGTCCTATCAGGAGGTCTGCAGGATGCTGGGAGTGGGCCTGCGATGGAAATGGAGCAGTGCAAGCCAGGTAAATGAAACCAACCCATTCAGAGACGTTCTTTCCAATGCCATCATTATCACAGCAGCGCTTTTCTGGCAAAGAGTGCACAGAGGACCAGGAAACACCCTCCTCCAAATCTCACCTCAGCCATAAATTCATTTCGGCCTATCTGCCGACCCCATGTCTCCATTTAGCCTGCATTGTACGGGATAAGTAACAACAATACTGAACTGCCTCTCACAGTTGTTATGTAAGGATGACTGAATCCCTGTAACATGCTTTCAGTACCGTAAACTGTGGTGCAACTTGTGGTCACAATCAGTGATGTTCTGGTTTGGAAATAATAACAACATTAATATTAATCTCTGGATATGCATTTATCAAATCATAATTCAGTTAATAGGAAGCTAGGAAGCTGCTTTGTGCAGAGCACTAACATTGCTCCGTGTAGCTCAGTATTGTCTACACTGACTGGCAGCAGAAGCTCTCCAGGACTTCAGGCAACACCACCTGGAGATGCCATTGGACGTTGAACGTGGGACCTTCTGCATGCAAAGAGGATGCTCTGCCACTAAGCTATGGCCCTTTCCCTAAACAAAAAGTAACAACCTAGTCCTCATTGTTCTGAATAAATAGGAATGGGGGAACCTTCTGCATGCAACACAGATGCTCTGCCATTGAGCTGTGTGGCCCTCTCTCCCCATAAATTAAGATTCATGGTTCTGAGTAAAGGCCTAATTTGAATAGGAACACAGAAGGCTGCCTTGTACTGAGTCAGACACTGACTGGCAGCTGCTCCTCAGGGTTTCAGGCAGAGAACACTCTCATCTCCACCTGGAGATGCCATTGGGGATTGAAGCTGGGACCTTCTGCATGCAAAGCAGGTGCTCTGCCACTTGAGCCATGGCCCTTCCCCAATCAAGCATGGTGTGTGTGTGTGTGTGTGTGTGTGTGTGTGTGTGTGTGTGTGTAATAATTGATAATTGATTTCTTATTTTTGTCACTACCACCAGTCTCAGGACACAGGAGACAAGCCATGCCCTTTCTGCCACCCGGTTCACCCACCACCCTCCATCTCTGGGGTATGTGCAATAAACCTGAGAGTGATGCTGAGTGAAGACTGTCCCCGTCTCATTTGTCCTCCTTATATACTTTTCCACCTGCCTCTCCCCTCACTATTCCTGTGTCTGGATGCAGAATGCAAGGACCTGTTCCCCTCTCTCCCTCTCTCCCTGACAAATACCTCCATTGTCCTTGACCAAAAAGATGGGGGGGGGAGAGATCAGTGTGGGGAGAACAGGTGCCTCCAATCATAAATGCAATTTGGAGGAGTATGGGCTGCACTGGAGGTGTGGGGGTGGTGTGGGTGGGAAAGAGGCATCAGCTACCAGTTTGAGACACCCCATGAAAGAAATGCCTCCCCTATTAATCTGTGGGGGTAGGTGGGAGATAGAGAATTGTACCATTCAGCAAGGATACTTTGACACAGTGTTGTCTCAGCACATTAACAGACCAGCTGCTCTTTGTCAATTTCAGGGCAAGTCTTTCCCGTTTCACCCTTGCCTTTGTCCAACCCTGGGACATGCGCAGTTTCCCTTAATAGGCATGATCACCCCCCCCTCTCTCCACACACTCACACCGAGCGAGGCCGCCGAACGTCACCCCCCCCTCTCTCCACACACTCACACCGAAATTTTGGCTGCCAGGTGCAAGCCTTCTTCAGCCTCCCCCCAAAAGCCAGACCTCCCCACTCCCAAACCCTCTCACCCCATCCCTGATTTTTTTTTTAAACCACATCCTTCTAACACCCACCCAGTCAGCCACCAGTCCTCTGTATTATTAACAGACCCGTGTTGGAAGCAGTTATAAAGATGTGCTCTCTTCAATTCATTTCAGGTTCAAAGGAAACCAGGCAGGGAAACAAGGGAAGGAATGGAAAAGGCAGGAAAATGTCAGATGTCAGAATTCCCCCCCCCCCAAAAAATAGAGCAGAGAACAGGGATTCTTTAAGACAGGGTCCTTTTATTCCTATTAACTCCTTTCCTTTCTCTCTTTAGACACAGCTTGGATGCAAAATATCCAGAGGACTTCTCATCATCCCCTCTCCCCAACACGGGATGGAAAAAATGGGCTGGAAAAAGTCATCTTTTTCTCCCTTGCAGACTCATTTACCTGATTGGGAGAGGGGAAAGTGAAGGTGGAGGAGGGGCTCCCACACTCTTCCATCAAGAAATATCCAAGTGGAGTTTAAATACCACTCTCTACAAATCCCAACACCCTCCACTTCCTTTGATTTTCTTGAAAGGGTAGGAAAAGACACAGGTTGTAGAATCTGAACTTGGAAGCATATATATTCAGAAGCATTGCAGGGGGTTGGAGTAGAAAACCCCCTGGGTCCCTTCCAACTCTACAATTCTTGAAATCTATGAAATAATAGATATTCTGAGGTCTGCAGCTCTTTTTCAGTTTCAAGTCTTGGATGCCCATCTCCTCCTGGCTGATCCTCTATCTAAGTAACTTGAGAAGTGTCTGCCAGGCCAGATTTCCTTTAAAGGCTTCCCCTAGAAGCAACGCCCCCATTTCCCCACTCCCTCCCTTCCTCCCTAGCGTCCCACCTGCTCCGCACCACTCCCAAGCTTGTGGGTGGTGGGGGAAGCACCCAGGACCCGTCTTCAGAACATTGGATAGCTCCTGCCACTGCTGACCTCAGTCTCCTCTCCTTCCCACTCTTTCGCCCCAAACGAAAAGTACGAAAGCACAACAGAAAAAGGGACTCTGCCCTTTGGGGCAGGACCTCAACTTTTAATTGAAGTTGCTGCTTGTGTGCGCGCGCGGGGGAGCATTCAGGCATCTGTTCTTCAAAGATGCAGCGGTTCTCCACAAATGAAATACATCAGCCTTAGACAACCCCACCCTCTCCAGACCAATTTTAGCCCCCCCCCCCGGAGAAAATAATGACCTTTAATGGCATGCTGGTTTGGAAATGTGGGGTGAGGGGAAACGGTGGAGAGGGGACAGCTGAAAAGCTTCTGTGCTTTTGTGTGTGTGTGTGTGTGTGTATGTATGTAGTGGTGTTGGTTGTGCATGGCATTAATGGGAGGGGGAAGGAAAGATGGGGTGACGTTAGGTTGAAAGGCACCTACTTGGGTGAGTTCTGTGCCCATCAGGAGGAGGAAGAGGAGGCTGAGGAGCTTGCTGGCGGGTCGCATGGCTCTTGCGGGGGGCTCCAGGCTCGGGCATAGACTGAGCCGCCTCGTCCTCGGGGCTTGGTGGGGTGGGGGTCTCTTCCTTCCTGCTGCCGCCGCCTCTTCAGCTCCCGGATTCCGTCGCAGCCCGTTGCAAAGGATGCTTCGCTGCCTCTCTTGAGGAGGTTCAGCACCACCCTGGGAAGGGACAGCGACCAGCTTCAGCGGCCCCGGGCATCTTCCTCTATTTCTGGCAATGCGCCCCCCAGTTCCCCTCTATCTCTCGTCCTCTCAGAGCTGTTTCCTTTCCCGGTCTCTGGTTATATGATTCCCCCCCACTGGGTGTTTCAATGGCTCCCCTGATCGGAAAAGCATCGGAGAGGAAGGATTTGAAGCCAACCCCAAAGGATGGTGTGTCTTTCTCCTTTCTCTCTCCTGCCAAAAGTTTGCCTTGGAAAAAAAAGCGGGGGGGTTGAGGAGGAAGGAGGAAAGAAGGGGGGGCTAAAGTAAGGATTAAAAATAAGAAAAAGAGAGAAAGAGAGGAAGCTTTGCAAGGCACTGACTGGGAGGGGGGGCTGTCGGAGCAGGATGTGACATCAGCCAAGGCGGGGTGAATTTGACTAAACAGAGGGAAAGTGAGGCTGGATCGGGTGGGTGGATGCATTGGGAGGGAGGGGAAGGGGGCTGACCAGGGGTCCAGGGTGTTTGGAAAGACTTCCCCTCCCCCCAGACCGAGAAAAGCTCTCTATGGTCAGACCTCCACTTCTGAAGATGCACCCCAGCTCCATATGGGAAAACGTAGCCCCTCCTCTAAACCTCCCGTTTCAACTACGCTTCATGCCCTCCCCACCCCAATATTCCCACGGATGGGGGAATTCAGGGGCAGATCCACGCGTTCAGTGAACCTTTACTGGAGATAAATAGGGAAATATTGGGTGCTCCCCCCCTCCAATAATGACAACTGCTTTGCTTTGAATATGCAATGTGAAGGAGCTTTGTGGGTGGGTGGGGAGCAGCGACTGAGCGGACACGCCCTGGCAGTAATAGCCTTCCCAGGAGGAGCAGTCCCTCTGTGAAAGAGAGGTAGCTCAGCTTACAGGACACCTGCTTTGCATGCAGAAGGTCCCAGGCTCAAACCCCAGTTGCATCTCTAGGCAGGGCTGGGAGTGCCCCCTGCCTGAAACCCTGGAGCTCTGCTGCCAGTCAGTGTAGATAATTAATGCTGACATAAAAGGCAGCTTTCTCCCTTCCTGTTTCATTCAGTTCTTTATTCAGAACCATGAGGACTAGAATTGTACTTTATATTTCTGGGACGATGCATAGCTTGGTGGAATAGTACCTGCTTTGCTTGCAGAAGTTCCCAGGTTCAAGCCCAGTGGGGTCTCCACATAGGGCTGGGAAACTCTGGATAGCTGCTGCTGCTCCCAGTCAATGTCTACACCACTGAGCTTGTTGGACCAGCACAACTCTGTATAAGGAAGTTTCAGAGGTGTACCCAGGGGGGGGGGAACCACACTTTACTGCAATAGCCACATTAGAAATGACTACATTTTATGTGACTCAAGTTCTCAAAGCATCTGGAGTAACTGTGTGGCAAGGAGAAAGGGCGAAAAACTCACACATCTTTATGCCATGGTGCAAGATCTCACCATGACAGAGGTGTCACATTGCCACAATAATATACATTATACACGCCATAGTCTCCAGTGGTCTACCTTCATATCACCTTAGCATTTATCTTACGGCTCAGCTCCCAGCTCTTGTCTAAACTCACAACCTTATACAGATAACTGTAGACAGTTTTCTGGAGTGGTTTTTGCACCACCCTGGGCCTATGCCCATGGTGGGGACCAGTTTCATCAACCCCTAGATATGCCTCTGACCTGCGTTCTATATCCCAAAGCCCTGACTCCTCATATGCTGGCGCTGCTGCCTCTTGCCACCCAGAAACTCACAGTGGTAGGATTTTCCAATGAGACCCTGACTCAGAACATCTTCCCCCTTTTGCTTGTTCATTCCAACTGCAATATGGACATAGTAATAACAATAGGATCATAGAATGTTTAGAGTTGGAAGTAACCACAAGGGTCATCCAGTCTTGCAATGCAGGAATCAAAGCCAAATAATCTTGAACAAGTCACCATCTAATGATAGACTACCTGCAATGGCAGCAGCAGAGTGCTTTAAAAAAACACTATTTACAAATTCAGAAGAAAATCACCTGTTTTGTATAAAAATAGGACACAAATTGTCAAGATGATGACCACTGCAGTTTGTTCAGTGTTTCTGGAAATCACAATTATGTGAGGCACAAACTACAGTACCCAGAATTCTTTGAGGTAAAGAATGTGCTTTAGAGGCATAATGTATAGGGTCATCAACCTTTTTCAGCCATGGGCTGCTCCAGTGTCCCTCAGACTACGTGGTGGGCAGGACTATATTTTGAAAAAAATAATGAACAAAATCCTATGCCCCAGAAATAACCCAGAGATGCATTTGAAATAAAAGGACACATTCTACTCATGTAAGAATGCGCTGATTCCCAGACCATCTGTGGGTTGGATTGAGAAGGTGATTGGGCCGCAGCTGGCCCACAGGCCTTAGGTTGCCTACCCCTGCTCTAACAGCTTGCCAAGAAAGATGGAAAACTAGAGTAGGTATCTATAGAAGGATGGGGGAAGCTGCACCACTGCTTCCTTTGGGCACTGGCTCCCAATTCTGCCAAGGAGAACATTTATCCCAAACCACAACACACCTTCCCCATGTCAGATTCATGGAATCATAGAATGGTCCAGCCCCCTACAATGCAGGAAGCACAGCTAAAGAATCCCTGTGAGATTCTAACCTCTCTTTAAAAATTCAAATGACAGGAAAGGAGAATCTGAATAATTTGGAAGAACTTTCTGGTGGTAAGGGTTATTTGGCAGTAGAAAGGACACCCTCAGAAAGTGATGGACTCTCCTTCACTTGAGACTTTTAAGAAGAAGTTGGGTGGCCATCTGCTAGGGATTATTTAGCTGGGCTAGGTGACCCTTGGGTGCCTTTCCAGTTATACAATTCTATGATTCTTTGACACCCTCATCTTTGACTCTTCTAGAAGAGAAACAGTGTTGACCACGGATGCAAACATAGAATGGATACAAGTGATCCTTTCTTTTTGATGAATGGCATTTATTTCCAACAAAACACAAGTGCATCCTTCCACAGTGGTTAATTGATGTCTGTTTAAAACTTTTTAAATGCTTTTATTGCATGCTTTTATGTTTTCGTTGCTGTAAACCACTCTGATGCTTTTATTTTATACAGCAGTGTACAAATATATATATATTTTAAAAAATAGATAGATAGATAACAACATCAAATAATTTAATATTCCATAGTGAGCAGTAGTTTAATAATAAATCAATGAATAATGGCAGTACTCTTAACGTGCTTCATAGAGCAGTGGAGAAAGAGGAGGAGGATAGGAAAAAATAATATTTAGCAAGCAGTCAGGCTCTGGGGATTGAGGGAAGAATCTCCTGGTGTGAGGAGCAGTTTAAAACACGCATAATTCTGGCACACACAGACACACTCATGAAACACAAAGACACTTTTTTTTTTTTTTAAAGGAAGAGAAATCTTTTAAATAGATGTTACCCATCGGCCAGATTAACATATGCACTGGCATCAGATGTGGGTTTTACTGCTGGATGCCAATTTGCTCTAGAAGACTCCCTTTTGCTTTCTTCTCCCCCCCCTTTCAAAAAAGGATGTTGGTGCTGTTACCGTGGCAACTGCCTCATTGCATTAGCTTTATGCTCTGCCTGAGGGGTGGGGAGCTCCCTCTTAAAGGGACACACACTGATTTTAATCGTCTGGAGAAGCTGGGGCCTGTTCCTCACCACTTGCATCTTCCAGGAAGAAGTTTGATGGCACACAGTGTTTGAAATAGGCGAGCTTTGCAGCAGGAAAAAAAGGACCAAATCTTGCAAGATACAGGGACCAGTTTACTTGCAATATTTCCTTGCCTCACCTGCACTCACTCAGCCACTGACACAGAATAAGCATTCCATATTTCCAAGAACTCTGTTGCTGTTGTTGTTGTTGTTGTTGTTGTTGTTGTAGTAAGTGTGGCAGCGCCTGTGCACTTTGGAACTCTGTCTCTTGAAATCAGGCAGGTCCCTTCATTGTACTCTTTTCAGAGGCCACTACAAACATTTTCATTTAGACAAGCCTACCCCATGTAGAAGGTTGATGTGCATTTTAATCTCTTTTTAGTGTATTGCTGATTTTTAAAATATACTGATAACATTATTGTTTTATTCTTTTTGTAAACCCCTTTGAGGTCATCCTCCCCCCCCAAAAAAACACACACACACACACACACAATCAAACAGTGTATAAACTTTATGAAAAAAATAAAATAAAATAATTGATAGTTTTAACTTCCTCAGTCCTCAGGTCTGGCATCAAAACTGACACAGTAAAAATTTGGTACCGTTTACTATTTCCAGGAACAACACCACACAATAATAATACTGGGAATTTCAAAGCTAGGCATGAAAGTGAATTTCCCATCCTGTTGTTTATTTTCCAACCTCCGGCTCTGAAAGGTAAGCGTCGACTTGGAAACCTTTTCTACCAGCTAACACTGCAATTAGTCTCTTCCTAGAGTCTCTTCCTAAAGGCAATTAATGGCTTATCGGGTAATGTATCTTGTTATGGGCAAATATTTTACATGAGTTACAAATTGCTTCATTGTCTTTGTAAACTGCATTGTGGTTTGGGTGGGGTTTTTTTGGCAATCAAGTGGTGTATAAATCTGTTGAAATAAGTATGTAAGTAAGTAAGTAAATCTAATTATCTATCTGCATTGTCTACAGTGGCTGTGAAGGTCACTCACCTCTAAAAGGATATTGTAGAGTTGGAAAAGGTTGAGAAAAAGGGCAACCCAAAAGATCAAAGAAGTGACAGCCCTATGATGAAAGGTTGCAGCATTTGGGACTTCTTAGTTTAGAGAAAAAGTGAGTAAGAGGTAACATGATGGAAGTTTATAAAATTATGGCACAGAGAAAGTGAATACAGAAAAGTGCCCCACCCCCAAACTTGGGGACATGCAATGAAGCTGTGTGTAGGAAGATTCAGGATGGATAAAAGAAAGTCCTTTGCACAGCATGTATTTAAACCATGGAACTCACCCCCACAGGGGACAGTGACAGCCACCAACTTGGAGGCTTTAAAAGATAATTGAACAAATCCATGGAGGAAGAGGAAGAGGAAGAGGAAGAGGAAGAGGAGGAGGAGGGGGAAGGTTTTCTATGACTACAAGCCACAATGGCTGTTTTTCTGCCTCTGCAATTAGATATCAGCTGGTGGAAATGCAGGAGAGGAGAGTGTTCTTTTCCTCAGGACCTGCCATTGGGCATCAGGCTGGCCACTGTGAGAAGAGGAGGCTAGGGAGGTTTGTTGTATTTAATCTGCACCTACAATTCCACTCCCACTATATGTTAACATGGCAGGATTTTTAATTTTCTTTTATGTAGCATCTGCTGCTTTGTAACAGAGAAATGTAATAAACAAGTCAATCCAAGCGCTGTTTGGTTTAGAACAAGTGCTTCTATAATAACAACAAGGAGGGGGCTGTAGCTCAGAGTTGGAGCATCTGCTTTGCATGCAGAAAGCCCCAGGTTCAATCCCCAATGGCGTCTCAGATATGGCTGTGAAAAGACTCTCTGCCTGAAACTCCAGAGAACCTCTGCCAGTCAGTGTAGGCATCACTGAACTAGATGGGCTCAATTATCTCACTCAGTCTAAGGCAGCTTCTTATGTGCCTATGTAATCCAGTCCATTGTTTGGAACTACGAGGACTAGCATCTTGCTTTATTTTAAGTTGGAGAGGCAGTCATGATTCTGAATAATGATGGAAACTGCAGGAAGAGAGGGTGCTGCTCTTGTACTCAGGTCCTGCTTGTCGGCTTCCCATTAGGGCAGCTGATGGTCCACTGTGAGAACAGGATTCTGGACTAGATGGGCTCCTTTTGGACACTTGCATCCATATGTTCTTAACCACTGCTGCTTGCTGTATCAATACAAAATGGTTCCTGTTTGCGTTAATTAAAATTTCCTTGGAGCGCATGAATTAGAACTGCACTGTTCATCCATCCATCAGACCCGCCCTCTCTCCCTCAGCCATTCTCAAGAAGCCATCCATCAACGGTTGAGTTTGTTTTAATTCATGGTGACAATGACAGTCATTTTGCTACAAAGCCTGAGATGGCACGCTTGGAGAGTGATTTGGCAGCCTCAGCCAGCCGCCCCTCCAGCAATCTGTTCCCCGAAGTCTAATTTTACTTCCGTTAGTGTAGGAAGGGAGACCGTCTGGAAATAAATACTTCCACTGGGTTTTTGTGCTACGCAGTGGATTGAAACAGAGCAGGTTGCAAGTGAGGAGGCAAATTCTGGTGGATGTGTGTTTCCGTTCAGCAATGTGCTGACAAGAGTTTTGCATGTTTTAGCCAATTTGTAATGCAAAAGCATAAGAAGAGCCCTCTGGGATCAGACCAATGGCCCATCTAGTCCACTGTAACCTCTTCTCACAGTGGCCAAGCAGATGCCCCAATAGGAAGTCCATTTGGCCCACTGGATCAGGCCAAATGCAGCCCATCTAGCCAAGCATCCTGCTCTCACACTGGCCAACCAGATGCTGCAATGGAAAGCCTTCAAGCAGGACCTGAACCCACGAGTCCCCTCCTCTCAGCAACTGGTGTTCAGAAGCATTGCTGCCTCTTGACTGTGGAGGCAAAGCCAAACCACCATGGCTTGTGGCCATCAACAGCTTCATTTGTCCAATCCTCTTTTAAATCTCTTCAAGTTGGTGAGCATTACTGCCACTTGTGGGAATAAGTTCGATAGTTTTTGAGGTATTAACGTTAAGCGGGGATAAATATCCAAAACTAGTACTATCATCACCAGTGAATTAATTGGGGCAGTGGGGGTGGAAAATGGGTTTGCAAGACATTGCACAATGGAATGTGCTGTATATGATGAGATGCAACAATGATTTGGATGTCCATCTAGTTTTTGACCTATCAGGTAAACTATGGAACTCATTGCCACAGGGAGCAGTGATGGCCACCAATCTAAGTGGCTTTGAAAGAGTATTGGACAAATTCATGTAGGAGAGGGCTATCGATGGATACTTGCCTCCACGGTTTGAGGCAGCAGTGCTTCTGAACACCAGTTGCTGGAAATTGCAGGGGAGGAGAGCTCTTGTTGTGCTCAGGTCCAGAATAGACACCTGGTTGGCAACTGGGAAAAGGAGAAGCTGGACTGGGTGAGCCCCCTTTGTCCTGATCCAGCAGCAGGTTCTTCTCATGTTCTTGTGCATGTTTTAACCAAATCAAGTAACACCTGGAAATAATTGACCAGCTTCGTGCTAAATTTTTTTTATCAGAAGTGTTGCAGAGTTTTTGCAGAATACAAAATCTTCATTTGCTTAGGGTCCCAACTTTCTTATACTGCGGTGCAATTGTTGAGAATCAGATTACTTTGTTTATTATAATTGAGCAGTAACCCCCCCCACTACTTTTTGTGTGTGCATGTGTGTGTGTCAAAACAAAACATCCCAGCTGAAGTTTTCAAAGGGAGGGAGACACTTTTTCAGGGTTTGCGCTTATGAAGATAACCAGATGGAGTTGTTACGCATGAGAATCTCATCTCTTCCAGTGCAAGGCTCAGCATGCAGTCCTGCTCAGGGTGGTGGACATAATCAGGAGAAAGTGTTTTGCTGAAGAATATTGGCAAGAAAGAGCATGCCCCACCTCCCACACTCAGACAGAAGGTTTATGAAGGTCAGGTTCAATTGTAATTGGGGGTGGGGTGGGGTGGGGTAATTCCTTTATTTATTTTATTTCATAGAATCATAGAATTTTATAGTTGGGAGGGACCCATAGGGTCATCTAGTCCAACCCCATGCAATGCAGGTATTTGGTAATCTACACTTTCATAAAGTTACAGCAAGGCAACATATGCCAGGTAAAATGTCAATGAGGGGAATAAAAACATCAATTAAAAAGCCATCAGTTGATAATGGTTGGTTTTTAAAAAGTGACTGTCTGAATAACATAAACTTTATTAAAATATTTATATCCCACCTATTATGGAAAGGTGTGCCTCATTGGAAGTTTTTGAGCAGAGTCTAGATGTTCACCTGTCAAGGATGCTTTAGTTGAATGGAGGTTAGTTGGCTGTCTATCAGGGATTATTTAAATGTTAATCCTGCATTGCAGGGGTTGGACTAGACGCCCTTAGGGTTCTCTTTCAATTCTATGAACAAGGCCTCTGCCAGAGCAACTGTTCTTAAACAAACTTGCCCACTTCTTTCCCCCCTCCCATAATGCCTCTCTGTTTTTGCATTGAAAAGCTAACATTGATCTAAGTCCAATAGCCTGTAATTATCTCACACATAGCATTATATTCTTAGATTTGATGCAGTCCAGGCTGAGCCAAAAACTGCTCACAGTTTTTCATGAACGTTTCTTGGCAGAATGGTTGAAAAAATAAAATAAAATAAAATAAAAACCTCATGTGTGTTTGATTTTTCAGGGTGCCTTCAAACCTTCCAACAATTTTTGGTCATTCATATTATAAGAAGCTGCCTTAGGCCCATCATGCTCATTATTCAGACACTTAGAGAAGGTTAAGCAGGGATGGGAAAGGTCCAGGAAAGGGCAGGCAAAGCAGATGCTCTACCACCGAGCCTTATGAGGAATGGTTGAAGGAGTTGGGTATGTTTAGCCTGGAAAAGAGGAGACTGAGAGGAGACAGGATAGCCATCTTTGAATATATAAAGGGTTGTTACATGTTATTGGAGGTTGGATGGTCATCTTTCCAGGATGCTTTATTTGAGTGTCGTGCGTTGGAGGGGGTTGGGCTAGATGACCCTTTGGATCCCTTTACGATTCTATGATTCTATAAATGAGTAATTTCCTGCTTTTTATCACATCTCAATACAACACATACCCATACAGCTGTCTCTTTAGCTCAGACTGCTGTGTGTGTGTGTGTGTGCGCGCGCGTACGCAACGATCCCTCGCTTTCAAAACATGATTGATATTTTAAATACAGCCAGTGAGCAAGACTTATCGCTGTCTCTGCAAAAAATCCAACTCTGAAAAGCGAGGGAAAGTCTTAAATTAAATTTGGCTTTAGGATGCCATTACTTTCCCAGCATTAAAACGCTTGGGGGATTATGGAGATAAAAGAACACAATCCAATCTAGACAGGCTGTGAGGAGATAGTAGACAGTCTGCAATCCGGCTCTTGCCTTTAATAAGCCTCATCCTGGAGGGAGGCAAGGAACAGAGAATAATTATTTAATTCCATTTGTGAGGCAGAGCAGACAACCTCTCAGGGTTTAAAAGAAAATATGTCTGGGGATCTGGTCCCTGTCACGGCCAGCCTACCAGTAAATCAAGCAGAATATCTCCCCCGCAGCCACACAGACCAATATCAAGAACAGCAAGAGCAATCTACTTTTTCCTAGTAAGGTCTAAAAGAATCTCTCTCTCTCTCTCTACACACACACACACACACACACACACAGAGAGAGAGAGAGAGAGAGAGATAAATAACCTACCTCACAGGGTTGTTGTGAGGATGAATGGCACGTGAAGAACTATGCATGGTACCTTGAGCTCTTTGGATAGAAAAAGCACAGAAAGTTCTCTTACTGCTTTTAATCTGGTTGTCTGCAAAGGGTTCAGCTGGTAGAGCATGAGGTTAATGTGTTCAAGCTCCATGCTGGGCAAAAGATTCCTGAATTGCAGGAGATTAGACTAGTTGACCCTTGTGGTCTCTTCCAACTCTACAATTCTATGATTTTAGGATTGAGATCATCTGCCTGTAGCTTGAAATAGCAATAGAGAGGTGACGGGGGGAACACGGGGGGACGGGACTGGTAGCCTGTGGGTTATTTACTCATATTCCAGTA
>OFHU01002478.1:0-168577 GCA_900245905.1 Lacerta viridis
AACGAATCAAATCCAGTACTCACGATCACCGGGCTTCTTTAATTTCCATCCTTACAGGGAGAACATTGACGCTCGTCGCGAGCGGCGGCCGCCGCTTCGCTGACCCGGTTGGGGCATGTCCCCTAATGGCCCAGCTCCGTTGTCCCTTCACCCCCACTCCCCCTTTACAGGGGGAACGAGGGAAGGGTTCGGAGCTTTAGCGGGCCCGCCGGGGAGCCCGGGGCGCGGGACGCTCTTCCCGCGCCCCACCGGAGCCCCGCTTTAGCGGTAGCGGGGCTCCAACCGCCGAGCCAGCCTGGGTCGCCTCGCTGCCGAGGCAACCCACGACCGCCCGCGATGGCGTCGCCGCCGGAAGTCCTGTTATTTTGATCCTGTGCTCTGCGGTGAGTCAACTGACTCACACCACAGAGCAGAACCCCCCAAAATGCCGATCTTTTGGTCTCACGCTCTGGCATGGCCAGAGCCACCGGGAGCCAAAATGGGACACCCGAGACTGGGCTCAAAAGCCTGGGCAGCTTCTGTCAATCCAGGATGAAATCGGGACATTGTTCACGACTGGTATGAATCAAGAAGTTCCTGGCTTGGATCCTGCCTGCCATGGGGCAACCAGGTGACCTTACACAAGCTGCATTCTCTCAACCTTATTCCTCCATCTACAATAGGGTGGTGATAATAATTGTAACAACTTCACAGGGTTGTTGAAACGATTACATCGGTCGCTAATGTGGAACCCATGGACACGATGGTACCTTTGAGATCTTCTCCTGGCACCAACAAAGCTTCTGAGGTCCCACCCCAGCCCCTCAGTCATGTGATGGTAAGAGTGGTTACCCCTTTTCTCCCTTAAAAAAGTACAAAGGAGGAAGTTGGGAAAGCGACGCTCTTTCCCACTTCCTCTTGAGAGCCAGTGTGGTGTAGTGGTTAAGAGCGGTAGACTCGTAATCTGGGGAACCGGGTTCGCGTCTCCGCTCTCCACATGCAGCTGCTGGGTGACCTTGGGCTAGTCACACTTCTCTGAAGTCTCTCAGCCCCACTCACCTCACAGAGTGTTTGTTGTGGGGGAGGAAGGGAAAGGAGAATGTTAGCCGCTTTGAGACTCCTTCGGGTAGTGAAAAGCGGGATATCAAATCCAAACTCTTCTTCTTCTTCTTCTCTTTCAGCTCTTTGTGCTCTCCAAGGCTCAGATTAATTATACCGGATCTGATTCTTACACAAATCCCACACAAGAGCAAAGCATACATGGTCTCTCTGAGAGGCGTGGCGGCTGATCTGAGGGAAGGGGCGATAAGTGACCTAGGGCAGTGTTTTTCAACCACTGTTCCACGGCACACTAGTGTGCCGCGAGATGTTGCCTGGTGTGCCGTGGGAAAAATTGAAAAATTACTTTATATATAGTCAATATAGGCACAGAGTTAAATTTTTTAACATTTTCTAATGGTGGTGTGCCTCGGATTTTTTTCATGAAACAATAAGTGACCTAGGGCCTATGGGTCTAGAGAAGGTTGCTGACTCCTGATCTAAACAGTGCATCCGTGAAACACTCTGAATACTCAAAAGCACTATCCGATCGTTAAATAGCACAGGCTACATCTGCGATCCACTAGTTTCTGGGTGAGCACATACAGGTGCTCGCCCCTATGAGAACACTCTCGGCCTCCCAGCTTATTTATTTCAGAGTATTTGTCTGTGAAAGAGTGGAAAGGAAACGCAAAAGACTATCCAAAGCTTCATAAAAAGAAAGTCTCTCCCCCCCCTCCTGAAAAAAAGAAACACACCCCAGAATTGAAGCGAATGTGGCTTAGTAGCTGCACTGGTTACAGAATGGACAACATATTGTATGTGCTGTGTTAGGGTATGTTATGAATAACAAAATCACTGGAGCATTTACATATTTGTTTTCAGCAATTCTGGCAGTTGGGTTTCACCAATCCACGCCTCTCTGCCAGAATCGCTAAACAGCTCTACATATGGCTTCTGAAGTACCATATGCCCTGGAAAATGTTAGCTGCTGCCTAATGTTGCTGCTGCTGGGGGCTGCAGCGGGCCACAGTCTTTATTTAGATTTGCATTTGCCGTTTCGAACAAAGAATATCCCTGAGCAGGCAGCAAGAGAGCCAAAGTATTTGCTGCATACTCAGAAGGCACCAGAAAAAGCAGGATGTGTGTTGTTGTTGTTTTATGAATTAGGTTGCACGAGTGACATTCGTCATGTTAGATGCTAAGAGCTCCATGCTAGGCAGAGCAGATCGCTTGCCATTGCAAAGATGGCCGAGATGGCTCTCTGCCTGGCATCAGAAATGCCACATGCAAAAATGAAACAAGGGGAGCATACATTCAAAATCCTGCAGAAACTCAGCTGTGGGGTCCAGCCACTCATAACACTGCAGCTGGGTACACAGCACCCTCTCCTTTACAAATGAGATGATCTGCAAAGGGGAAGGGGGGGGGTTCTTAACCCCTTCCATGCCAATAGGCTTCTCCTGAAGCTCCCCCTCCCCAAGCTGCTATTACCCACATGGGGTTCCAGATCTGTGTTCTGTACTAACATGTACGCCAAGGGGAGAATAATGCTGTTACTTGCGCAACCAAATGCTTGCTCATTTCCCATTACAGTCGTACCTCTTGTTACGAATGCTTCAGGATGAGTACAACACGGGTTACAAACGCGCCGAACCCGGAAATAACGGAACGCGTTACTTCCGGGTTTGGCGCTTCGTGCATGTGCAGATGCATCAAATGACGTCACACGCATGCGCAGAAGCACCGTGTCACGTCGTGCACATGCGCAGATGGGGGCACTTCAGGTTACGCACGTCACAGGTTACGAGCGGGGCTCCAGAACGGATCCCGTTCGTAACCAGAGGTACCACTGTATTTAGAGCCCCAAACTATCCATGTCTACTCAGAAGTAAGTTTTCGTTGTTGTTGTTATTTCTAGAAAAAGAGATGCCGGAACTCACTATGAATGCCTTCCTTGTTCTCTTACAATAGCAATGATACCCACCTGAGAGGCGCCAGAGTGGAGTTTTGGCAAGTTTCAGGTGAAAAAAAAGCCACAGTGATGATGATTAAAATTTATATACTGCCATTCATCTGAGGATCACAGGGTGGTTTACAATATAAAAACACAAAAATACATATCATAGGGACAAATGAAAACGATAACCCCACATGCATACCGTTTAAAAGGCCATGAATGAATGAATGAATGAATGAATGAAATCATTGCATTTAATGGGGGGTTACTACCAGGTAAGTGAGTAGAGAGGCACAGCCTAATTCAATTTTTAAGAGCATAAGAAGTGCAGGGCCGGATTTAGGTTTGATGGAGCCCTTTATATGTCCAGCAAATTGTCCTTTAGGTCAACAACAAATTGTCACTGTTTTTTGTGTTGAATATATTGCTAAATTCAGTGGTAATTTATGGACCTACATAGGTCCATACACAACACAAAAGCACTGTTGCTTGTATTGTATGGTTTTATTTTATTTTGTTTTTTTATCTATGTATTTAATGTTAACTGCCTTAGTAGATCTCAAACAGAATCAACCCAAACCACGCTATTGCAACCCTAACCTCTAGTAACCAAAACTCTCACACCCAGATGTTATCCACACATACAGTAACCAGGGAGAATAGGGGAGATGGGAGGGAATTTGCGTGCCAGATTGGTATGAATAGGAGTACAAAAGTTGATTAGTACCCATGTATTACTCTAGGAATGGGGGGGAAATTTTGGTTCCACTCACATTTATAGGCAAACTCTTTCCAAAACACAGTCATCCTTCAAAATCCACACTTCTCCACAAATTTTGCAATGCAATTCTCCAGCCAACTAAAGTGCACAAGAATGTAAGCTTTAGGCTGAAGTGTTCTTGAAAATCCATTGGGCAAAAAAAAAAAAAAGCATGCAAAAGTGTGTTAAATTTTGGCAAATTGCTTTGCAAAAATTGCTTACAAATATGTGCATTATCTCAGCACTAAAATGCTGTTGAGCAGGTGTGCCAACTTGGATAAAATGTTTGGATGGGCCACGTAAGTCCTGCCCCACATGATCAAATCACCAGATGTGCTGCATGCGCAGTATTTGAATGGCACTTCCACTAACTTGAGGAGGGGGCCTCAAATATTCTATTGGGAGGGCCCAAAGGACCCCAGTCCCTAGGAATTGGCTGCTATGCTGATGAGTTTTCATGGGGATATACATATACATAAAAATATGCATGTGCGTGTGTATGTGTGTTTATGCATGTGTGTGTGTAGCAAACTGTTGTGAAAAATTTTAAGACTGGATAAATAATAAATGGAGAAAACCCCCAAACTGACAGATTTGCCCATTCCAACTCATGGCGTTCATTTTGGAACAAATGAAAGCTGAACCCTGCTCCTTTTGGTTCTATATATTTTATTATTTATCTGTTGCATTTACAGTCATACCTCTAGATACGAACTCTGCGAGTTGTGTTCATCACGGGTTACGAACGCGCTGAACCCGGAAGTACCAGAATGGCTTACTTCCAGGTTCGGCGGTTCGCACAAGCGCATAGGTTGCGCACTGCTCATGTTGCGAACAGGAGCTCTGGAACGGATCCCATTTCGCAACCAGAGGTATGGACTGTATATTCCACTTCCCCACCCTCCCACGGAGCTCAAGGTGCCATATGCATAGTTCCTTCTCCCCCTCATTTAATCCCCACAATAACCATGTGAGGTGGGTTAAGCTAATGGGCACCAACTGGCCTAAGGTCACCCGGTGAGTTTCATGGCCGAGAGAGGATTTGAACACTGATCTCTCCCAGTCCCTAGTCTGACACGCTAATCACTGCACTACACTGGTTCTCTTTTATATGTTTTTTTTTATACTACTGTTCTGCTGGTTCTCCAGTATATTCTCTTTATTTTTTGCTGTTTTTGTGTTGTACGCCACTTAGAATGGGTTGTTGTTGTTGTTGTTTTAGCTTCAGAAAACTTTTTTTTTTAAACAAAGTAATTTGTTGTTGTTTAGTCGTTTTGTCATGTCCGACTCTTCATGACCCTATGGACCAGAGCATGCCAGGCACTCCTGTCTTCCACTGCCTCCCGCAGTTTGGTCAGACTCATGTTGGTAGCTTCGAGAACACTGTCCAACCATCTCGTCCTCTGTCGTCCCCTTCTCCTGTGCCCTCCATCTTTCCCAACATCAGGGTCTTTTCAGGGAGTCTTCTCTTCTCATGAGGTGGCCAAAGTACTGGAGCCTCAACTTCAGGATCTGTCCTTCCAGTGAGCACTCAGGGCTGATTTCCTTCAGAATGGATAGGTTTGATCTTCTTGCAGTCCATGGGACTCTCAAGAGTCTCCTCCAGCACCATCAAAGTAATAACCATACATAAATAAGAATTAAAATGTGCACTTCTACCACAAGACCATTCCATTGTAACTATCCAACCTCCCAAAATTTCAACACCTCTTGCGATGGTTTGACCCCTTTCCATTTTAACAGTGCAAATTCTACAAACACCCTCCATCTCCTCAAAATCATTTCTCCTGCATATTCCCCGTCTTACCTTAATGGCACGTGTTAATTTATCATTAATAGCTCTTTACACCATTCTTCCATTTTATATTATGCTTGTCCCTTCCACTTCCTAGCTATCATAATTCATGCAGCTGTCAATAAATTTGTGAGCAAGTCCTTCATAGCCTGCGGACCTTCCACCCCATCGTAAATTGATAATAATGCTACCTATGGACTTTTGGTCAGCTTTAACCCAGTGATTAGAAAACTTTTAAATCAATACAACAGATTAGTCCTCCATCCCTTGGCCATCAAAGGATGCACAGGCAGGCATGACATACCTGACCTGCATCTCTGGGCATTTGCCTTCCTTCTGTTAAGTACCTCTTTCCTTCACCCTGTCTGCCATTGAGATTGGCACTCCCTTCCCCATGGCCCAGGACTGACCTGCTGAAGGGCCCTGCCCTGCTTCTCTCCACCTGGCTTGGGGCGGGACCTGACAGGCTCCATAAAGGACTGCAGCCACTGCTGCTGCTGGGCAGAGAGGGCTCCATTTTTGTTTTTGTTTCTTAATTGCTTTTATTTATTTTTTATGTCATTTTAAATTGTGGTTGATATTAACGCTGTATTCTTAGTTTTAGATTTTATGATTTATGTGGAAATTGTTTTTCATTTACTTTTTGATGTGTTTTATTTCTTGTTAAAGCCATGGTTTCCCCAGTAGTGATGTATGGAAGTGAGAGCTGGACCATAAAGAAGGCTGATCGCCGAAGAATTGATGCTTTTGAATTATGGTGCTGGAGGAGACTCTTGAGAGTCCCATGGACTGCAAGAAGATCAAACCTATCCATTCTGAAGGAAATCAGCCCTGAGTGCTCACTGGAAGGACAGATCCTGAAGCTGAGGCTCCAATACTTTGGCCACCTCATGAATGATAAATATAATAATAATAATAATAATTTATTTGTACCCCACCCATCTGGCTGAGCTTCCCCAGCCACTCTGGGCGGCTCCCAAACGAATGTTAAAACAATACAGTCCTAAACAGGGTTGCCTTCAGATGTCTCTTAAAAATAGGATAGCGGCTTATTTCTTTGACATCTGATGGAAGGGTGTTCCACCTCATGAGAAGAGAAGACTCCCTGGAAAGACCCTGATGTTGGGAAAGATTGGAGGGCACAAGGAGAAGGGGATGACAGAGGACGAGATGGTTGGACAGTGTTCTCGAAGCTACCAACATGAGTCTGACCAAACTGCGGGAGGCAGTGGAAGACAGGAGTGCCTGGCGTGCTCTGGTCCATGGGGTCACGAAGAGTCGGACATGACTAAACGACTGAACAACAACAAATTTATTGTTTATGACTTCTGTTATGTTGGTAATTCTGTAAATCTTGTCATGTTGTTAGCCACCTTGAGCATTGTTTTAACTATGGAAAGGTGGCATACAAATAAAATAAAATGATGATGAGGAGGAGGAAACTGTCCTTCACAGGACCCATTTCTAACCCCTGCAGGACCTTAAAACAGGGAAAACAGCCAGCGTGGAATATGCTCAGCTAGTCCTGATGCGCCCTGAGCCAAGGTGTGGCAAGACGCCATCCCCAAATGGAATGGAAGCCTCTGGATTGGCAGCAAATGGGTGATTGGCATTGGGGACAATGGCTGTCAGGACTCTGGCTTCTTCGCGAGGAGAGAAACCCTGGCTAATGAACACTCCCTGCACCTCGCAGATGTGCCACCATCTGATATTCCAAATCTTTGACACACTAGAGCACAGCTGGACAACAGGCAGATCTAGGAAAGCATGGCAGTCTTCCACCCTGTTTTAATGGAGCTCAAAACTCGCTGCAGGTGGGGTGGGGGGAATAGAAGGGACGTACAAAGCAAAGGCGCAGGGAGCAGCAATAAAGCAACAGCTCTCGCACCCTCCCACTTCATGCTCTGCATAAATCAGATTAGCGTCGCCACCACACATACCAATAGACTCTCTCCAAACCCACAAAGCAAGAAAAGTAGAATAGCAACACGCTTGCAAAACTGGCCTAACACACCGCCTCTTCTGGAGCAACTCCTACCAATAGCTTGGTTGCCAGTAGGAATATTTCCCCTTTTGGTGTTTTGCATGGATATGTGCTCATGAATACTTCCTTCAGGCAAGTTGCTGAATCACAACTTATTACTAAACTGAAAACTATGGGGAGACCTGGTCTGAATAGAGATACTGGATTCTTGTCTCATTACATATGCTAAAGCTATTTTTGGTCATCTGCATACTATCCCTTGCTTTTTCCTGTAGGACTAATTGCAGTCGTTAACAGTCGTCAACAGGTTTACCATACCCATTGAGTCAATCACCCATCTCCTACTACCCTTCTGAGAAAAACCCCACCCCACCCTCCCACTATATATAAGGGTCTGGTGACTTCTGTTTCAGTGTATCTGAAGAAGTGTGCATGCACACGAAAGCTTATACCCAGAACAAACTTAGTTGGTCTCTAAGGTGATACTGGACAATTTATTTATTTTTTAAAAAATTAATTACATTATTTTCCTTCAGGCAAGCAAGAGAAGTAGCCTCAATGGCTAAGACGTCCCTGGGTGTGGCCTGGAGAAGATGCAGAGCTTACAGAGAATCCCGAGAGGCTTGACCTGATGCTCCAGAACAGTTTTACAAATCAGTGAAAAGCTTGTGGGTTTCCGGTTGACCACTGCAAGAACAGGATGTTGGACCAGGTGGGTCTTTGGCTCTACCCAACTGGGCTCTTCCTATCTATGTTCCTACAGTTATTTCTGTCTTCTCTGAACAGCAGTGGCTCTCTGAATGGAGGGAACCTGTGGGCCTCTAAAGGTCACTGGACTACAGATCCCATCATCTTTGACCCTTGGCCTGGCTGGGGCTGACGGGAGCTGAAGCTGCAACATAGCTCAATTGGTAGAACACAAGGCTCTTAATCTCAGGGTCGTGGGTTCAACTCCCATGTTGGGCGAAAGATTCCTGCATTGCAGGGGGTTGGACCTGATGACCCTTGCTGTCCCTTCCAACTCTACGATTCTATGAAGCAGAACTTGAGCACAGCAGTACCCTCTCATCACTTGTGACTCAAAGTAACTGTCATTCAGAGCAGAGCTATAACTATGGCTAGTGGCCATAGATAGCCTTCTCCTCTGTGAATCGTGGGAACAAATTCCATAGTTTAACTTTGGTTATCAAGTACAGTACTTTCTTCTGCCTGTCCTGAACCTTTCAACAAGAAAGATGTGTGGTTTGACTCAGTATAACTAAAACCATGGAAGCATTTTTAAAATAACAACCTCAACCACAGAGGCAACCATAGGATTTAGCCTGCAATCCTACATCTGTTTACCAGGGAACAGGATTCACTGAACTCTATGAGACTTTCCCCCATTTTACTAATGGGACTTTTTGATTCATTATAACAGTCATCAGTCAGTAGCCACATCCACATGCAATGGAAAGCCAAAGTTCTTGGCTTAAAAAATTGTACCGTACCAGAGCTACATACTAATGCAGCCCAACCAAACCTTGGCTTACTGTAGCATGTTGGTGCAGGCAGTGTGTAGAATCAATCTTTGGGCTGGCAAAACATACAGCTATTCTTGATGTATAGTTGCATGCAGCCTGAAAGATTGGAGAAGGGCCTTAGCTCAGTTTTTGTTCGTCCCAGGTTCAATTCTTAGCAGCTCCAAGTAGGGTTAGGAGAGAACGGAAAAATCTTGACAGCTGCTGTCAGTCAGTGTGAACAATACTGAGCTAGACAGATTGACCCAGTAGTCTAACTCAGAATAAGTCTGCTTCCTAAGGGCCAGCTGGGATGATTCAGTCAGTAGAGCACAAGACTCTTAATCTCAGGGTCGTGAGTTCAAGTCCCACACTGGGCAAAAGATTCCTGCATTGCAGGGGATCGGACCAGATGATCCTTGTGGTCTCTTTCAACCCTACATTTTGATGGCTCTGTGTTCCTATATGAGTGTCTAGAACATCGGAAGCTGCCTTATACAGAGTCAGACCATTGGTCCATCTAGTTCAGTATTGTCTACACTGGCTGGCAGCAGTTCTCCGGGATTTCAGGCAAGTGTCTCTCCGAACCCTAGCAGGAGATGCCAGGGATTGAACTTGGGACCTTCTGCATGCAAAGCAGATGCTCTCCCAGTGTGTTTGTGTGTGAGAGAGAGAGACGGGGGGGAGGCACCCATCTTCCTTAAATGGAGCTCCTGAAGCTAGTTCACTAGTTTTTCATCCCCCACTCCCCAAATCCTCCAGTAAACATTAATCAAAATGGATAGTGAATACAAAATATGTCCTTTGCTATATCTGCTTCTTAATCCCGAGAGTAATTCTGAAAAGCAGCATTATACAATGCCTCCATTAATCCCTTACACGAGCAAATGCCTTTTTTCTGACCTACTACATTTATGTTAGCAGGTCTTTAAAGTCTGCCCAGTTGTTAGGGAAATGTCCATATGCAAAATAAGAAGGGGGAGGGGAAGCAAAGGAGGACCATTAACATAATCTGATGCCTGTTTTCTACCAAAACCCCTTTCCCTCTTATGGAAATGGATAGCTCAATACTTAATCCTGTATAATTACACTAGAGCAAAATTGAGAGTATGGCTTGCATTGTCTTTTGGAGGGTGTCTTTGGGTGCCTTGGGTTGTTGGGTATGGCAGTGGTGAAAAGTTTTTGTCAACCTGGTGCCCTCAAGAGGTGCCGGACAACACTTGTTCTGGCTCAAACTGATGGGAGTTGTAGTCCAATGACTTTTGGAGGGACCCAGATTGGCAAAAGCTGCTTTGGAGTGAAAGCAGGGTTGGCTTGTGGGTTTTGAATATTGGTGAAGAAGAAGGAATATGCAATCATTCGGCTTCTTTGCTTAGCATCTAGCAAGGGGACCAGGACATACAAACTGAGTGTACTCCCAAGAGATTTTCACCAAGTTGGCTTCACACAAGTGAGCCAACTCGCATGGCTAACTCAGGACAGACAAGAGAAAATACAATTTCACACAACAAATAATTAGCTTATTAACTAGTAATAATTTACTTATTAATTAGTAATGATTAACACTAGAACTCATGGGCCTCCAATGAACCAGAATGTCTCTTCCAACTCTATTATACTTTTTCAGCAGGGGGCCGGTCCACTGTCCCTCAGACCTTGTGGAGGGCCGGACTACAGTGGCGTTGCTAGCCTCTGCGCTGCTGGGGGCGGCGGCAGCGCAGAGGAACCCCCCTGGGGGAGGGGCACGACGCGTGCGTCGTGACGTCATCATGACGTCACGACGCACGTGGGTGCAGAAAGGGGGAATTTCCCCCTTTCCGAGGCTTTTTTTCGGCGGTGGGTGGTGGCCAGCGAGGAGGGGGTGACAAGCGTGACACCCCCCTCGCTAGTCGACCCCCCCCGCCGAAAAAAAGCGGCGGAAAGGGGAAAAAAGAAGCAGAGCCGGCGCTTGAATGCGCCGGCTCTGCTTCCTTTCCCCGCCCCCCCGCGGGTTTTTTCGGCGGGGGGGTTCGACTAGCGAGGAGGGGGTGACAAGCGTGACACCCTCCCTCGCTGGTCGACCCCCCCCCCGCCGAAAAAAGCGGCGGAAAGCACCCCTTCCATGTGCTGCTGGGTGACGGAGGGAGCGGCGGCGCGTGGGAGTGGCGGGAGGGGCCGCCGCTTGTCACCCCCACCCGCCGCTTGTCACCCTGTCACTGGGGGCGTACCGCCCCCACCGCCCCTCCCCAGCGACGCCCCTGCCGGACTATATTATGAAAAAAAATGAACAAATTCCTATGCCCCACAAATAACCCAGAGATGCATTTTAAATAAAAGGACACATTCTACTCATGTAAAAACATGCTGATTCCCAGACCATCCGTGGGCCACATTTAGAAGGCGATTGGGCCGCACCTGGCCCCCGGGCCTTAGTTAGGGGACCCCTGTTCTAATAAGACCTTCCACAAACTCTCCAAAAAATAAATCAGATCCCCCCCAATTTGTATATATTATATTTGTATATTGTTTTAGCCTGAGCATCTGACACAAAGTGTTAATGGTACTTTCACCAGCTGCTCATCACTTTGTGGTTAGGAGCAAGCAAAATGGCATCCACAAGTGACTACAGAATACCCTCAGGATGGCATCTCACGTGGTTCAAGTTTTGGTCCTGGTGTGTAAGTGCAGGAAAGCACAGCCTGCTCATCATGCTGAAGTCTTGCAGGCTGAGAATCTGTTCACGCCCAGCAGCTCTCATTCCATTCCAAGACTGGTCCTTTCCCAGCAGGTACCCAGGGTCCCAGCTTGGATGGGGTGGGATCTGGAAGTACTTCTCTCTACAAATAGCCCTCTGGTAGCCCTCATTCAACCCTTGCCTCTTGTTAACTTCAATTGATTGATTCACATAGAGCAGGCACATCCAACTCTATACAGACTGCGATCTACTCCCAGTATAATAAAACTGGCAGTGATCCACCCATTGTCATTGCCCATAGTTGTTGAGCTTTTTTAAGGGGGCAATGACCATAGTTGTTGCGCTTTTTTAGGGGGAAACATCAGAGTTATTGTGCTTTTTTAGGGGGAAAGACCAGCAAAACGCAAAACGCAGTAGCACCGGCAGAGGAAATGGGGCAGATCGTCAGGGTCGGGGCGTGTCAAGATTGCTCAGGAAGTAGCAGGCAAACTCTTTTTTTTACTCCCTGTCGATCAAACTGGAGAACCCTGGCGATTGCGGTCGACCGGTTGGACATTGCTGACGTAGAGCATAGGTAGCAAATGTGATGACCTCCAGATCTTGCTGACCTTTTGACTCCTATTAAACACAGTGTGACCAATGTCCAGGGATGTCCAGGATGCTATGTTGGCTACCCTTGATGTAGAGTGTCCCTTCCTTCAGGATGTGCTCTTTCTTTTAACCTCACATTTTAGAACAGACTTCCGCCTCCCACGTGCTCTCTATCTATCTATCTATCTATCTTCCTATATACATAAAAATGTAAGGCTGTCGCTGTGCAGCCCCCATTGGAGGATTTTAGTACTGCATCACAATGCTGGATTTACAAGGACTCAGGGCGGGATAGAGGAGCAAAAGAGAAGGGCGGCTGCACAACACCAGTGACCGTGACCTGGGAGTGAGGAGGGAGAAAGGTGGTGGTTTAAAATAATGGTAGAATCTTGGAGATAGAGAATTAAAAGAGTTAAGGGAACTGAGAGTTAAGATTATTATCATTATTATGATTCTTAAATAAATATACCACTTACATGCACAAAATTGGCTTCCAAGTGGTTTACAAGTATAAAAGCAAGTGTAAAATATCCGCATGCCATAAAGATGTACAATGAAACAACTCCATTGCAACATTAAAAACATCTGCTGTTGAAACGTGATGAAGCAAGCCTCTTAAAAAGCACAACAATTAAAACAGCTAAAAGAACAACTGAAACAATTAGATCAGAAAGTTCAAGTTCAGGAGAATGCTTGTCTGAAGAGCTATGAAAAAGCCCTGCAACTGAATTTGCTCGTGCACTGCCTGACTGTAGCTCTGCTTGTAAAACATGCCCTATCAAGGTGGTAGGCAGCCCCTGTTCTTCAATACAAGGAAATTATATCATGCTTCCAGTCCATTCATGCTCACACAAATATGGGCCTCTGTGGGATGTGATCCACAAGTAGCAGTCAAGTACAACATTCATTGTAACGCTAGAGTGGACATGCAAGGGAATGTTTGGTCCAGCCAGTCAAAACTTCCTGTTCCTCCTGGCCTGGAGCATCCTTCCTCTTGCATGTGACCAGAGGTGGGCGTGACCTTACCTGTCCAGGTAACAAAAGGACGACTCACACAGGACTGCCTCCCTTTCTTCCTCTTTTTCCTTTTGCCTGCTTCCAGTTCTTAGCCAACAGCGGCACTTGAATTGTCCCCCATATTTGTAACTAAGTCTTTAAGCCTGCCTTCAGGATTGATACTGTGTACTGCCTGAACGTGAGTAAACTTACTTTTTGTTGACTATGAATAGGATTGTGGTGTCTTTATTCTTTTAAGAAGGATTCAAGGGAACTTACCAGGAATGTGCAATTCAATCTGAGGCAGACTGAATTGCATAATAGTAATGGGACATGGGTGGCACTGTGGTCTAAACCACTGAGCCTAGGGCTTGCCAATCAAAAGGTCAGCGGTTCGAATCCCCGCGATGGGGTGAGCTCCCATTGCTTGGTCCCAGCTCCTGCCAACCTAGCAGTTCAAAAGCACCACAAAAGTGCTAGTAGATTAATAGGTACCATAAATGAGATTACCCAGTAAAAACAATTTTGGGAATGATTCGTGTTCTTATGTAGCTGCATCGTTTTATACTTTCCGGATGTCTCATGTTCATATTATAAAGTACTTGTGTTCTGTGTTATAAATCAAGCACTGCTAGGAGTTGTCCCCTCTCCCAATATATTTCTTATAGATTAAAAAAAAAATCTGGAGTGGCATGTGTAAATTATTATTCTGAAAGTGTGGCCCAATGAAAAAAAAGTTTGAGAACTTTGGGGGGGGCGTAATGTAGAGGGAATGGCAGTGGGGTTGGCAAGTGAAGCAAGCAGGGTCCAGTCCCTAATGTATACATACATACATACATACATACATACATACATACATACATTCAAGACCTTTGCATTCCAGTTTGTGCATCTCACAATGTAGGCTATTGCCTGCAGAACCTCATTGCCACACAAGACTTGTATTAGTCTCCCAGGTAGCATCAGGCTCTTGGTTTCTTTCTTCTTCTGTTTCATATCCTCTTGGAACTTGCGTAAATTTTGGATGACAGAGATTGGGGTGGGTGGGGGAGAGAATGGGAGAATGGGAGCCCCACTCCAAACCAGACAAGGGGCACTTAGTCACAAAAAAAGGAAGGAGGGAGAGAAAATACTGGCCCCTGCTTGAATGGAACTCGCACTGGGCTGACGAATGTGAAACATTTTGCCACTCTCCCCTGTTTTGCTTCAACCTCTTTATCTTGCGATTGAAAACCAATTAAAGGTTTCTATAAATCTGTTAGCCCCCCCCTTTCACGCTGGGACCTCTGATGCGTGCTCCCCTTGCCCTTTCGATGCCTCGTCCCTTTTTGTTTTTACAATTGTTGTATCAATATAATGCTTCCTTTCTTCCTCTGTCTCTATAGATACAGATTTACAAGGAAATCTAAAGGGCTTCCACCGCTATTCAGAGCTTCCTCGTTTGTGTGTGAGTGTCGTCGTCCCCCCCCCCAGCCCCAAACACAGTAGTGTCCTTTCTCTCCGGGCTCCTTTCCCCCTCCCGCTTAGGGAGCTGCTGTTACGGTAGAAGCAGATGGCTCCTGATTGGGTGAGCTTTTGTGGCTTTAATACTGAATACTTTATGGAAAAGGACTTTATCATGCTTCGTTGGGCAGAGGAACAAAGAGACAAGATTTACGACTGGAGAAAATAAATCCTTCTCCTCTTTTTTTAAGGGAAAGAAGTTTCAGGCAAGTGCCTTCCACTTTTCCGTAGCAAGGCCAGATCTCAAATCCTCTTCCTTCTGTCCTCTTCCTCCTCCTCCCCCTGCCTCCTTCCTTCACCACCTTCCCCTTCTCTTTCTAACACGGGGAGGGAAAGGTCTGGACATTTTTAGGGCTTGCCAACAAGCTTCCTCTTCTTGCAGCTGTCTGGGCCCTCCGGGCTGCTGTGGGGAGGCTATGCCAGCAACATAAGCTGCTCTGCCATGGTGAAAACCAAGGGAAAACTACAGCATTTGGGGGGTTGAGTTTAGAGGAGTGGAGGGGGGGGAGAAGACCAAATGGAGGCAGGAAAGTGGTTTATAAAATGATGCGTAGTACATACCCTCCAACATTTCTCTGATGAAAATAGGGTCGTTCCTATTCCATAATAACAGTAATTTTATTATTTAAACTCTACCCATCTGAAGAAGTGTGCATGCACACGAAAGCTCATACCAAGAACAAACTTACTGGAAGGATGTTTACTGGAAGGATTTTTTGATTTTTGATTTTATATTTTGTTTTGACTATGGCAGACCAACACGGCTACCTACCTCCATCTGACTGAGTTGACCCAGCCACTCAGGGCAGCTTCCAAGATATAGAAAAACATAATAAAACATTAAACATTTTTATATATTAAAAAAACACCTTTCCTATACAGGGTTGCCTTCAGATGTCTTCTAAAGGTTGTATAGTTACTTATCTCCTTGGCTCGGAAGTTGCATAACTCCATCCAAACCTTCCAACATTTCTCTGATGAAAATAGGGATGTCCTAAGGGAAAAGTGAGGTATCCCAGGATCAAATCAGAAACTGGGACAGCTTCTGCAAATCTGGGTCTGTCTCTGAGAAATGGGGACCCTTGGAGGGTCTGATAGTATGGTATAGGGGGTTTTTTTTGTTCATTATAGTTTATTTACGTACCACTTTTGGGGCCCTAAGACTTCCAAAGCAGTGAATAGCATATACAGTGGAGGCTCGGGTTGCAAACGTGATCCATGCGGGAGGCACGTTCGCAACCTGCAGCACTCGCAACCCGCAGCGCTGCTTCTGCGCACACGCAGGTCATGATTCAGCACTTCTGCGCATGCGCAAAGCATGATTTAGCGCTTCTGCCCATGCATCGAACCCGAAAGTAACCTGTTCCGGTACTTCCGGGTTTGGCGTGGAGCACAACCCGAAAATACATAACCCACAGCATTCACAACCCAAGGTATGACTGTACTGCAAGAGGAATATGGTGGCGGTGGTAGTTAAGATTTAGTAGTGGCTTCACTCACAAATGCTACCCAAAGCAACTTACGGACCGATTCTACAAAAATAAAACTAAATACAAGCAGTAAAAACCTAAATATATACAGTAGAAATGCAATATGTACGACACACCAATCAAAACAATGGGCTGTGTCCAACTAAGTGTTATTCAAAGCAGAAATCAATGGACCTAGGTTAGACATGTCCTATAGAACTCATGAAGCTACTATATCCTGATTCAGCTCTGTGGGAATGTTCTGGGAGGCAGGAGAGGATCTATTGTTTAATAATATCCTTCCTAACTTGTGCTAGCAAGTTCTATAACTTAGCAGAGTTTTAACATCCCCCTTTTAAATGCACAGCGGTTTGCTTGTTGCAAGCTACTTTTAGCATTTCAATGTAAGATTCCTGGTAATTCCCTTTTGTCCCTCTTAAAAAGAAGAGACACGACCATCTTATTTAAAGTCAGTAAAAAGAAGTTTACTCACGGTATCATCAGTTTACAATTGGATCCCTGAAGGCAGACTTAGGTTACAAAAGTATATACATGTGCAATCTATCTCATAAGGAGATAGTTCTTTTGTCGCTTGTTGGCTAATAGCCAACAGGGCATCTCTTAGCTGAAGAGCTGTTGCTTCTTCGGTGAAATCAGGATGGAGAAGGGGAGGTGTGCTGCTTGCCTTGCCCCTTTTGTTACCTGGGCAAGTAAGGTCATGTCCACCTCTGGTCACATGTAGAGGAAGTTTGTCCCAGCCCAGGAGGAAACAGGAAGTTTATCTACTGGCTGATGCCAACACCCCTATCTATGTCCACTCTAGGAATGTTTTACTTGACTGCTATGTGTTTCACATCCCACAAGCTCTTTGGTCCATTTAGCTCAATACTGTCTACACTGACTAGCAGAGACTCTCCAGGCAGGATTCACTCTCAGCTCTTCCTGGAGATGCCAAGGACTGAACATCACCACCATCATCTATTACTCATACCCTGCCTATCTGGCTGGGTTGCCCCAGTTAATCTGGTCGGCTTCCAACATAATATAAAAACACATCAAGCGTTAAGAGCTACCTGACGCAAGGCCCTCTGCCTGCTTTCCTGTAGCTTCACTTCTCGCAGTGTAGGAACTGCCAGAAGGCCCTCAGAGCTGGACCTCAGCATCTGGGCTGAACGATGAGGGTGGAGACGCTCCTTCAGGTATACAGAGCCAAGGCCATTGAGGGCTTTAAACATCAGGACACAAACACCCAGCATCTCCAGGTAAGTCTGGGCCCATCATAAGGCAATGGTCCATCTAGTCCAGCAACCTGTTCTTACATTGGCCAATCTGCAAGCAGGACCCAAGTGCCAGAACACTTTCCCCTCCTGCAGTTCCAGCAGCTGGTATTCAGAAGAAGCATCATTGCCTCCGGCAGTGGAGACAGAGCTTTTTTTTATTCCTGTGTTGCAAGGGGTTGGACTAGATGACCCTTGGTGTCCCTTCCAACTCTACGATTCTGTGATTATATCTATAGCCATCATAGCCAGTAGTAGCCATTGATAACCACATCTGCCATGGATTTGCCCAACCCTCTTTGGAAGCCACCCAAGCGGTGGCAGAGACTTTCATAGTCTAACTTTGTGCTGCACAGAGAACCACTTTAGTTCTTCTCTCTCTGGAATCCCAGGAAGCCTCTGCCAGTCAGCGTAGTGGGCAATCCTGATCTAGATAGGCCAACAGTCTGTCTCGGTATGCTTCCTATCCCTCTGCACAGAAGTATTTGATCTGGCAGTCATGATGCGCCTGTGCGCGCGTCATCAGCCAGCCACAGACATCCCACCCATTCCCAGCGCGTGCCGAGAGGTTGGATTAAATGCTCAGGGCAATTAGCTCCGGCCATAATGAGCCGGTGCTGGTTCCAGCAGCTCCCCGGCCATCCACGTGGCCCCGGCTCGCTCTACCTCCCCCGGACTGCGTTTCCTTTCTGCTCTCTGCAGCAAATCAGCTCTTCTGCACGCAGAAAGAGGGGCGCGCAGAGAGCACCCCCCAAGAGAGCACTCCCCTCTCTCCTGCTGAACTCCAGCACCAACCGGATCCGGCCCCTCCCTCCTCCGAGGCGTTGCTAATGGCGCTTCCCCGAGAAGCGTCGCCTCTCCCACAATCCGGAACAAAGTTCCCATTAAGGAATTCGCCTCGCTCTGGGCTCTCCCTGGTCGAGGGTGGGGGCAGGGATGGGCACCTTGCCAAGCAGCTGCTGGGGCGGAAATGCCAGCATTCAGGCCAGCCTCGGTGGCAGAGGGGTTTGAATGAATCAGGGGCTGGGGGCTGCCAGCTTTCAGAGACCCCTCTTTCCCTGTGCAGCAAGGGAGGAGGCGGTGTCTCTGAGCATGTGCAGGGCACTTTTCTACCTCTGCGCTGCATACCAAACACCTGATTTTAGGCACACGCCAGCCTGCCTAACTATAAACAACTTTTATGCAACTATATAAGAACAACATTTATCCAGGGGAGAATTAGCCAAAGGCCTTTACATACAAAGCCTTAAGAATGCATCCATGATAGAATCATAGAATTGTAGAGCTGGAAGGGACCCCAAGTCTCATCTAGTCCAACCCCTGCAATGCAGGAATCTCAGCTAAAGCATCCATGACAGATGGATTTTAAGCATCTGGCCCCTGCTTTAAAACCTCCAAGGAAGGGGAGTCCACAAGCTCCTTTCATAAGTTACTCCTCATCATGGCAACTCTTCACCCAGTTTGGTACAAGCTTTCCTTATAGACCAGGGGTGGAGAATGCTTTTCAGCCCCTAGGGCACATTCCCTTCTTGGCACCCACTGTGCGGGTGGGGTCCGGGGCAGAAGAGGGTAGAACAACAACTGTAAAATTTTAGCTGGGCTCATTTCTGCATACATTCCCCCCTCTCCATAGGAGCCAACTCCCAGGAGGCAATGTCCCTTTTGCCACCCCAATAAAATATTGGAGGGGGGGCCTGGTTCCCCCAAAGTAGATGGGCACTGCCATTCAAATGGTGTGCATGCACCTTGTCTTGTGATTGATTATTCAGGGCAGGATTTACCTGGGCCTCCTCAATATTTTATACAAGTTGGCACCCCTGCCCCTCTCTATCGTCCATCCAGACAAGCAAAGAGCATTATCACAGTTCAAGGACATTTTCTTTGGGGTGCAAAGAAAGACCCATGAGGACTGTAGCCTGGGGAGAACATTGATGATCAGACAGAGAGGCCTTTGGGCCTGTGCATTTGTCTCCCAGGACCAGAGATTCCTGGCCCCTGCTGTAGGCAGACTGCAAAAATTACAGAGGTGTGGCATTTCAGCGTCCTATATTAGGGGTGGGAAACAAAGGCCAGCCCAGGGATGTTCTCTCCACAAGCCTTTTCAGCCACACCCACTTACTGACCTTGCTTTGCATTCTCTAAGAATACTGTACTTTTACTGTGGGATGTGCAACACGGGAGCAGTCAAATGCAACATCCCTAGAGTGGACATGAAAGGTGGTCTCAGTCAGCCAGTCGGAACTTCCTGTTTCTCCTGGGGTGACACAGACTTCCTCTGTGTAACTAGAGGTTGGGTGTGGCCTCACCTGTGCAGGTAAAGACAAAAGCACAGGGGCCAGACTCCATCTCTCTCTCTTTTCGACTCGCTTTCAACGGAGCAACATGTGCTTAGGCAAGATGCTCTCTTGGCCTCCAGCCAAGAGAGGAGAAGGAGCTATCGCCCTTAAGGAATAGTCTCCTAATGTATATTATATTTTCTAAGCTAAAAGTCTGCCTTCTGGGATCCGATTGTGAACAGATGATACTTGTAAGTAAACTCTTTATACTTTTATAGAAGACTGTGTTATGTCTTATTTTAGGAAGGAATTAGAAGAGGACAGTATTATTATAGAGGTTCTAGCGAACCTGAGCAAGCTATCCGCTGTGTGTGTTTAAAAGGGGAATGAAAACTCTGCTAAGTTCTGGGACTTGTTAACACAAGTTGGAATAGGATATAATAAACAATATATCCTCTCCTGCATCCCTAAACATTCCCACAATTACCTGGCTGGAATGTGACCTTCAACCCTGATAGTGCTTCTTGCTTATTTGGAGGAGGGGGGGGAGAGGGAGAGAGAACTAGCCTTCTGTAACAAGGTAAAATTTGCATTCCTTGTTCCACACACTTTTCCCCTGGCCCTGCTCATCCCTAACATGTGGCCCTCATAGGCTGCCCAGAAAGCAATGTGGCCCTCTGATTGAAAAAGCTTCCCTGCTACCCCCGTCCCAGATGAAGTTCACACATGGAAACTGCCACTGCTTTCATTTGGTATCCAGCTGCCACAGGAGGGGAGAGGGCTTGTGTGGTCAGTTCTGTGGGACATTATTGCCATCGAACCAACAATTCATGCTTTGCTGGATAGGCACACAAAGGGGTCAAGGCTCACAGAGTGTTCCTGTGGAATTTGCTAGAGAGAACTCTGTGAGATCACTTCCTTTGTCTACCTTGGAAGGAAGCTGTAACACTACTAGTAGAGCTGGACCATAAAGAAGGCTGATCGCCGAAGAATTGATGCTTTTGAATTATGGTGCTGGAGGAGACTCTTGAGAGTCCCATGGACTGCAAGAAGATCAAACCTATCCATTCTCAAAGAAATCAGCCCTGAGTGCTCACTAGAAGGACAGATCCTGAAGTTGAGGCTCCAGTACTTTGGCCACCTCATGAGAAGAGAAGACTCCCTAAAAGACCCTGATGTTGGGAAAGATGGAGGGCACAAGGAGAAGGGGACGACAGAGGATGAGATGGTTGGACAGTGTTCTCGAAGCTACTAACATGAGTTTGGCCAAACTGCGAGAGGCAGTGAAGGATAGGCGTGCCTGGCGTGCTCTGGTCCATGGGGTCACGAAGAGTCGGACACGACTGAACAACAAGAACAACAACAACAACATTCTGCATGTGCAAGTATTGTTAGATCCATAAAATACCATATAGCATATGGTACTTTATGGACCTAATTATTAGGTCCTTAATAGGTCCATAAATTACTTATTAGGTCCATAAATTACCATAGCAGTGAAGGATAGGCGTGCCTGGCGTGCTCTGGTCCATGGGGTCACGAAGAGTCGGACACGACTGAACAACTGAACAACAACAACACTTCCTTCCTTCCTTCCTTACTTACTTACTTCCTGCCTGGGCATTCCTCTCTTTCTTCATCATGCTTCCAAGCTGACCACACATGCATGTCTAAGCTCTGTGGCTCAGATCCCATTTTTGAACTTACATTTTGTAATTTAGATAGTAGTTACAAAACTACCTTTGTTTTGCTACTGTAATTGCTGCTTCAAGACCTAGATTGTGTAAATAATGTTATGTCTTCACAAAACAGTGTGTGTGTGATTGTTGTTTTTAAGAGGGAGGAAAAAGGGGTACCACCAGGAAAATCCAGTCTGCCTTAAAAGCATCTTGAATTATTGTTTCTAGAAGGTCAAATCAACCTTGTCTTAGCTTCCAAGTTTAAACTGCAAAGGATGGTATTCTACTGATCTCACTAATCTGAGAAAGGAATAACTAAATAATATATCCTCTTGTTGTTGCTTTGTTGTTTAGTCATTTAGTTGTGTCCGACTCTTCGTGACCCCATGGACCAGAGCACGCCAGGCACTCCTGTCTTCCACTGCCTCCCGCAGTTTGGTCAGACTCATGTTGGTAGCTTCGAGAACACTGTCCAACCATCTCGTCCTCTGTCGTCCCCTTCTCCTTGTGCCCTCCATCTTTCCCAACATCAGGGTCTTTTCCAGGGAGTCTACTATATCCTCTACTAGTGTCTAAATTCATTCCTACAGAAACCGCCACTGCCTTTGCACTACTTAGTACCCACTTACTGGAGACCACAGGAGGGGAGAGGGCTTGTGTGGTCAGATCCTGCTTGAGGCATCTGGGTGGCCACTGTGAGAACAGGATGCTGGACCAGATAGGACTTGGTTACGTTCCAGCAGACTCTTCTTATGTTCTTATTTCAGCCTCTCCTCCCTCAACCCACCTGGCTGTCTGTACTGCTGAGTGCTCTTTTGGCCTTCTTTCACCTCAGCCTCCTTTCCTGCTATTCCCCAGACTGCACACCTCAACCCCCTGGCATGGCTGCACAGGAGCTCTCCATGGTCCTGCCTCCCAAACCTTACTGGTGTTTTTCAATCTCTATGTGCTTCAAGTTTAATGCTGAGACAGCTGTACCAACAGAGGCTTAGGACCAATTCAAGGCCAACCTTACCATTAGGCAGAGGGAAGAAGCTGCTTCAGGTGGCAGACTCAGGAGTGGCAGTGCTGTGAGGTGTTGGAGGACAGAACTGCGTGTGCCATGCAGCCTGCCCTGTGCCCCTTCAGCTAGTCTGCTGCCAAGGACATTACCCCATTGCCAATGTTGGCATGAGATTCAAATGCCCACCCAGTCAGCTTCTGAAGATAGCATTGAGGGTAGCCCCACATCTAGCACATTGCAGCAATCCAACTGGGAGGTTACAAGAGCATGAAACACCAGACTATTTCTGTCCAGAAGCGGCCACTGCTGATGAACTAGAGATAGCTGGTAAAATCATCCAATGGGCCTCTAGCAACAATGCTGGATCTACAGACACCCCAAGCAGTGAGCCTGTTCTCTGGTGGGAAGTGCAACCCCACCCAGAATAGGTTGGAGGCCACCTCTCCGGGATCAGCAACCCACACCATCTCCACCTTGTCAGGCTTCAGCATCAGTTTATTGGCCCTCATCTGAATTGACCCATTGCTGAACCAAGACACCAATTCAGACTTCCACAGCCTCACCTGATGCAGAAGGCACAGAAGGAAAGAGTCTCACGGTGATAAACTCCAAACCCCCAGATGACTGGATAAGTCCCAATGTCATTCACTTGATCTAACATCCTGCTTCCCTCAGCAACCAAATGCGTGCCTCTGAGAAGCTCACAAGCGGAGTATGAAGTCCACACTCCACCTTTGTTGGTCCCTATGAGCCTGAGATATACTGCCCTTGCACATGGAGGTTCTGTTACACACCGTGCCTAATAACTAAGTTTGTCTAATACTTTAAAACTTCACTTAAGCCAGTAGCCAACACCACAACTCCTAACAGTGAATTCTGTGATGTCAGCCCCAAATCTCAAAACAATTTAATATAATTGGGTGGTCCCAAGTTTCTAGTGGTCATCAATCCCATTTTTATCCCACCCTTCTTGCAAGGAGATCAGGGCAATATGCATTGTTTTCCTTTCCTACCTACTTCCCCCACCCCTTATCCTAAGAACAACCCTCTGAGGTAGGTCTGGCTGAGACAGAGCTCCTGATTGGCTCACCCAGTCAGCAGCCTGGCTGATGGAAGATTTGAACACAGAACTCCACGTTTGTCCCCTGACACTCCATCCAGTATACTGCTTCTCTGGTACATGGTGATATAGATATATATCCCCACCAAAAAATCTGGTTTCTTGCCGTTCATTGATTTCAATAAGAGGGAGTCAGCTTGATCTGCAGCTTTGCTTAAAAGGCAAGACTCACTTAAGCGTGTCTATTACCGACCTGTTGCTCCTTTTAATCGCCTGCTTAATCCTCCCGTTGAAAGTCACGTAAGGTTTGCCAGTGCTAAACTTTGACTGAATCACTCACCTGTAGAAATGAAACGATTAGCCTCTCGAGGCAGCCAGAGAAAAAAAAAGGTGTCTTTTTCTGCCCACTTCTGAGACTAAACACAATGGGTAGAAATAGTCTCAGCAGTACACTGGTGCTTAGGGATCTGGGGTGCCAACGCTCTCCAAAGCAGTTGCGTCTAAAATCTGGGCGGATGTAATTGCTATGGAGAAGCTCCCACATCGCTCTCCTCCAGCAAGATTTACCTGTGCGTAATATTTATTTACCAGACTTTTCTCAGAGTCACAACAACCCTCTGAGGGAGCTTAGGCTAGGGGAGAGCAACCGTGCTAATGTTATCCAGTGAACTGGGTGAGTGGGGATTTGTACCTAGGTAAAGACACACCATGTGACTTCATTGGGTGCGAGTAACAAATTATAAAGGCAGTAATTATTTGGAGTGGGGTGGGGGTGGGGGTGGTTGTGGGTGTGTAAACAGACATGAACTTACCTTTCTCTTAACAAAATTAAAAGATAATGGTTTTTGTGCATTTAATAAGATAAATGCTGATAGCATATTATGGGATCCTTAATCCTAATGCAGGGAGGGAATCGCATTTATAGGGAAAGGTGAGTGGTTTTTGAAATCCTTCCAGCATTCCCTGAGTGCAGACTAAATTTACTTTCCCCTGATTAAAACAGCAGTAGTATTTTACAGAACCAGCCATAACCATGTCTGCTCTGAAGTAAGTCCTACTGAATTCAACGAGGCTTACTCCCAAGTAAACTGGGGTTAGGAATGTATGTTTTAATGCTGTAAATCGCATTTGTTTGTTTGTTTGTTTGTTTGTTTGTTTGCACAAGTAGCATTTAGGCGCATTCCCCCAGGAAGTTCTCTAGTTCTCTTCCCCACCCTCAATGCGGCTTGTGCAAGAGAACTTCCACAAGGCTTGTCCCTTTGCTGTCTTGCAGGGAATACACCAAGACCTCCGATGGAAGAAAAAGGAAAGTGAAGCGTTGGATGCAGGAATCATCTGAGAACTTTGTGACTGTTCCCCCCCGCCCCCTACACAAAGTCACCACCCCTTTTAAGGATGCGTGCGTAAAGCAGAACTGTTTGTTGCCAAGGATCCTGGCGAGGTCCTGGCCTTCACCCTGTGGGAATGTTCAGGGATGCAGGAGAGGATATATTATTTATTATATCCTATTCCAACTTGTGTTAACAAGTTCAACAATATCAGCAGAGTTTACAATCCCCTTTTAAACACACACAGCGGATGCGTTGCTCAGGTTCACTTAAACCTCTATAATAATACTGTCCTGGTATTTTCCCCTTATTCCCCCTTAAAAGATTAGACATGATGCAGTCTTCTATAAAGGTATAAAAAGTTTACTTACAGACATCCTGTTCACAATAGGATCCCAGAAGGCAGACTTAGCTTAGTAAAAGTAATATACTTGGAGACTATCCCATAAGGGAGATAGTTCCTTGTCCTCTCTTGGCTGGAGGATGGAGGCCAAGAGAGCATCTTTAGCTAAGCAGATGTTGCTTGCTTGAAGAGCAAAGTCAAAAAAGGGAGATGGCGTCCAGCCCCTGTGCTTTTGTTTTACCTGCACAGGTGAGGCCACACCCACCTCCAGTCACATGTAGAGGAAGTCTGTCCCAGCCCAGGAGAAACAGGAAGTTCTGACTGGCTGGACCAGACATCCCCTTCTATATCCACTCTAGGGATGTTGTACTTGACTGCTCCCGTGTTTCACATCCCACACACCCATCACCCCTGCTCAAAGGTCACCCTCCATCTGTGCTGCAGCAGGCCCGCTTGGCCAACCCAATGCCTTCCAGAAGTTTTGGACTACACCTCCCATCAGCAGTGTCAACATCAGGGAAGGGACACACCAATGGCAGCCCTGCCAGCCAGCTTGCGGGTCGCCTGTATAGAGGCTAGCTGCTTGGGGAATTCTAGTCTCCTCCGGCTCTCATCCAGCCATTGCTGCTGCTGCTGCAGAACTTGAATCTAGATTCCAGAATCTCTTCTTCCCATCCCCTCTCCCTCTTTCTTCATCTCCTTCTAATGCCAGAGATTCCGGCCTGCCCCTGTTGAGATGGAGGTATCTGCTGGTGTAGGGAGTCCGTCCTTCTTTCCTCCCCATCTTTCTTTCCACCGGGAAAGCCTCGCTAGCCTTGAAGGGGGGGGGGGTCTGAAGGAAAGCTCTGTGACAGAGCATCTGCTTTCCATGCAGAAGATCTCAGGTTCAACCCCCAGAATCTCCAAATAGAGCTGTGGGGACGGGACTCCTGTCTACACCCCTGCAGAGCTATTACTAGTCCATTAGACAATTCTGGACTAGCTGGACCAATGGTCTGACTCAGTATAACATGCCCAACCAACATTATTGCAGCATATACCTGTAGTACACTCATGCAGTTGTAGGTCCTATTGTTGGTTGTACGTGCCTTATAGGGACCCACGTTGCACACTGTACTGACTCGGTATAGGGAAGCTTCCTGTGGTCCTAGGAGAGAGAGACTGTCCCATGCTCAACAGATGAAGCTTCTCCCAGCATATCTGACCATCAGAAGAGCCTGTTGGATCAGGCCAGTGCCAGGTTTATGTGTAAGCTAAGAAAGCTATAGCTTAGGGCCCCACTCTCTTGCCAGCCCCCCAAATCTCACTGTTAATGTACTTCTTCTTAAGTGTATTTCAGTTCAACAATTACAGTACTTTGATAAAATACATATTTTGTTATGTGCAAATGGCTTTAGATACCTATTAGGTCCATAAATTACCATATAGCATATATTCAACACAAAAAAACAGTGACAATTTGTTGTTGACAAAGGACAGCTGGACATATAAAGGGCCCCATTACCTTCAGCAGCTTAGGGCCTCATCAAACCTAAATCCGGCCCTGGATCAGGCTAATAATGGTCCACCATCCAGCTCTCAAAGTGGCCAACCAGGTTCTTGTGGGAAACCTTCAGGCAAGACCGGAGCACCAGAGCACTTCTCCGTTCCTGTGGTTTCCAGCAACTGGTGTTCAGAAGCATTATTGCCTCCAAAGGTGGAGGCAAAGGACATAGCCATTGTGGCTAGTGTCCATTCATAGCTTTCTCCCGCATGAATTTGCCTTGCTTTGCTAAAGCGGCTAATTCCTGCCTCCCAGCAGGTTGCCAATAGGCCCAAGAGAAATAATGACCTTTGAAGGCGACCTGCCCAGCGCTGTCTCACAGAGAGGACTCTAATGCCCCGTCCAGCGTTTTAGATTCCTTTTACGGTACATGGAAGTTCCGCAAGGCCTGGAACTGCTCGCCCAATAGGACTACAGAGGCTCAGAACCTCTGTAAGCTGCGATCCTATGCATGCTAACCCAAGAGAAAACCCCATTGGTTCAAAGGGATTTACTCCTGAGTAGTAACTACGTCTACTCAGAAGTATGTCCTGTTGAGTTCAATGGCGTTTACTCCAGGGGTGGGTGTGTTAGGATTGGAGCCTCAGTTAAACTCCATCCTTCCTTGGGAATAATTCCTACTGAAGGCGGTGGGACTTACTCCCGAGGAAACATGCCTAGGTTCGATCTATATAGCTTTCCTTTCAGCTCCATGCGTGTTTTCAAAGAGTCGGAGTCCTCGTAGCCTAATAAGGCAAGTGCTAAGCGGCTGGTCAACTTTACTTCGGACAGAGACGTTTTGCAAAGAAAGACACCTTGGAGGGCGCGGGGAGATGACCCGGAAGGAGCCGCAGAGGCCTTGAAGAGGACCACCACGTTCTTTAGACGTCCTGGGGGGTCCTCCATGCTTTGACAGAGAAAAGCTAAATATTGTAAACTGTAAGTATTGTAATGAAAGGGTGGGGGGGTTGAATATAAAGTATGCAATTAAACCCCGAAGGTAGTGTCGATTCGCGGTGGAATCCCAAGCGTCCCTCAAAAGATAAGAGAGCTAATTTTAGAAAGGGGAGTGCATAAAGTATTCAGGGGACCTTAACCAGAGTGCAAAGAGAAACATCAGCCATTAAAATGAAACCAACTTTAAAATGTGTATTCAAAATGGGAGTGATTTGTTATCATCATTAAATAAATTTAGGGGAGGGGGTTATGAAGTATTAATTGTAGTATTAAATGTGCTGCTCCATCTGGTTCCATTGTTGCCATGAGCTTCAGCTAGACTTGCAGAGAGAGCCAGTTCGTGTCTGCTCAGAAGTAAATCCCAATGGTACAGACGTCTCACGTTAACCTAAACACATTTGCTTGGAAGAAGCGAGTTCCATCATTGGGACGTAGGAAGCTGTTTTATACCGAGTCAGTCCATTGACCCTCCTGGATTAGTATTGTCTACACTGGCTGGCAGTGGCTCTCCGGGGTTTCAGACAGGAGAAACTCCCAGTCCTGCCTGGAGATGCCGGGGATTGAACCTGGGACGTTTGGCGCGCACAGGAGGATGCTCTAGCACCGACCTTCCCCGTGGATTTGAATGGAAATCAGTTTCAAGTTATTGGCCCCGGTTTAGAGAAAGTTAATTACCCATAAGGTTCCAGTCCTGTGCACATTTGCAGTACTTGGAAATAAACCCTTTTGAATACAATATGGGGCTCAGGTGCATAGGATGGGTCAGTGCGTCTGGCTGTTTACCAGAAGGTTGGTGGTTGGAGCCCACCGCGGGACAGCTGTGGGCACGGTTCTTGGATTGCAGGGGGTTGGACTAGATGACCCTCGGGGTCCCTTCCAACTCCACAATTCTATGAATTCAGCAATCATAACTTTCAGTGGGCCCAGCTTTCTCAGGGCTGGAGTTCAAGGACTCCAGAGCCAGAATCTGTTCCCGTCTTGCAAGGTGACACGCAATGTTTGCATGCTTTATAACATGGTGAGAGTTACAGAAGCATGGACGCGTTGCAGAAGCGACCCTGCAATAGGAAAGCAATAGGTGAGTAGTAGAGCACATGCTGTGAGCGCCGGAGGCCCCCAGTTCCACAACTGGCACCTCCAGTTAAAAAGGATAACTGGGAAAAGACTCAGGCCGCTCCAGATATCTGCTCTGCTGACAGTCAGAACAGAGACCCAAAACAGATCAGAGATAGAGCTTTTGGTGTGAAAGGGCTTCATAAGTCAAGAAGCACCATGAGAACATGCTTCGTGGACCACACAGAGAAGAAACATGTGTGCGCCTCAGTTCATGACAGCTCCCGCCCAATGCATTTGAGTCCCGTCCTCGTAGTAGCCTACACAAACCTTTCTCTCCCAGGAGTAATTCTTTCGTGTTTGTCCCAGCTCAGCTGTGTGTGAGATAATAGCAGATAGTATAAACTCTCTGTGTGCGATTCAAACAGAATATATTTGCTCCGTGTTAAACAGCATTGCTTTCTATATTTTCTCAGTTGTGCGTCCTCCTAATGCAAATCAAGAGCAAAGCATCTGCTCCTTGCTTCGCTTCCCTCTCCCTTGGAAATCGCAATAACGCTGCAATCCTGTAAATTCGAGGGAGAGCTGCCTCTTCGAACTTACTTCGGAGCAAGAGAATTTGGGATGAGGCTGTCCAGCGCGAAAGGCAAATTCCACCGAGAAAGTCTCCTGCGCAAATGTTTAAGAGAGAAGGGCATTTTTAAAAAAAGAAAGAAAGAAAGAGTTTTCACTGAACGCCTATGGAGAAATGAATGGTTGCAATATAGGCCATTTCTACCAGAAAGGAGTCCTCAGGAAAGTCCACAGAAATGAATCCGAAGCTTCCCAAGAGCAGAGCAGGGCAGAACTATTAGGTGACTCCTATTCATTTCCATGGAAGGGACTCCCGAGTGATCCTGGCCAAAGTCAGCCTCCTCTTAGATTCCCCCGCCCCCATTCCAAAGGCGATGTTTACGCACCTCCGGTGACCTCCTTCATTTGTCTCCCATTGTCCTCAATGGGATTCCTCTTTGCCTGGAATCGCGCCCTGTTTCCCCCTTTCCTTTGGCGCGCTTATTTTTACGCACACCCTACAAACAGAGCTCCGGAGGACCTGCTTTTGAGGTGTAGGGCTCTGACCGAGGGAGCCATAGCTCGGAAGCAGCGGAGGGCGAGGGCTGGAGACAAGAGGGGAAAGACCTCTCCAAAATGCGCTCCGAGTAAGTAAGCGGGAGGGGGGGAGAAGGAAGCAGGCGAGGCTGGCGGCGAGAGGAGCAGCCGCTGGCGGAGCCCAGGAAAGAGTTAAAAGGGAGGGGAGGTGGGGCTGTCACGCGTCATTGGGCAGATTATGTGCAGCAAACAAAAACGGTGTGTCTGGGTGCCAGTCAGTCACTGCATCGGGTCCATCTGCACAAGTCTTTCTGCCTGCCTCCCTCTCCCTTCCTCCTCCGAGCTCTTTTTTTATTTTATTTTTTATTTTTTGCACCAAGCCCACCAGAGACACGGAGCGCCCCCAGCATCTTCCCCACTGCCATGGAAAATAAACACTGATGCAATAGATCTGGGTGCTTCTCCCTTTCCCCCTTCACCCCACTTCTCCAAAAAAAAAAAAAAAAGAACAAGGGGATTTCTCAACTCGTCTTTTCCCCCCTCTTTTTTGCCACTTTCTGCTGGGGATTATCAATTTTTGGTGTTTTTTTTTTGTTTTTTTGCTTTTGCTTTTCAATCCCCTTTCCCCTTCTGTCTTTAGGATTATAATCCTGACCTTATTCCTGGTAAGTAAAGATGCATGCGTCCTATTACAGCGTGTGGGGGGGGGGATTGTTTTGAGGTTATTTCTTCCCTCTCTTTCCCGATCGTCCGTCTCCCCACAAAAAAAAAATAAAAACCATCCCTTCTCTCTCTTCTCCTTCCTCCTTTCGGTTTTATTTCCTGGCACCAAAAGGGGGGGAAAGGTGGTGGATGAAAGGAAAATGCCACGCCAGGCGGATCAATACAAAGGGTAGAGTTATAGGATGTGTTTGGACTATTATTTTGGTGGACAAGGCAGTCGGGCAATGACTAGAAGTCGCGGTTGCATGTGGGTTTTTTGTTTTTGTTTTGTTTTGATTTAGCAAACATCTCTTTCCCACCCCCACCCCAAAAAAGACAGATCGGAGCGCAGAGAGAGGAAGAAACAGAGAGGATGAATTTGGTGGCTGCAGATACGGTTCTTTTTGCGGTTGTGAGTTCGTAGGAAATTTCAGAGAGACAGAATGGGTTGGTCCCTCTTTCTTTCTTTCTTTCTTTCTTTCTTTCTTTCTTTCTTTCTTTCTTTCTTTCTTTCTTTCTTTCTTTCTTTCTTTCTTTCTTTCCTTGAGTTGCGTCCACCGGCTTCTTTTCCCCTCCAGGATGGCTCTCTCGTATTGTTAGACCGAATTGCATTTTAATGACCGTGTCCCCGCTGCTGCGCGTTGTAACGCGACGACCTCCAGCACAATTATTTAAAAAAGGGATCCTGTAGAAAAACGGAAGCGTGTGTGTGTGTGTGTGCGTGTGTAGGATACATATAATTATTCACACACACACACACACACACACACACACACACTGACGTGAGGGGATGCAGATTATCTCAACTAAATGAAAAGCAGGCGAAAATACACAAGTCACTATTCCGCAGATGGGTTTATTTCTTTTCTTCTCTCACTGCTTGGTTTTCGTTTTTAACCTGGGGCGGGGTGGGGGGGACGCCACCCAGAAACTATGACCTTTCAGCCGGGTAAATTAATAGATGAACTTGGCACCAGCCGATAGAAACTCCCCACCCCCCATCGCCTTCGGAAGACTGTAAATGTGGGGTGGAGGAGGGGGTAGTAACAGTTTCATTGGAGCCCAGAAAGCAAAGAGTTTTTAATTTATTTATTTATTAAAAATCCACTTGATTTGCCTGTTTGATCATAAATAACGAAAGGGCAACAAGCAAGCCACCATAATGATACTGTTATGCAATCACCCATTTTCGGTAAATTATGGGGAATCTGCTGCTTCCTGCTTCCTCCGTCGCTCCGAGCCAGTTTGCAAAGCAGTCGGGAGAACAGTGCCTTGTTACACTGATAATGAAGGGAAGAATCAAAGACACGATCCCTGTAAAACAAAAAAGTAAATTAAAGGTTTCGCGTGCAGTCCGAGTTGGGGGGGGTGTGTTTCTTTTAAGCACACGGCCATCCCCCGCTCGCCTTCCTAATAATGCACATAGGCTCCCTGTGAATGGGGAGACCCATTCTCCGCCTGGTGGCCACGATCCGAGGGGGGGTAGTCTCCTGCGCACGCCCCGCCGAAGTGATCGCCACCTCTCAGCCCTTGCCGCGGGCCTTGCGCAGGAGACCTTCCAGTGTAGCGCTTCTTTAAAACGGATCCATTTCCTTCTATCTAAGCAGTCGTTTCCTAATTTAACCCAGGGCAGATTTGGGGACAGCCCTACATTATTCATTTTCTATCCAATATCTTTTTCTTTTTTAAAAAAAGACAAGAAACTTATTTTATTTTTAAGGTTAAATTGGAAGCGGTTGTCGCTGCTATTCTCATTGGCCACAAATGCGTCCCTGCTTACAGTTCCCAAGCCTAGCTGGCGTCGGGCTTGGACGCGTCCCCGTGTACGACAAGGGAGCTGGGATTCGCCCGCCTCCCATAAATAAGCGTGCCGAGGTAAGAAATAATTACCTCTGCTCGCTGCTTTTAATTAAAGTCTCCGAGGGAAAGTGCGGGATTATGGTAATGAGCAGACATACGTTCCCTCTTGTAGACTCCGGCGAAAGGTTAGCTGACATCAAATCAGCGACGCTGACAAGGCACTCCAAATCCATTTGCCACGCCGGCCCGTCACCAGCCTTGCGCGGGGCGGAGAAAGGGAGTCCGGACCTTCCCAGGAGCTGCCAGGGCGAAGGAGGCCCAAACGGACCTCTACACTATTCTGGGACGGGAGCTTTCGAGGCGGAGAGGCGGACGGGGTGGGGGGACGACGACGACGACGCGAGGACGAGGCCCTCCTGGAGCGAAGTTCCAAGAAATGCTTGCTGAATCAAAAGGAAGGGAGCTGAGAAGCGGCCGGGGAGTTTTGCCGCTGACTTTCAGTGGCAAAAGCCGGGTGTGGATTTTATCCACATATCACAGGGCTGAAAGGGCTGCGTTATGTAGCGAGCCTGCGCTTCTGTCTGTCTGTCTTTGCCTGTGCTTCATTCTGTCTCGATAAGACGTCTCCATTCAGTCGCTGGGATCCCTCGCGTTTTGGTTCTTTACTTTTTTTTTACTTTTCCTATCCATTTCCTTCGCGTGAAATGATATACCGACCCTGTTTTGCTTCACCTTTCAGGCAACGCTTCCTTTGAATGACAGGAACGTTACTTTCAAGTGACAAGAGTTTAGTATAGGGCTTCAAATAAGTTATCTTTGGGATTATTATTATTATTATTATTAATGCTGCTGCTGCTTTGATATTGTTTATCCGGTCAAAGTCATGCGCTTTTAAGTCATGTTGATTTGAGTGTGAGAAGCCCAGTTGCATCATCCATTACTCGGAAAAAGTAAATCTTATTCTGTCCAGCGAGGCTTCCTTCCGAGTAAGCTTGCACAGGATCGCAGGCTTAAGCAAACGATTAAATGAAATGCATGGGACTTCAGAGGACATATCTGGTTGAATTACGTCTTCTTCTTCTTGTTGTTGTTCGTACGATGCAATTCAATATGAAGTTCCTAATTGCGCCTTCCTTCCAAACGAGAGTGTTATTATGTATGCGCGTCTAGATCTTTTGTCTTGGACATATTGGCTTAGGACAGACTTCCTTCCAGATAGTGCCATCCTTCGGGAATGTCTCTCGGAGCCACCGAGGGCGCCCCTACAAGTTGACTGAGCTCTTTATCCTTCCTTCTTTCCTCCCTCCCTTCCTATCCCCCCCCCCGTTTCCAGTGATGGAGGACACCGGGATGCACAGAGGGATATGGGATGGAGACGCCAAAGCGGTCCAGCAGTGTCTGACGGACATTTTCACCAGCGTTTACACCACTTGTGACATCCCGGAAAACGCCATCTTCGGCCCTTGCGTGCTCAGCCATACCTCGCTCTACGACAGCATCGCTTTCGTCGCGCTCAAGTCCACCGACAAGAGGACCGTGCCCTATATATTCAGGGTAAGGGAGTGGTGAGGGGAGGATTTCTCTCTTGCCGAGGCCAAAAGCACCGAGATCCACCAGCCCGCTAACCTTGGCTTTAAGGCAGCAGCTAGTCCTCCGGTCCTGAACATTATCTCCAAGTCAGGGGAATTAATGGGATCGCGAATCAGCATCCCTTTATAATCCTAATGCACATTAATTCGGAAGTAAATCAAATTGCATCTAAGGGAGGTGGCGGGGTTTATTCTGAACACCCCAATCCTAAATTTCTTATGTGGAAGTTTAATTGAAATGAACGAGTTACTTCTGAGCTACTGTGCTTAAGGATACCGCGGTCAAGGTGGCTTAAAACTGATGCGAAGCCAAACCCATAGGCTTTGCTTCGAATAAAATCTTCAGGATCCAAGCTGCCAATCAACTTAATCCAAGGATTGTGTCTTCTTCATTGGGCTGCGGATCGAGAACTGTATGCTTCCCCCCCCTTAGTGACACAGAAGCGATTTTTTAAAAATCATTTTAGCAAATGCCCGGGTGTGAATTTAAAATATTGCAGGGAATGGAGGATTCGCAGTGAACATTTTACTTATTTAAACAGGACGTTTCCTTCCAACCCAAAACACCTTTCCGCTCTTGCGAGGCGGGTGGGGTGGGGAGAATAAGGGAAGGAAAAGGGGGGAAAGGACGGGGTCGAATCCTGCTGGCGTTTGCTCCGTGTGCCACCTGCCATGGAATAGTTCAAAGGAAAGGATCCGTAGGATTATTAAATCTCGGGGGACTTTGGTCTCCCTGTCAGCTGCTCCTTCATGCGCGCGCACAATTCATCGGGAAAATTAGGTGAAGACCAGTCCCATCCAGCCTCTAAATTAATCCAAAGTGCCTGGATTTCATTCAAGCCTATTTTAGGCTGCGACCTGTGGGGGGGTGGGGGCTTCTTCTTAGTGCGCTTCATGCAGAAATAAATGGGGACCAGAAGTGCAAATGGTATTGACTTCGTGATTATAGAGAGTTCCCATTCATTTCAAGAACCATTTCTGAGTGATCTGTTTAGGGTGTTGTGTATGCGTGTAAACTGGACAAATGTCCGAGCTGTGCTTGGTAATTGGGCTGAATACAGTGCGCGTTTCTCCTCATAATCGCTTTACCCTTAATGCCCAGACTTAAGCTCATTCAACAACTTTTTTAAAAAAAAGAGTCTAGACTAGGAGGAACTGATTCGCATCCGCATCTGCACTGCTATGCCAATGATGATTTAGCAGGTTGAGGGGAGCCCCCCCCCCGTTTTAAATCAATATACTTGTTAATGAGTCGAGATGGGTGAAAGCGATCCTTTTGAATACCTGTTTTTCAGGCGGGGGAGGGGGGCTTCACCGCAGCGCGTTTATGAGCGCAGAGAGGAATCATCAGGGCTTTGCTTTCGCCAGCGAAATGCAGTTAAATGCAGTATCATTTTCATCTTATTTTTCTCGATTTATTCACCACCACCCCACCTCACCCGATCTCAGGGCACATCCGCCTCTTGAGCCCACGAAATAGGTCTAATAATGAACCAAAGTTCTCACATTACTTTTTTCTGCCTAGACGTCACGTAGTTTACTTGAGTTCTTTATGTATAGGGACGTCGCCTGTGTGCTCAGGATTGTAGCCTAAGACTTAAACTCAGAGGGTCGTGCGCAGGTTTGGGCCGAAGCAGAACTCCCATTCGTTGAAAGGCGGCAGGATTGGACCTTTTGGTTTTTAAGTCCGTCACTCTGGAAAAGCTGGGGCGCTGTGTCCCGCCGATCCAAGCGCTTTCTTCACGGGGGGAGGGACACCTCCGCGTCTGGATTTGAGGAGGCTGGTGGGTGGAGAGTGTCCGTTTTTAATCGCGTCCCCGTTCCTCCCTTCCAGGTAGACACCTCGGCAGCCAACGGCTCCTCGGAAGGCTTAATGTGGCTGCGGCTGGTCCAGTCTGCCAGAGACAAAGAGGAGCAAAACCTCGAAGCCTACATAAAAAATGGACAATTGTTTTACCGCTCCCTCCGACGGATTGCCAAAGACGAGGAATTATTGGTTTGGTACGGGAAGGAGCTGACAGAGTTACTTCTGCTGAGCACCGCCAGGACGCACAGTAAAATGAATGGTAGGTGAAGACTTGTTCCGTTGGGGTCTGTCGGGGGACAAGGGACTGGGGGAGGGGGGTTATGGTTCTAGGTTTGCCTAGAACAGAGGACAGGGAGAAACCCCAAAACCAGCCACAAAATGGGGCCGAGTCAATTTAGCAGGGGCAAATAAAGGTTAGTTCCTTGACTCTATCGCGTCCAGCTTTACACCATTTGGAAACACCAGATTAGCTGGAAGACTGTTAATACCCTTAAATTCCCACAGCATTAAAAAAAGGATAAAGGGAACTGGGGAGGGGGGGCGAAACCACCACCCCTTCCCAAAACTTTGGATGCTGAAAGGTTTTAGCAATATTATCCACAACACTCTGAAGAGAGAAAGGGAAACCTGATATTTCTTTCCCTTCTGCTATTCATTATAGTTACACTGGCCTCTCCTTTCCTTGGAAATGCAGTTTGTAAGTTCCTCGGGACAGGGACTTCTTATTGGTTGGACATTCCAAACACACTGTCTGAGAGGAAGTCCCATTTAGCGCAGTGGAACTGAGTAGACAGTGGCTTCAATATTATTTCATGTGCCACTGTGCCTTGATGCTGCTGGATTAACAACAGCCAGTTAGGGGAGAAAGTTGATCCGGGTGAAGGACTAGCTGCCTGCTTGTTGCTGGAAATCTTGCAACGCTGGAGCAGGCAAGCCTTGATGTGTCCTGCAAGACAGTACATACCTCCTTCCCTAAGGAAGCCTGCTCAGGATCCCTTAACACAGATGGGTTGTGTTGGAAGCCCTGTGGCTTGAAGCATTTGATTTTGAGCATGTCCTGTATAAATATGAAAACATCTGTAGACCTCAGAGATTCCTGCAAAAAAAAGTAGGTCAAAAGGATGCAACTGAACCCATCTCTCTATTAAATAATAGTACTGTAATAATAGTCCAGGTCTATTCCTGTTTGTTGGGTGGAACTAATGCCCCAATAGGAATGCTCACCATCTCACGAACTCAGCTGATCTCTTGATGGATTGAGTTAAATAATAAACCAGGCTGTTGGTGTTTTGGCACTGTAGAACTTAAAAGAGGTTCTACTAGTCAGCCAATGCTAATCCTTTCAGTGTTCTTAAAAACTACTCCTAAAGACTGGCTGGCCTCCTAAATTTCCTTAATTTAGTGCGACGCAGCAATTGGCTTGGCAATAGAAAATAGTGTCCAGTCCCTGCAAGAGCAAGCCACAACCTTGCAGGATGGGGCTTTGTGAGAGTAAAACAGGCTCTTTGCTCCTTGAAGTTCAAGGTAGCTTGCGTTTTCACATATGGAGGTAGCTGTGTTATAGCCAATTATTATTATTTTTTAGTTGAACAATTAATTGACCATGGGCATTTTGTAGACTTCAAGGTCTACAAAATCCTTCGCAAGTGTTGTAGAGTCTTAAAGATAACTCAGAAGACCCTCTGAGTCTGTTCCCACAGATGCTAGGTTTTCTGTGGATGCAAAAAAGTTTCCTGCAAGGCAGTGCTATCTCTGAGAGGCTACGATTCTAGGAGGATCCTAAAGGTGTGTGGATCCTAAACGGAGGTGTTAGATCAGTCGCTTGGTGCGGTCGCCCTTAGGTGAAAGTGAGCGTTGCGCGCTATCTCCCTGCAAGGGACTATATGGCGAGTGGACTTGCTGGAGCAGATGACTAACGGACTCTTTTCCTGTACGTCTGTGTTGCTTCCTCCGTCGCTCCAGAGTCGCCCCCTTATACTTGCATCGAGTGCAGCCAGCGCTTCCAGTTCGAGTACCCGTACGTGGCGCACCTGCGCTTCCGCTGCCCCAAGCGACTGCACGGCGCAGACAGCAGCCCGGCCGACGACTCCAGCACCAAGGACAGCAACACCAAGGAGCAGGAGGGCGCCCTGGGGCCGGGAGCCACCAAGTTCCACGGCAAGCCCACCGGGGGCGCCACGCCTCAGCACCCTCCGCCCCAGCACCATCGCCACCACTACCACGGCGCTCAGGACAGCAACGGCAACGCGGGCGTGACCAAGCCTTCCACGGACTTCCACAACTTGGCGCGCGAGCTGGAGAACTCGCGGCACAACAGCAGCTCCCCCAGCAGCCGGGAGCAGCTGGAGGGCAGCCCGGACGCCAGCAGCCACGGCAGCAGAGCCAAGAGGAAATACCCGGCCGGGGAGCAGCTGGCGGAGGAGAGAGGAGCAGCGGTGGCAGCGGCTAGGGGGCGCTTGGAGAGGCCGGTGCCTTCTTCGCCGAAGGAGGAGCTCGTGTGCACCCCGCAGCAGCAATACCGGCCGGCGGGGAGCTATTTCGGCCTGGAGGAGAGCAGCCGTCTGTTCGGCCCGCCCAGCCCGGAGACTGGAGAAGCCAAGCGGAGCGCCTTCGTGGAAGTGAAGAAGGCCTCCCGAGGGCTGGAAGCAGGCGACGAGGAGAAAGAGCGAGGCTCTCCGGGCAGCGCGCAAGCGGGCGGCGCGGCGGACAAAGCGCCCGGGCACTTGCTGGGCGCGCGCTCCGGAGGCAGCGCCTTCTCCACAGTGCCCTCCTCTCAGCCTTCCAGCGTGGGCAGCCCGGAGGAGAGGAAGAGCGCGTTCTCGCAGCCCGCGAGATCCACTTTCTCCACTTCGTCGGCCTCTTCGTCGGCCCACGTTACGCAGCTCGTGCTGGGCCAGAAGCTGAGCGCGCTGGTGGAGGCCGGCTGCCACGCGGGCGCGGAAGGAGGCGCGCGCCTTTACGCGCCGGACCCGCTGGCGGTCAAGCTGCAGGGCACGCCCGGGGAACTGAACGGCGGCGGAGGAGGAGCAGGAGCAGGAGGAGCAGCCGGGGCTGGAGGAGCAGGAGGAGTTGGGGGCACGGCGGGAGGGGGCGGGCTGCCCAAGCAAAGCCCCTTCCTCTACGCCACCACCTTTTGGCCCAAGAGCTCGGCGGCGGCCGTGGCGGCGGCAGCGGCGGCAGCGGGTCCCCTCCAGCTGCAGCTGCCCTCGGCCCTAACGCTGCTGCCGCCGTCCTTCACTTCGCTGTGCCTGCCGGCGCAGAACTGGTGCGCCAAGTGCAACGCCTCCTTCCGCATGACCTCCGACTTGGTTTACCACATGCGCTCCCACCACAAAAAGGAGTACGCGCTCGAGCCGCTGGTCAAGAGGCGACGCGAGGAGAAGCTGAAGTGCCCCATATGCAACGAGTCCTTCCGGGAGCGCCACCACCTCTCCAGGCACATGACATCGCACAACTGAGGCTGGCCAGGCTGTGCGCGCAGAAACCCCAAGCGCAGCGCAACTTTCAGGGCCTCCTGCCCAACCCACTGCCACCCCTCTTCCTCCTCCTTCAAGGAATTCTGGGAATTGTAGGTTCTGGGAAATCTCTCTGGTGGAGAATTTCCCGGCACCGGGACAAACGTTCAACTTCCCAGAATTCTTTTGGGTATGCTGTGAAGGCGAAGCCGGTCTCAAGCTGGTCTGCATTTGTAGTGTCCAGGTTTCCAAAGAGAGGGGGAGCGCAATACGGCATATCCATGTGCACACACACCTATAGGCCTGCATCCCTTGGGTGAGACACACACTCACGGGCACTTAAAATGCAAAGTAGCATTGCACCATCAGGAAGGAGAGGAGCAGGGTGATGGAGGCTACGGATCAGGCATCCCAGAATAGTTCTGGAGTAGCCTCCTTGATTCCCACCAGAGCTTCAACAGAAGGCTTTTAAAAGGCCCTTAAAATGGAAGTAACTGCAGAGTCTTTGATTTTTACATGATACCTCTAGAATATTCCACAAAGCAATTCATTCTGGCATAGCTTCATCAACTTCTGATGAATGCACTTTCACAACTTGCCTAACCCACTTTCTCTGATTTATTTTTTTGGAGCAGTCACAAGATTTCAGATATTATTGTCATCATCATTACTGCTACTACTCTTGCTGTTTTGAGTGACTGGATTGTAACCAGAGGCAATAAACCCTGTTCACTGGAATAGCTGTGACTCCAAGTTAAGCTGTTGCGGGATGGGTCTTAAGAATGCCAGAGCCCTAAAATAATCTAATTAATTTTGGAATGAGACCTTCAAACCTAGGGGGACTTAGGGCTACATGTGTGCAATCCTATGGAAGTCCCACTGAACTCTGGGAGCCCTTCGTAAACATGCATAGGATGTGACTGTAAAGTGGATAATTTTAGAGCAGGGACTTGGGCCTGTGGCCTGAATGCAGCCCTCTGGGCCTCTCTCTGGCCCTCAGGCCATGCAACCAAGGCCAGACCCCTCACTAGCCCTGCTGTGAATGTTCCTTGTGAACTTTTGCCTGGCTGGGATATGCCATTGAATGGTGATAGTGCTTCTTGCCCACTTGCATGAAGAGATATGTGATGCAGCTTAGCATACAAAGGTGAGCTGTTTCATCTGTTGCTCTGCTCACTATTGCCCCTGGTCCCACACACTTTTGCCTTTCCCCACTCTGGCAATATGGCCTGCCAAAGCCTGCCATGCCAGGATGTGGCCCTCCAGGAGGAAAAGAGTTCCCCAACCCTGAGTTGAGAGTGAGCTATGCGGCTGCTGTGTTCTTTGAAGGCATTCTTAGATAAAAACATGCAGCACCATAAGCATCTCAACCCTCTCTTGGAGCTGACCGGAAACAGAAATGTAATGGAAGATGTAAGCCAAGCTGAGGCATGCATGGCACCTCAGTGTGGTGTAGTGGTTAAGAGCGGTAGACTCGTAATCTGGGGAACAGGGTTCACGTCTCTGCTCCTCCACATGCAGCTGCTGGGTGACCTTGGGCTAGTCACACTTCTTTGAAGTCTCTCAGCCCCACTCACCTCACAGAGTGTTTGTTGTGGGGAGGAAGGGAAAGGAGAATGTTAGCCGCTTTGAGACTCCTTCTGGTAGTGATAAAGCAGGATATCAAATCCAAACTCCTCCTCCTCCTCCTCCTCCTTCACCTCCCCTTCTTCAGTACAAAACTGGGCATGAATTTTTATCACCATATTGACTGGTGTTATGTGTGGTGAGTCCTAAATGTCTGCTTCTGTTCTGATAGGACTGAAGGTGAACCAAGTGCCAACTGGTCCTCCTAAACAAATAGTTGTTTAGGTGGTCAAATAGATTAGGAGGGGGTGATGGAAACAAAGGGATATTTCATACAATACAGGTAGAAACGAGAACAGGTTGCAGACCCACCCAGCCAAGAAAATCTGAAGCAAAGAGTCACCTAAGAACCCTTCACTTATTTATCCTATTTTAAGGATATAATAGCTGCAGAACCTTGGAAGTTTTTTTCCACTTCAAAAAGAAAGGGAGGGCACACTTGCTAAATCTGAAATAAAATAAAATGAGGAAGGAACAGAACTATATATGCCGCCTGGATCTCCTTGGAGGAAAGGCAGGATATAATAAATGAAATAAAGTCACTTTCTCATTGGTAATCCCATGGCCATTCCAACAGCTGGAGCATTGCACCATAACAGCAACAGAAGTTGAACAGTCATAGCTGCTGCTTCTGCACATATTCATGGTCTCTGCATTACTACTATTTTATTGGAGTCCCTTGCAAATTTAAGCCTGAAATCTTGTGCATGCTTACTCACAAGAAAGTCCCATTGGGATGAAGTGGGCTTGCCTCAGAGTACACACCTTGGTTGCTTGTGCATTTAGGGTTATTACGGTCACTCTGTCTCTGCATATCGAGAGCCTTTCTGCTTCTTTTGGGCACAGAGGCCAACCACAAATGAAGCAAAACACCCCAAATCACTGTTGAAAATCTTATGCCTGTGCATAATATGTTTTACCTTGCATAATTTTTTAATTAAAAAAAATAAAAGGTGGTGGGTGGGTTTCTTTGTTTTTTCCCCTCTCCTTTTGTTTCAAATGCACGCATTTTCACTTTCCAAAAAAAGTAAATAACTTTTAATAGTACATTTTTAAAATGTCATATATTGCAACATATTGATGCATTTGTCATACGTTTCTACTTAAATTATTAAGCACTTATGGTTTAGCTGTAATAATAACTATATGTAAGGGTAAAAAATTTATTTTAGATATAAAGCAAAATTTTAAAAAAAATACTGAAAGAGGATGCAATGTTTTTCTTCTTTATTTGATGACAGTCTCTCTCTCTCTCTCTCTCTCTCTCTCTCTCTCTCTCTCTCTCCCCCCTCTCTCTGCAAAAATAATAGTAATAAAATCCATACTTGAATTCGTTTTATGTTTCCAATGGGAAGAGTGCATGTTCCACATTAAAAAGATTATGGACTTTGATGCAGAATGTCATCAATTCTGTAAATACGGGATTTCCTTTTAATACAAAGTGTAATTTTGTGCCAGTGAAATGAAGTCTGAATAACTAGTTCTGTGTTTCTTTTCTTTCCTTTTCTTGAACAACAGCAACAGCAACAGCAACAAAGATTTATTAAGCTTTATAGTTTAACTGGGTATGTTGGATGCTTTGACAATAAATGACTTTATTTTCTTCAAAAGCACTTGGATGTGATGAAGGACTTTTTGGTCAGGGCGCGTGTGGGTGGAGTGGGGAGGGTCGAATGCTACAATTTCTTTGCAAAGCAGAGGTTGGGAAGAAATATAACTTCAAGTTCAGAGTACCAAACAGTCAGGCAGTAGTGGAAATCGCGGTGTGGAGTTTTTCTTTCTTTCCCAAATTCTTGAAGGGAATCTGATCTATAAAGTGGAAGGAGAAGCCCATTTCCGGGGTGTTAAGATGGGCGAGTCAGAGTCTGCAATATTATTCTGCTTCCCTGCGGATTCCTCCTCCCCAAACATCAGCGTCCCAGCGGATCTTTGAAGGCAAGCGCAAGGCGCAATCTTCGAAGCGACAAGCCGGAGAAGCGCTGCCTAAGCGCTACAGAACTGCTGCAGACTATGGCATTTGATTACTTTAGCTTCGCATTTCTAGCTGACATGCTGCTGGGCACATCCTAGCACAAGCTATTGGCGACTGTACGCGCCGCTCTGGCTTCCAGGTCAGCATGCAGAGACTAGGACTGCAATTCCACACGGAAGGCAGATCCCATTCAACCCAGTGGGACTTTTAAATAAGCACGCATAGGATCAGGCTAGGTGGTGGAAACACCCCCTGTTGATTAAAACCAGAAGCGGAACTAACGGTCCAAACAGCGCAGTAGACAGGGAGGTCAGTGACTGGGTCTTATCGGCTTTCTGCTGTTACTTTAACGCACCCGCGATGGGACTTTTGCCTAGTGCTTTTAGATTGCCCTAACTTGGCTCCTTGCTGCATACTAAGGTGCTAGAGGGTAACAGCGCAATCCTAACTGTCTGCTATTGAATTCAATGGCGTTAGGAATGCTGAGACCTACTGAAGTCAGTGGACATTTCATTGGGGTACCTTAGGATCACCTTGCGCGGCTGAAGTCCTTTGCATGCTTCCTTGAGAGTAACGGCTCCGGTATGTGTCTCTACCTAGAAATAAGCCCCACTGAGTTCAATGGAACTTGCTACTAGGTGTGTATATATGTAGGATTTCTCGCTGGGCACTGTAGGACCTGAAGTCTGATCCTGTGTTAAGAAGTAAGCAACTTATTCCTAGGAGAGACTGCGTAAGGTTGCACTGCAGTCGTTCCAAGCCAGCTTGCATTTGGCTCTGGCTGCCGGGACCCATGGCTTCAGAGGGCTAGAGTGCTACAAACCAGCTAATTCTGGCATTTGGTTGGCAACCCGATCTAAAAATACATTATGTTTGGAATTAGTCCCGTTGGCTTCAAAGCAAGGTTGTATTTTGGGAGCTTAGAAATCTTTGTCACACGACCTTAACTAGGAAGCAATTGCCTCTGGTTGAAACCCTGTGGCACTTCGTCCAAGAAAATAAGCATTAGAATTATAGCATTATTCTCCGCTATAAAGACCTGCGTGGAAGGATCCTGTTAAATTCAGAAACACTTAACTAGTTGAAATTTAAACGTCACCGTGTTGGAGCCTTTATCTGAAATAGCCGCAGTGAGGTTACCACATAGTTACGGAATATCACCTATTGTTACTTGTGTTTTCATACGTTGCCTTAAACACGCGTCCCCCAAGCCATTTATCTCAGTCCTATGCTAAGTGTAAATGCTGTGAGGTGTAGCCTGGCCCTGTTTATTCGCAATAAGTCCACTCATTTGCAACAGCAGCGGCAACCCTATTTTTACTTACTGGGGAATAAACTCCATAGAACTCAATGGAACACTTCGCAGTAAATGCGCAAAGCATCAGACCGCGATTGCGGAACAAGCCTCCATTCAGCTCAGAGGGACCTACTTCCCAGTAAACCCAGTAAGCAGGAGGTTTATTATATATTTGTTTATTATATTTATTGTTTTTAAGTGTGTGCTTGGTCCAAAGAGGCATCTACTGTATGTGTAATTAACCGTCAACACCCCCAAATCATATCGGTTTGTGTTGGGAATCAATACCGTCCTTCCAAAGCGGCACATACTAATCCCGATTCACAGGTCCAAGCGCTGAATTGTAAACCGGATTCGTTCTATTAAGCAGGGCAGGAAATGTATATATATATTAAAAGCAACCACCACAACGTATGATTTTAAAATACACTAATTTTGAACATATCTAAGAGCGGGGCTTTGACTTTTGCCATCAATTCTTGATTGTCACTTGGACACCTGAAATAGCGCTCCCGGAATGAGCCACGGGTACTGCAAGCTAGGGCGGGGGAAAAGAGGCGCAAAGCGCGTATTTACTTGGATTCCAGCGGGGCTCAGGGATGGGTAAATGGGCACTGCATCGCCTCTTATAGAAGTAATATGAAAGCAAAATAAAAGAAAAGAAAAGAAAAGAACTGGGGTGGCCGACCAAAGCAAACCTTACACCGAGTTACACCGTTGCTTCATCTAGCTCAGGTATTGAACCTCGTACCTTTGAGCTTCGTGCTTTCACCCACAGATTGCTGCACTGAATGTGGTCCTGGTGCAAAACTGCCGGGAAAAATTAATCAGTCCAATTAGCAATAGGAAACAGTAGGTTCCTTCTGGTGACGCTTTTAGGCTGCATACAAACTACAGTACCTTTAAAGCACAACTCGAAGCAAACTCTTCCCCACCGAGAATTCTGGGCATTGTAGTTTACCCCTCGCAGAGTTACAACCCTTAATAAATTGCAGTAGTTTCTGTAAGTTCTGAATTGGGTTGTAACTCTGTGGCTTGACAATGCAATCCCAGCATCTCTACTTAGAAGCTTATCTCCTTGAGTTCCATGGGGCATGGTCCCCGGTAACTGGATCTAGGTTCGTACAGCAATTTGGGACTCGGGAGCAAGCCTCGTTGAGTTCGGAGGGTTTCACCTATGGATATTTACTCAGGAGTAGGTACGACGGGATGCAATGAGACTTTCCGCATTGGGTTGCAGTCAGGCGGTTCAATCCTACTCGTGTTTACTTGGAAGTAACTGTCCCACGGTGTTTAAAAGTACAGTAAGTGTGATTAAGACAGGCCTCGAAGAAATGTGGGCTGCATGACTCGCAGCTCCATAGAAAGCTCAGAGTTCTAAGACTTTAAGTTCAAAGTCTTAGACAATGTTGGGGGAGGGGAGAGATAAAATCCAAATGGCTACAGGGCTTGTGGCTTTATGCCTTGTGTGGATCGGACGCCTTCTCATGATTCCCTGGACGATTTTTAAAGTCCTAACTTGTTTTTGCAATGAATCGGAGTCACCTGGTTTTTCAACTCCATTTATTGCATGCTATTTCCCCCCATGCAAACCGGAACAAGGTGAAGATGCGGGAGGAAGGCCCTCATCCATCTAGCATCATAGAAAGTTTTATTTGGAGTTGGGGGGAGGGAGAGAAAAGCACGTGCTCCAAGGAGGATTCCAGCGCCCAGGAACTTTCAGTTCGAAGGTTCCAATTGGGGTGTTCTTGACGTTCCTTTTGGAACGTTGGCAGCAGGGTTCGAATGTCCCGCGTCGCTCTTTGCCCTCCCTCCCTTTTCGGATGAATGAGATGAATAGCGACAGTGCAAGGCTGCGAGCCGGCGCTTGCAACCGGGATTGGAATGCTGTATTTCTGAAAGGAACTGATTCTCGTAATGTGGCCCCTTCGGAAAGGCTGCACAGAACGCAGCTCTGAACGCCTAGCCCAATCCAGGGGCCTGTCTTGGCTAGGGCTACAGAACCGAAGCAGCAGCTGTGAAATCTTGACATCCCGGAGAAAAGGGAGGTGCACAAAGCATTATCCCCCTTCCGCCGATTTCCCATCCCTCTCCCTGCTTCAGATAAAAGTTCCCGTCCTCCAAAAATTACTAGTACAGAAGGGGTTTGCACCCGAGGAAGGGAGTGCCAACTGCAGCCAGCTATGATTCCCTCTCCAGCTTGCAACCCTTCTTCCCCATTCACCTCTATGGAGCGAAGGTGTAACTGTAAGCGGAGGTGGAGCTTTCCAGATGTTGCTGAACTAAAGCTTCCTCCCTCCGCCCCACTGGCCAAGCTGTCTGGGGGATGATGGGAGTTGTAGTTCAGCAAGCCGGCGTAGTGCGGTGGTTAGATGGTCAGACGAGGACCAAGGTTCAAATCCTTACTGGGCCATGGAGTACAATGGGTGACGGGGGGGGGGGCAGTCACCACTTTTTAGTCTAACCTACTTCACAGGGTTATTGTGGAGCTTATAGTGTGTGTGTGTGTGTGTGTGTGTGTGTGTGTGTGTGTGTGTACCATGTATGCCGCCTTGAGGTCCACGAACAAAAAAAAGGTGATATATAAATGGAATAAAATAAAGAAATAAACTAATGGAGAAGGGAACCCCGTTGGCTTCGCTGCTTAAATTTTACTGAGAAGAAAAGGCTCCTCCCTCCAAGGATATTCGCAGGAGAAGGCAGGACAGCAATAATTTCGGCCTAAGGCGATAAAAAGAATTGGATTTATGCTTGTTTTTTGACAGACCAGTTGCCAAGTCCCTTAAACATGAGCTATGAAGATCGCAGCCTTTTTAAAGGTCACACGGTCTACAAAACCGCCAGAGAAGGCAGCAGCGCATTCCTCAAAAACAAATACTTATTCACCCTTATCCCACAGGAGGCTGATGCCTGTTTCCAGTTCCTCCTTTCTAAGAAAAGTCCAGAGCAGAGACTGAAGGAGCAGTCCCGAGGATGGACGGGGAGTTGAGATGTCCCCGCGCAGCAGTAGACGCTTCGGGACGCTCCCCGGTGTATATTTTCATCATGACTGGTTGGGCGGGCGTTGCTCCCATCAAGTCCCATCGCAATTCTCCACGGAAACTCTTGTTTTTGCGCAAATGCGCTTTAGGTGACAGTTACAGCTCGGGAACTGGGGGCAGCCTTCTGCAAGCGATTTTACGCAGCGCCATGCGGAACCTCTTGAGATCAATGGGGTTAGATTCCCAAGGGTGTCTGGGGCCCTTGTCATGATTGGGCCTGCTTTAGGGGAATGCTTTCCTTATGGGAGTTTGGGGGAGGAATGCCAGCCCAAAACACCTCCGAGGTTAATTGTGAATAGCATTTTTATGGCAGATGTGTTCATTGATTTGATGACTTGTCCAGGCTTTACTGGAAAAACGTGTGTGTGTGTGTGTGTGTGTGGACAGACACATACAGAATCAGCCGATCTCGTCTTCCAGCGCTCAGCTAGGGTAAAAAAAAAGAATATCAACGTTAATACTATTTTGCGCAAACGCTTCGTTCGCTCCATTCAGGTGGAACAATTCAAAGCAGCCACCACGCCCAATTTCACACAAAGGCACTTTTCACAATGAACTTGGGCTACCTCCTCCCACACCCCACACCCTTCCACAATCTGTCAATCAGCTGCCGCCCATTCACTACCCAGATTGTGGCCACCGCAGTGGAGGCCAAGGTGAACCCCAGTAAAGTAGGGTACGGGCAGCCAACTCAGCGGGAGAGCATCTGACTTGCACGACTGCCAAAGGCCTCAGGTTCGAATCCCTGGAGAGCCGCTGCCAGCCAGTGAAAGCAAGACTGAGAAGGGTGGTCCGTTGGTCTGACTCTGCATTAAGCATTTTTCTAATTCTCTCTCTCCTCCCCCGCACCCGTTCCAAGTGCAGCTTCAGAATCTCAGACTCCTGCTTTTCCCTAAGCAACTTCAAACTCCATCCCAGGTAAAATAGAAAAAAAAGGCGGAAGCAACCTTCGGGAACCAACTTTTCCTTTTTCAAGACTTCAGAAAAGTCCCGCGGTGTCAACTGGTTTTGGGTCACAACAGCTGCCACTCGTAGGTCACACCTGAAACTCATTCCTGGGCTGTAACTGAGACCCGTTTGCCTTCCTTGCTCAACTTTTGAGCGATTGTAGATCGCCGTGCTGCAGTTCCCAGCACGCTTAACAAACTACAGTTCCCAGTTTGCTTTTTTAAGGGGGGGGGAGATATCCTTTAAATGTATGGTGTGCACCTGTCTGTCTTGTTTAAGGGCGAATCATGATTCACAGGCGCTTCTCCAATGACTTTTATTTCCCCTCGGAGTAGGGTAGCTAAGCTGCCCTGAAAGTGTGTGTGCAGGGAGAATAAAAAGGGAAAACTCCAGGAAAAGGAGGGGTTAGGAACTAAATCCTGGATATAAAAGAAAACTCCGGAGAAGACCTCATATTTCATTTACAGGCGCAGCGACTCACGGCGCTTGGTTGGATTTCTTAACTTTGCACGGAGCCAAACGTGAAATCCCGCAGGTCATCTAGTGCTAGGAAGGTTACAGCGCCCTCTTGTGCCCGCTAAGCATATCCTGAGGCTGAATTCATTCTCTAAAAAAAAATACAGGAATATTTTGAGAAAACTGTGTTTCAGTTTCAGGCCTTGTCTCTTACGCATCACAGACTGAAACTAGCTATTCCCTTTCCTACTGGGGACGGACAATACTTCTATGGGGGAAGTGGGGTTGGGTTGGGTTGGAGTGGCTAAGGGCTCTCTATCAGAGATAGCAACATCCTCACCAAATTATTTATAAAATAGAAAATTCTTTCCAGTAGCACCTTAGAGACCAACTGAGTTTGTTCTTGGTATGAGCTTTCGTGTGCATGAAAGCTCATACCAAGAACAAACTCAGTTGGTCTCTAAGGTGCTACTGGAAAGAATTTTCTATTTTGTTTCAACTATGGCAGACCAACACGGCTACCCACCTGTAACTCAAATTATTTATATTTTCATTTATTTATTAAATGTGTATACTGCTCTTTAACCGAAGATGTCAGGGCAGGACCCCCCCCCCCCCGATTTACAGAAGTCGTCCCAGATTCTGATTAGATCCACTTTTCTTTAGGACTTCTCTATTGCCATCAGAGAAATGTTGGAGGGTATGGAGTTATAAGACACCCCCCCCGAGCCATCTGAGGGCAACCCTGTACAGTGGTACCTCGGGTTGAGAACTTAATTCATTCTGGAGGTCCGTTCTTAACCTGAAACTGTTCTTAACCTGAAGCACCACTAATGGGGCCTCCCGCTGCCGCTGCACCACCAGAGCACAATTTCTGTTCTTATCCTGAAGCAAAGTTCTTAACCTGAAGCGTTATTTCTGGGTCAGTGGAGTATGTAACCTGAAGCATATGTAACCTGTAGCGCATGTAACTTGAGGTACCACTGTACAGGATCATAACCAGCACTTTGAATTGTGCCCAGAAACAGATCAGTAGCCATTGGAGGTGTTGTAACGTTTATCATAATGTAGTATTATTATTATGTAAAATGTATAGTCCACGTAACATGAAAATACCAAATACCAAAGCGGTGCACAGAGAAGTGGGGAAATACGTAAAATAATAACTTTACTGTGGGATGTGAAACACAGAGCAGTCAAATACAACATTCCTAGAGCGGACATAAAGGGGGGTGTCTGGACCATCAAGTTAGAATTTCCTGTTTCCTCCTGGGCTGGGACAGACTTCCTCTGCATGTGACCAGAGGTGGGCATGACCGCACCTATGCAGGTAACAAAGTACCTCAGGGGAGGCAGCAACCACTCTCTCTGACTCCATTCCTCAAAGAAGCAACATCTTCTTAATCTGAGGAGGACAAAGGAACTATCTCCTTATGGGATAGATTCCAGGTGTATATATTTTGTAACTTAAGTCTGCTTTCCGGGATCCATTTGTGAACAGAATGTGAGCAAACTATTTTATATACAGTACTTTTATACAACACTGTGTCATGCCTGTCTTTTTATGAGAGAATAAAGGGGAAATTATCAGGAAACTTATTTTAGAGGCTTATACAAGCCTGGCAAACGTTATCCGCTGTAAAAGTTTAAAAAGGGGAATGTTACTCTGCTAAATTATAGAACTTCTTAACACAAGTTGGGAAGGATATAATTTAACAATATATCCTCTCCTGCCTCCCTGACATTCCCACAATTACAGTATCAGATAGAGAGATAGGATGAAATTCACATGATCACAATGCTAGTTGTGGACAGAAATTAGCAATACTGATACAGTACAAAGCTGGGGAAGCCTGAGTGAAAATAAAAGTTTTTAGCACACACCTGTTCCTACTAGTTTTGGCTTAGCCTTAGTGCACAATCAAAGCCTGTGCACCATTACTCTGAAGTAAGCCCTTAAGCCTGAATAGGATGAACAAGAGCAATGCTTTGCACACCCTGGCTTAAATAAGGCTGCTCTCCTATGTACACTTGCTTGGGAGCAAATCCAACAAAACTCAGCAGGGCACATGCCTGAGTAAACAGGCTTAGGACAGCGCTAAGCATGGCATGACTTGAGCTGACTTTGGTGTAACTTGAATGCAGTATCAGATCCTGAGATGCGTGATAGGGATATAGAGGATAAGAATCAAACACAGTGGCCTCCCTTTGCTGAAACAGGTGAGACCCTCAATATAATTTCTTACCACCACGTGGAAATCTTTCTCTTCTCCTTTCCCACTCTTTATTTCCTGGGGTGAAACAACTTGTCTGGCTTTAAGCGGCAAAAAAAAAAGTGGGGGCGGGAATCCTCTAGGGGGAAAGAGAACCAAAAATAGCCAAACAGCGACACCCAGCACAGAAAAATGTGCAGCTCACTCATCTGGGGAAATCTGCCTGGCTGAATACAAGGGCTTGGCTGTGCTGAGATTGTTAGCTCAACAGTGGCTTAAGTCAGAGGTTTCTGCTGGTTATGATGAAGCAGAGAAGACAGGACTGCTGAGATCCTTAGTTTATGACCCTGGAAAAAGGCTGAATCAAGTTTCCATTTCCAGCCCTTGTATTTGCGACCAGAAATTATCACCTTTAAGAACATTCTTCAAGGTAAGAAAGAGGGCTTGATCCATGGCATCTCCAACAAAAAGAAACAGGTACAGGTAGGTAGCCGTGTTGGTCTGCCATAGTCAAAACAAAATAAATTTTTTTAAAAAATCCTTCCAGTAGCACCTTAGAGACCAACTAAGTTTGTTCTTGGTATGAGCTTTCGTGTGCATGCACACTTCTTCAGTATCTGAAGAAGTGTGCATGCACACGAAAGCTCATACCAAGAACAAACTTAGTTGGTCTCTAAGGTGCTACTGGAAGGAATTTTTATTTTAAAAAGAAACAGGTAATAGATGATGAGAAAGAGCTTTCTGCCTTACACCCTACCAATCAGAGTAGACGATTCTGTGCACACAAATCTACCAAACCATTCCACGTTCTGAATTCTATATTGGTAGTCCAACCAAAGAGAGAGCAATACAAGAAGTCTAACAAAGAAGCCACAAACAGAAAACTCATTCAAGTTAGTGCAACAGGACAATCTCAGTCTTTAAATTTCTTTAGCCAGGCTCCTGTAGATATTGATGAAAATAGGTCCAGTCATGGAATGGTTTGGTAGATTTGTGTGCGCTGTTTTGTGCTGCTTATTGTATACTGATTTACCACGAGTATTGGCAGCATAGGTTTATTTTTTCATGCCTTGCGTTTAAAGCACACGACTCCCCCCCCCAAGAATCCTGGGAACTGTAGTTCATTAAAGGTGATTTAAATTAAGAACATAAGAAGAGACTGCAGGATTAAGCCAATGACCTATCTAGTCCAGCATCCTTAAAAATGGCCATCATTTTTTTTTAAAAATATCTTTATTAAAGTTTAGCCAGTTCAGGCCAGACTCATCTTTCCTTGCTTGCAATCTGATCAAGTAGCAGTTGGCGGACGTTGTGCCTTTGGGCAACCGATGATGAAATGGTCCATCTTTTCCGCTTGCCTCCTGCAGTCTCAGGGCAACTGGCAATAGAAGCAGAGTGTTCTTTCTGGTCGGAAAATGGGAGGCAGGTTCTCCGCAGATGTTGCTGCTGCTTCAGCCAATGGATGAGGCCAGGTTGATCTTTTCCTTCCTAGGAGGCACAGGATATCCCATCCCTCTGGACCTGGCTGATGGCAGAAGCCAACATGTACTGCCTTTCAGCTCTCCAGCCCCAGGACCACTGGAAGTGTCTGTTCTATCATGGAGGGAAAAGATGCTATTCTGATGGTGATAGATGGCCTACAACTGAGATGGTCTGTTCTACAGCAGATGGCAGTCACTATTACATAGCTTTGGAGTGCTTTTTAAAAAACAACAACACAAAACCATTTTGGGTTGGTTTGCCATCACCATCCTCTCTTGAGGACAAGTAATCATTCCAGGTCAAACCAGGCGTGTTTGCGTTTTACCCAGAAGTCTTTAATGATGAAAATGACAACAGCTGGAGCGTGCTTCGTTATCAGGATCACAGCAGATGTGGAGTGGCAATTGAGCTCTCCCCCCTCCCCCGCCTCAATCTGGAGGGAAATACCCTCCCATCTGCATTGAGAGGAAATTCCATATTACCCCTGGAATCTGGCAACACTCAGGTGATGGGTATTTCCCCCCCAGCAGTAGGAATCATAGAATTGTAGAGTTTGAGCAGCCAGAAGGAAGAGCGCCATCAAAAACTCCATTATGTTGGGAAATGGAAGGATAAATGGCCCCATGGCTGGTGAGAGGCTGTTTTTTTCAGGAGCAAATCAGTAGGCGAAACACATGCTGTTGACTCTTCTTAGAATCATGGAACTGTAGAGTTGGAAGGGGCCACGAGGGTCATCTAGTCCAACCCCCTTGCAATTCAGGAATATTTTGCCCAACATGGGGCTCAAACCCACAGCCCTAAGATTGAGACTCTCATGCTCTGCCGACTGAGCTATCCCAGCACTGCTCAGAATAGACCCTGGCGGGGTGGGACATTTGTCAAAGGGTTTTAAGAATTGTGGATATAGAATCATAGAATCCTAGAGTTGGAAGAGACCACAAGGGCCATCCAGTCCAACCCCCTGCCAAGCAGGAAACACCATCAAAGCATTCCTGACAGATGGCTGTCAAGCCTCCGCTTAAAGACCTCCAAAGAAGGAGACTCCACCACACTCCTTGGCAGCAAATTCCACTGTCCAACAGCTCTTACTGTCAGGAAGTTCTTCCTAATGTTTAGGTGGAATCTTCTTTCTTGTAGTTTGAATCCATTGCCCCGTGTCCGCTTCTCTGGAGCAGCAGAAAACAACCTTTCTCCCTCCTCTATATGACATCCTTTGATATATTTGAACATGGCTATCATATCACCCCTTAACCTTCTCTTCTCCAGGCTAAACATACCCAGCTCCCTAAGCCGTTCCTCATAAGGCATCATTTCCAGGCCTTTGACCATTTTGGTTGCCCTCCTCTGGACACGTTCCAGCTTGTCAGTATCCTTCTTGAACTGTGGTGCCCAGAACTGGACACAGTATTCCAGGTGAGGTCTGACCAGAGCGGAATACAGTGGTACTATTACTTCCCTTGATCTAGATGCTATACTCCTATTGATGCAGCCCAGAATTGCATTGGCTTTTTTAGCTGCTGCATCACACTGTTGACTCATGTCAAGTTTGTGGTCTACCAAGACTCCTAGATCCTTTTCACATGTACTGCTCTCAAGCCAGGTGTCACCCATCCTGTATTTGTGCCTTTCATTTTTTTTGCCCAAGTGTAGTACTTTACATTTCTCCCTGTTAAAATTCATCTTGTTTGCTTTGGCCCAGTTCTCTAATCTGTTAAGGTCATTTTGAAGTGTGATCCTGTCCTCTGGGGTATTAGCCACCCCTCCCAATTTGGTGTCATCTGCAAACGTGATCAGGATGCCCTCAAGCCCATCATCCAATAGCTTGTATATTATGAACTGGGTAAGCCTGAGCTGCATTAAAACAACTGACATTTATTTCCTTCCTTAGGAACATAGGAAGCTGCCTTATACTGATTTAGACCTATCCAGCTCCAAATTGTTTACACTGACTGGCAGCAACACTCTATGGTTTCATGCCCAAGACTCTTTCCTCTGCCCTACCTGGCGATACTAGAGATTGAACCTGAGACCTTCAGCACAGTGAGCAGATGTGCTTCCGCTGAGTTTCCTTCCTTCCATATGTTAGAGTTATCAACATAGCACTTCAGTTATTCACTGATGTTAAAGAGTCTTTACATTGAAGAGACAGAACAACAACACAGTTAATTGTGTCTTTCTGTGTCGTCCCCCCCTTTTCCTCTTTTCCCTTTGGTCAGAAATTGCAGTATGAATGAAGACATCAGTCTTTTCTGGTAACATTCCGTTTCCTGATACATGTGAAAAATTATATGCTGCACTAAAAATAGCTCACTCATGTGCTTATAAGCTCAGTGTCACACGCACATATATCATAATATAAATAGTCTTCAGTGTTCCTGCGTGTGAAGTCACCCTAGCCAGTAAAATCCGGGCATGCAAAAGGTTTCTAAGTTTACCTTTTTGTTTTCCCAGCCTGTTCAGATAATTTTATTCCCTGATGAAATTGGTTTTCATGCCTCTTTTAACCTGCTGTCTTTATCTGCTGTTCATTTTATATGGCTGCATTTCTTGTTATCGGATGCATCCTTCCCTTTGATTGCTTTGTAAAGATGTGCTGGATCGTTTCTTTTTGAAGGGCTGGATTAAAAACAAACAAGCAACAGCTCCTTAATTAATTAATTAATAAATTAATGCAAATGGGGTAAAAGAAAGGAGGAGGGTTGCTTCAGTTTAGGGTTGACATTTGGCCAATTCATGATTTGTAAACTAAAGAGAGAAATTCCATATATGCACTATATACTAATATTGCACATACTATAGTATATATTATAAAGGTAAAGGTACCCCTGACCGTTAGGTCCAGTCGCGGACGACTCTGGGGTTACAGCGCTCATCTCGCTCTATAGGCTGAGGGAGACAGGGTTTGTCCGCAGACAGCTTCTGGGTCATGTGGCTAGCATGACTAAGCCGCTTCTGGCGAACCAGAGCAGTGCACGGAAACGCCGTTTACCTTCCCGCCGGAGCGGTACCTATTTATCTACTTGCACTTTGACGTGCTTTCGAACTGCTAGGTGGGCAGGAGCTGGGACCGAGCAACGGGAGCTCACCCTGTCGCGGGGATTCGAACCGCCAACCTTCTGATTGGCAAGCCCTAGGCTCTGTGGTTTAGACCACAGTGCCACCCGTGTCCCTAGTATATATTATAATAACAAACTTATTCTGAGCATAGATCCTTATCAGTGCTGGATTTACGTATAAGCTAAATAAGCTATAGCTTAGGGCCCCACTCTCTTGAGGGCCGCCAAAAAAATTTAAAGAAAAAAACCTGGATGTACATTTCCAAAATATAACATAAAAAGCAAATAAAATAAAACCTACATACAGAAACAGTGTTTTGTGTTGTGTAGGCTCCTATGATGTACGGTAAGTAATGGGCCCCCAATCATCTTAAGTTAGAGCTTAGTTATTATTTCACTATTAATATACATCTTCTTAATTGTATTTCAGTTCAACAATTGATAAAATACATATTTTGTTATGTGCAAATGGCTTTAGATACCTATTAGGTCCACAAATGACAGCAACAATTTGTTGTTGACAAAGGGCAGCTCGACATATAAAGGGCCCCATTGCCTTCATTAGCTTAGGGCCTCATCAAACCTAAATCCAGCCCTGATCCTTATGCATCCCAAAGGGTGCAATCCATCAGTACTCTCGGGGAAATCCCACAGCTTTCAGAAGCACAGACTTATTTAGATGGGAGGACCCCAAAACAGCTAATGAGGACTGCGCACATGCACAGTGGGTGTGGAAGAAGAAGAAGAAGAAGAAGAAGAAGAAGAGGAGTTTGGATTTGATATCCCGCTTTATCACTACCCGAAGGAGTCTCAAAGCGGCTCACATTCTCCTTTCCCTTCCTCCCCCACAACAAACACTCTGTGAGGTGAGTGGGGCTGAGAGACTTCAGAGAAGTGTGACTAGCCCAAGGTCACCCAGCAGCTGCATGTGGAGGAGCGGAGACGCGAACCTGGTTCCCCAGATTACGAGTCTACCGCTCTTAACCACTACACCACACTGGCTCTCTGGAATGTTTAATGACAGTTCTGTGGGGAGGAATCTGAAAACCTGGGAGGACAGAATGGTGTATCTTGGAAAAAGGCATCACTGGCTGGCTGGAACCCTGCACAGGAGCCCTCCACGCTGCAACAATTTGTTGCAAGTTTCATTCATTAATCCTCTGTTCTTTAAGGATCTTTATATAGGTGAGAATTCAGCTCTTCATTCCTCACTTAAGAAGTTCACTATGGACCTGGAAAGAGCCAGCATGTGATTCGGGGCAGATCCTACCTTAGGGAATAATACAATTCAGTCAACCAATGTTCACACGGTTGTTTATGGCACTGCTTATTTAGCAAATGCAGATACTGCTCAGTGAGGGAGCAGGGAGGGAGAATATACACAGAGAGACACACAAATGCTCAATAAAGACCAGACACAGGCTCCTTCTGCACCGTGCATTTAAAGCAGTATCCTGCCACTTTAAGCACCTGTGTTTCCCCCAAAGAATCCTGGGAACTGTAGTTTGTTAAGGATGCTGAGAGTTGTTAGGGGACCCCAATTCCCCTCGCAGAACTACAATTTTCAGATACAGGTGGGGATCTGGTGACTTCTGTTTCAGTGTATCTGAAGAAGTGTGCATGCACACGAAAGCTCATACCAAGAACAAACTCAGTTGGTCTCTAAGGTGCTACTGGAAAGAATTTTCTATTTTGTTACAATTTTCAGAGTGGCTTAGCAATCAGTCCCGCTTCCTTTACTTGCCTAATCCCCTTATCTAACCAACTTGTCTAATCCGAGTTGGTGACCACCACCCCACGTCTTGTGGCAGCAAATTTCCTAATTTAACAACGTGCTCTGTGATAAAGTAGCTCCTTTTGACTGCCCTGAATCTCCTGACATTCTGCTTCATAGGAAAACCCCAGGTTCTTGCATGTTAAGAGATGGAGAGAGACCACATTTTCTGCATTGTGCATAAACTCCACTATATACGTGCATATACAGTATACATGAAATTGTGCATATATATCTCCAGAATCTTATCTTCTTTCTTCACAGGGGGGTTGCTTTTGCACCTTGATGATCATGGTCACTCTTTTCTGTAACTGAGTAAGTGAAGGACATTAACACATTTCCTGTGCCCTCCACTCCTCTGAAAGGGGACGGGGAAGTGGAGAATCAGCATAAAGTAAGCCACTGGATTTGAAAATAAATTGATGCAGCACCACCTTGTGGAAAGCAGAGGACATTTCATCCTCACCCCCCTCTGTTGTCAATTTGTCAAATCAGCATGTGCTTCTTCGTAAAGCTCTCGCATTGGAAAAGGTTGTGGATGCATCTGTTGGCCGGCACTAAAGGTGCTGTGCTGGCATATTTGTGCAGCAAATTCTGAGCATCGTTATCAAACATTTATGAAAAAGAATTCGGTGCACCTAGTGTTTTGCACTTTTGCCTCCTTCCAATCTTCACAAACACACACACACACAAACGTAACCGGCCGTATCAAAATAATACTCTTTAATATATTTCTCTCTGTATCAAAAGTTTCTCTCTGACATAATCTGCATGTAGAGATCGACAAAGTTCAGCAGAGTAACGTAGTAACAAAGTAAATAGAAGTCCCAATAAACGATATCGTTCACAAAGTCCCAAATATGAACTTATCCACATATGTCTCTGTGTAATCATATGGTCCAAGTAATCCAAACAAGAGCTTGCACAGTTCCACGACAAGGTTTTCCAGAATAATAACCCTCTTTCACCCTCCTGGGCTTCGTCAGTGGTGCATGCTTCTAAATAATATGAAATACAATATGGTATTTCAACATCTTTTTTTTTTTTTACAAATAATAAATAATACAAACAATATAGACAATTGTAACAATAGATTTGCAAGTTTTGAGTTTCTTCCAATCTTCAGCACTTCCAGTGACAGCCTTGTACTCAGGGTATTGGGTGTGTGTATCACAAAATATTCAGCAAAGAAACCTCCTGGTTTCAATGCCTGAGAAAGTGTGGAATAAACAGGGGACTGCACAGTGCAGGGGGGGGGGTTAAGACATTTTGGCACCTGAGGCAAGTCATGAAATCATGCCTCCCCACACACCCCAGTCTTGTGAGTGTGGGAGTGTTTTGGGATGCAGGAGAGGATATATTGTTTAAGATATCCTATTCCAACTTGTGTTTACAAGTCCCAGAAATTAGCAGAGTTCTCATTCCCCTTTTTAAACACACACACAGCGGAAAGCTTGCTCAGGTTTGTTAAAACCTCTGTAATAAATGTCCTGGTATTTTCCCCATTAATCCCTCTCAAAATAAGACACTACACAGTCTTCTATAAAAGCATAAAACGTTTACTCACGAGAAATCATCTGTTCACAATTGGATCCCAGACGGCAGACTTAAACTTAGTAAAAGTAACATTTACTCAGGAGACTGTTCCATAAGGGAAAACAGTTCCTTTGTGGAGCATCTCAGTGGTGCTCCTTCCTTGAGAGCGTGATCCAAAAGAGGAAGATGGAGTCTCGTCCCTGTGGTTTTGTGTTAACCTGCCCAGGTGAGACCACACCCATCTCCAGTTACACAGAGGAAGTCCATCCCAGCCCAGGAGAAACAGCAAGTTCCGACTGGCTGGCCTAGAGTTCCCCTTCTATGTCCACTCTAGCAATGTTGTGTTTGACTGCTCCTGCGTTTTATATCCCACAGTGAGAGGGAAGGGATAGTGTGGAAGAAGTTTTGCTTCATTTGAAACAACTACAGTGGAACTTCAACTTACGTACAGTTCTACTTACGTATGATTCCAGTTACGACCTTCAGTAGGTGTTTCGAGTTATGAACTTTCCTCTAGATACGAACAGAGGCCTTGCCGGCAGCCCGGAGCTCACCCGGCCGGCTGCGGAGCAGCACAGAGGCCTCTGCTGTCGGGGAGAGGGCCCCCATCCCACCCCCGAAGCTGTGGAAGAGGTGCAGAACCTGGCCTGGCAAGAAAAAAAAAGTGACCCTGGCCAAAGTGAATCAGCTCTTTACTGACCCCTGCTCCACCCCAGCTTGTAGCCAGGTAAGCCCATCCACCCTCAGTGCATACAAGAAATTTTTTTTTAATTTTTTTCATCCACAATACAATACTGTACAGTACATTGATTATTGCCTTCATTTTATGGATCTATGGTCTCACCAGACAGTAAAATCTGTGTTAAATTGCTGTTTTAGGGGGTGTTTTTCATTGTTTGGAACAGATCAATTCACTTTTCCATTACTTTCTATGGAAAAGTGTGCCTCTACTTATTTACATTTCTAGCTACGACCGGACCTCCGGAATGGATTATGGTTGTAAGTAGAGGTTCCACTGTACTGAAGCAGACTTCTAAACACAGTGCTTTTAAGAATCTGGGGCGCATCACATATAATAAATAACATGGTGTTTGAAGAATCAGTAGTAGATGCAGCAAACTCCACTGTATACAGCATGGAATGAATTCAAGCTCTGTGTATATTCTGTGAAACAGTCACGTCATGCAAGTACCAGATCTTGGTATTTGGCAGAGAATCCAGCTTCCTGAAAATATCTTGAAAATATTGAACAAGATTCCAGTCCTCATTGGCCTCAGTGCTCTTCGCAGCCATCAACCAACAAGGCAAGTTGAGTTTCGTAAGCAAAACATTTTCCTGCCTCACCAGATTGACCGTAGGGAGGAAAGGAAGAAACAAACTTTAAAATATGTGGGTGGTGTTTGCTGAAACCACAGAGACTGGCTAAGAAAGAGCTGGAGTGATTTGAGGGCAAGGCGCTCCTGCATGGTAGTCGAAGTCAAGTGAAAAGCTTCTCAAATTTAAGTAGGCAATTTACATCACAGAAATGGGACTACCTTGTTTTAGAATGAAATGCAGGATTGATTAATTTTTTCGCACGCCTCTCGGTGCATGATGGCATCTGGAACACTAGTGACTGATACTAGTTTGGACCAAGGCTTTGTGTGCTGCTGCTGCTGTTGGTTTTCTCCCAATGGAACATGCTTTGTTTGTATACAGTGAAACGGCCATTACCATTGACAAAATTGTAACTGACAGGTCTGCAGGCTGCGAAGGAAGTGGGGATTATCGAAGCATCCCTTGCCTATTTCCTTGGCTGAACTTAACTCTGGGGTGATTCATGTTGCAGAGTACAGTTTCTGATTACACTCCCCAGACCTAAATATACCGACTGTATAAAAATATCCACCATGTATGTGCAACTAGATTTGCCGAGCCTTGTTATTTATAATGGCAAAGGTAAGAGAAACTGGTCTTGAGCAGGCGAGATGGCTATTTTGAGCCAGAGTTGTGACCTCTAAAGGTACACACAATTGAGCCATCAGCTTTTCCTCTTGGGTCTCAGTCAGACCTGAAGAACTGCACTCTTAAAAATTATCCTTAAGGTTCTTTCTGGTATAATGCTGAATATTTGCTGGATTGTCTCTGAGCATTTGCTAAAGATTCCCACTAGTGATCTCCAATTAGATTTGGTTTCAACACTTTTGTATCTGATAGCTCGCATGCAACATATTTTATCTTTGACAGTAGTCGTGTAGCAGCATTTAATAATTAACTGCATTTGCTAGTAGGGATGCAATTTTGTTTAGTATCTGTAAGGTCCGTGGGGTGGTTGCTCACGAGTAACCAGGCAAGACTCCAAACCGTTTTTTAAGAGGTTTATTGTGCATGCTATTTACAGTGCAGAGCTACAAGTTCATGTCTGTATCTGTTTCAGTGCATGCACACAAAAGCTCGTGCCAAGAACAAACTTAGTTGGTCTGTAAGGTGCTACTGGAAGGATTTTTTTATTTTTTTATTTTATAATTTGTTTTGACTATGGCAGACCAACACGGCTACCTACCTGTAACATGTCTGTATCAGTCACTCGCAGAATCCGGGAGTGGCCCCTTCCGGCTGTGACCCCAACATAAGAGTTTTGGTATCCCAAATCTCCGCCTCCCCTCCTTGCGTTTCACCCCTCTGCGCACTTGGGGCGCCGGAAATGGCGTGTCTCCCTCCTCGCCCACTGAGCGAGGGGAGTGCAGGGTCTCTCCAACATCCCCAGAGCCTCTGCTCTCAAGACCCGGAGCTGCCTGCCCCTCCCCGCTGGAGACCTCGCTGTTTCCTCCGCTGGAAGAGGAGGTGCTGCTGGTCAGGTGGGGCCGGGGCTCTCTGTAACATCCCGAGAGCCCTTCCACAACCCTGCACTGTGCCGGGGACAGTTCCCTGACAATATCTAGTTCCCGGCAGCTTACAATGGCTCACATTTTACATCACATATTGTTTTCAAAAGCTCCAATAAACCCCACTTCCTTGGATTTTCTTGATTTATTTTTTTGTGCACTGTTTTGAGGTTCTGCTTTTTCTTTCTTTTTTTACAATCAAGCAGTGTATAAATTATACACACACACACACACACACACACACACACAATATTGTTTCTGAAAGTGCAGATTAGATACCTTTGCATTTAAATGCAAATGGAATAAAATGTTCCCCACATCTCCACAGATCACATTTGCTCATCAGATCAGTACGAAAGGAAACCAGGGTTTGCTTCCTGGAGCTTGTGTGGTAGAAAATAGTGTCGAGGGCTGCAGATTCTCAGACATTTCACTGGTTTAATTGTTTGTGTTTGTTTTCCTAAAATGGTCTTCTTTGTAGGTGGTTTTTAGCCACAAGGGTGCCTAATTAAGCATTCCTGGATGCCTTCCGGTCCAGATCATTCTCTTTGTCTCCACCTGGCTGAATAGAATTAATACATGACAACTGGGCTCTCGAGAATGGAAACAGATGAAGCTTGCTCAGGGGTCCCCCAAAAGCCCCAGCAAGTTGCTTTCTGACTGACTAATCGGAGATAAAATGAGATCAGTTCCAATACGCCTAATGCATTCCGATGCAAGGCTGGGGTTCCATCAGCATTCTAAACACATCATGTTTAGAGTGGGACACCAGAAATTATCTATCCAAGATTTTGACCTCTTACACCTGACAAGGCACAAAGGTATGTTAGTGGTTTGGGAGAGTAGAATTAATCCACTGAGCTGGGTGTTCAATGTGTTTAGAAATAAAACTGGAATTGTGGGCCAAGGTGAGCAAATTCTGCACCAGAATAAGGCAGTTCTGAACTTAATCACCAACTTTCTCAGTTACCAAAGAAAAAACAAGACTACATTCTTTGGAATATTCAACCGCATGAAAGAATCCGATAAATCATAGAGTTTGCTATTTCTGTAATAATTTTGATAATAGTCTACTATCATCAAAACAAAATAATTTTAGGAGCTTAGCATTGCAGGGGTTAGACTAGACCAGGCATGTCCAAAGTCCATTTCAGGGGCCTAATCCGGCACGCCGGTCAGTTTAATCCGGCCCCTGTGGCAGTTTATTTCCTGAGGTAAAATCCTTTAAAAAGCTCAACAACTTCAATCCTAAAAAAAAAACTATCACGGCCCTTCACTTCATCAAATCTGGCCCTCTTTGAAAAAAGTTTGGACACCACTGGACTAGACGATCCTTAGGTCCCTTCCAGCTCCACAATTCTATGTTAAATCAGGTGTGTGAAGAACATGGTCTTCCAGATGTTGCTGGACCACAGCTTCAGTTGTCAGTGTCCCTTGGCTATGGTGACTAAGGCTGATAGGAGTTGGGAGTCCCACAACATCTGGATGACCACAGATTCCTCACCCTGTTTTACAATTAAATAAATGCACAAGCTTGAATCTGTGGAATGTGTCACCTGGAACAGCTTAGAACAGGACTTTTAATATCTTGGTCAAGGAAAATTCAATTGGTTTTAACTGCAGGTCATGGCCAATTAAACGATTTATGGCCTTTTAAATGTGTTTGTGGGTTGTTGTTGTTGTTGTTGTTGTTATGCATTTTGTGTACTCATTTTGTACTTTTATCTTGTAAACTGCCCTGTGAACTTTTGGATGAAGGGTGGTATTCAAATTTAATTGATTGATTGATTAATAATAATAATTTTCAAGCCCACCATAGAAAAACAAGGAGGGAAGGAGTGGGGAAATTAGAGAAACCAGTTTCAAATCCACACCTTCTAAGAAAATGAATGGGGTAATAAGTTCTGGTTGAATTAAAATGCACACCTGTTTCTATAGCAACTATTAATTATCCTTACGTAAGTTTCACTTCGAGATAAAAAAAAAACCCTGAAAAACTTAAAAATGATAATGTGTGTTCTTGACAAAAGTATACTATTCTATTTCGGCAATTAGCGGCCTGCTGTGAAAAATTCCAGTGAAAATTGAATACATTTTGCAGCATTGATGTGATTGCTCTCCACCTCTTTTAATAGGAAGCACTGAGCCTTTCAGCTAAGGGAAGTTCCACCTGCAGTACCTGTACTTAATTAAAGGCAAATTACAGCTGATAAACGGTAGCCCCTCTGGCAAGAAGTCCGTGATAATGTTCTACAGTGAAACCTTCAGCATAATGGGTTGGAACGCGGCTCAGTCAAACTCCAAGAAACCCCTGCCCAAGTTCAGATTTTGTCTCTGTATTGCATCCACCATCAGGAGTAGCAACTTGGCCCCATGCCATGGCTGCCATGCAGTGTGCATGGCCCTGGAACTTAAATTTGTGGGTTCCCAGCCCCTTCATGGGGAACTTTGTGCTCAGACACCCAGGGCCCCAGGGAGTTGGCATCTATGCGCCATATCAAAGATGGATGCATTTTGCAAAGGTCGTTGATTGGCTGCCGGTGGAACCCCATTAAACTGTGGTGTGCCTCAAGTAATCCATGCATTCTAATCTACGGGGCCAACCTTAAGACATTTTCTTGCCTGAGGCACAACAGCGAATGGCGCTACCTTGCTTGCACAAACGTCATGGTTCACAGAATCCAAGTCTGACCAAGTTATCTGGGCACCTGAAGAAGAAAATCCCACATCTTCATTTAGCTGTCTGTGATGACTCCAAGATCTCATTTGTGACATTAATTTGACGTTGAAGGGACAGCGGCAGAGGCCAACCCCAGCTACTTCTCTGTTTTTCAACAACAACAACAACAACAACAACAACAACAACAACAACAACAACAACAACAACAACAACAACAACAAATATTTATACCCTGCCCATCTGGCTGGGTTTCCCCAGCCACTCTGGGCGGCTCCCAACAGAATATTAAAAACACAATAAAACATCAAACATTAAAAACTTCCCTAAACAGGGCTGCCTTCAGATGTCTTCTAAAAGTCAGATAGTTGTTTATTTCCTTGACATCTGATGGGAGGGCGTTCCACAGGGCAGGCGCCACTACCGAGAAGGCCCTCTGCCTGGTTCCCTGTAACTTGGCTTCTCGCAGCGAGGGAACCAGAAGGCCCTCGGCGCTGGACCTCAGTGTCCGGGCAGAACGATGGGGGTGGAGACGCTCCTTCAGGTATACTGGGCCGAGGCCGTTTAGGGCTTTAAAGGTCAGCACCAACACTTTGAATTGTGCTCGGAAATGCACTGGAAGCCAATTTAGGTCTTTGAGGACCGGTGTTGTGTGGTCTCGGCGGCCGCATGTCAGACGAATCCTGAAAACGCTGTCCCATGTGGGGCTTTGCCTAGCTTTGTGCACCTTGGCAGTTTATGAGGGGAACTCACAGCCTCCTGTTGCAGCTGCTGGTTGTCATCTGTCCCACCCTGCGCACCCCCTTCCCCATAGCCTAGAGATGTGCAATCCAATCTCTTTCCCCTTCTCCCAAATGCTTTGTTTAGGCTCTACAAAGCCCCGGAGCTTGGGCCGCGGCTGATCATTTGTGCGGCAGAGGCTAGACTGATGCATGGACTAGAGCGGATGTCCTGTGATGGTAACCTGAATCCAAGACCCAGTTAATTTGTTTGAGAAGAGAGGACAACTTGATGCTGCAAATTTATACACCCTGAAACCCCACCACCACCACCGATGAGCACCTGTTAGAAGCTACAGAAGATGAAACAGTCTCTCGGTGATTCCTCTTCTCTCTAAATACTCTCAGCAATGTCAGGAATCTCGGGTCAAAGAAAAGCAATGAAAACAACAGACCTGTGGTCTAACATTTCAAAGCTAAGCTAGTTGAGGGAGATGAACCTGCTGTCCTGAGGCAGGACTTCTGCAGCCATTGCAACTGTTTAAAGGATTTTTACTTGTCCAAAGAGCAGAGAAATGAGGCTGTAATAGGCAGAGAATAAATCAGTCCTCTGTCAAGCTGTCCTGCTGCTAGAATCTCAAGACTTCAGTGATGATAGACAGATGCAAAATGGAGGGGAGCAAAATGGACATGCAATGGGTAAATAGTCATTCTTTTCAGTGTGAAATGTTAGCCATACTTTCAGTATGAAAAGCGAGGTAACAGAGGCTTAGTGAGGGCAGCAGGCCAGGCAGAGAAGCAATTTTGAAGGTTCTCCTTGGCTTTCCACCTGCCAGCCTATTACAGTGAAGAAGTTCAGCTACTGAACGTAACAACGCGTGGAATTTCCCCCTTTAAAAAAATGTGTTTGTGGCTGCAATCCTAGCCCCATTTACCAGGGAGTAAATCCCACTGAATTCAATAGGACTTGCTATAAAGTAGGCATGGTTAGGATTTCGAGAGGATGAGGTCCTCCTGCACTCCAGAGTCACTCCAGAGTCACTCCAGCTAAGCAGCTGCCCATTATTTTCCAGTGAGCTGGTAGAGCTATTAGAAAGCTTCTGGGTTATATATGGAGTTTGCCTGGACACTATCTGGCCCCTCCAGACCTCCTTTTGATTGTGCATTTATCATGATTTCTGCTCATGATACTGTCGGGGCAGTGGTGCCTTTTCAAAACTGTTTGCCACAGCAAATGTTTTTGGGCAGCCAGGCTGCTTCGCTTCCAGCTGGTGACTTTGTAAAACTGCAGCTGCATCCTGCTGAAATCCCATAACCTTTTATATCACCAAGGCTCCAGGATTTTCTTCATCCCTCCCCCTTTTAAATTTTTTTGATAATTTATTTATTTCAACAGTTCATAATCCACTTAAATACAATTGTCTCTAAATGTAACTCAATATACACTGGAGGGGGGAATCTGTTAAAGCCATAAAATCAGAATTTGGTTAAAATGTTAATAATAATAATAATAATAATAATAATAATAATAATAATAATAATATCATCTTCTTTGACATGCTGGTAGTGAATGCAGATGGTTAATGGATAATCTTTGTATGGTGAATGATCTAGAGAAGGGGCAATGTTGTATGCATGCTATTGTGCATTCCCAGTATCAAAGCCATGATTCTTCAACATCAACTTCGTTGGACTGGTCATGTTGTAGGGATGCCTGATGAATGATCGTCTTCCAAAGCAGCTACTCTATTCCGAACTTAAAAATGGAAAGCGTAATGCTGGTGGTCAACAAAAGAGGTTTAAAGACTCTCTCAAGGCAAATCTAAAAATGTAGTATAAACACCGACAACTGGGAAACACTGGCCTGCGAGCGCTCCAGTTGGAGAACAGCCTTTACCAAAGGCATCATGGGCTTTGAAGACACTCGAACTCAGGATGAAAGGGAGAAACATGCTAAGGGAAGGCACGTGGAAGGATGTGTGAATTTGGCCTCCACAGTCACTTATGGACTCACTGTTAAAACCGTGTTTATGGAAGACAATCTTACTTGGCTATGAGTGATTGTAAAGAATTGTGCATTCCCATTAATCTGCACCAATGGCATAAAAGCACAGAAAACTCCTGAGGCTAGGGATGAGGGTCTGTACTCTGCACTCCCAGGCATGATTTTGCAACTGGTTGGAGGCAACTTCTCCAAAAGAGTTCGGCTGCCTCCGTTCATCTAGCCTTGCAGAAAAACAAATAGCGAGTCCCTCTGATCCCCAAGAGGTGGCTCATACATCAAAAGGCATCCCACCTGGAAGCCAAGCTTTCAGTGAGACTGCCCGCAACACTTCCAACTGCAGGTGGGAACTGTTTATATATACACATGCATCCCTGCATGTAGAAAAGAAGCATGTCAATGAAACGACACTACTCTATCTAGTCTTCTGGGGGAAGAAAGCAGGACAAGAGAGAGGGAAGGGGCGAAGTGGCTTCCTCCCAGTGCCTCCCACCCTTTCTGAGGTGTAGGGGATACATCAGGCATGGGGAACCTATAGACTGAATGTGGCCCTCCACAGCTCTCTGTCTGGCCCTTGGAATCCCCTCCAGGCTATTATTATTATTATTATTATTATTATTATTATTATTTATTATTATTATTTAATTAAAATTTGTATACTGCCCTATACCCATAGATCTCAGGGTGGTTCACAACAGAACCGCTACAGCCTGCACTGGGGCCCTGAATTTTTTCCTGAAGCCCAGAGTGTTTTTGCCTGGCTGAAATATGCCCTTGATAACTCTGATAATGTCTCTTGTTTGTATGGATACAAGATAGTGTGTTTGAGTGAGCATAGAAACCAGCTTACTTTACAAAGGCAAAATTTCTAACTGTTGCTCTGCCCTCTTTTACCTCTGGCCCTGCCCATAAAGGCTGAAGGTTCTCCAGAAGGGAATGTGACCTTCAGGCTGGAAAAAGTTCTACACACAAACACATGGGGGGGGGGGGAGAGAGAGAAAGAGAGAGAGAGATCATCCAGGATGCTTTACTGTGGGATGTAACATAAGCAGTCAAGTACAACACTTCCTGTTTGCCCAGAGTGGACACGCAGGGGGGTGTTACTCCAGCAAGGAGGACTTACTGTCACACCTGGTCTCGAGCTTCCTCCCCCTGCGTGTGACCAGGTAGATGGGCGTGACCCTGGGAGACCCCATAAAAGAGGCTGGTCATGCAGCCATCTTCATTCTTCTTCCTCTTGATGCCACACTTTCTTGATAATTGATGTCTTGCTGTCTGCTGGCTCTCAGCCACCAGGACATGGGCTCATTCCCATATGGGATGAACTCAAACCCTCTTCTGTAACTCTAAACTAAAGCCTGCCTTCAAGGATCCAACTGTGAACTGAATGTGAGTAAAAACAAGGTCTTCATTTCTTTTTAGAAAGGAATCAAAAGGGGTCTTACCAGGAATATCCTCCAATCTGGGCATGCCAGTTTGGATTGCTTAACTAAAGAGATTCAGACGAATCTGCAAACTAGCTTTCTGCACTCACTAGCGTGAGTTAGGAAGGATAGAATTTAATCAATATATCATCTCCTACTATCCACAGCATTCCCACATCTATTGCAGACTGGATTTCCTGGTATTTCCCCCTTTACTCTCCCTTAAAACAGTAAACACATAAAACAGTAAAGATAGATTTACTCCCTCAGTTTCTCAGTAGCAGTCTTGAGGCAGGCTTAAAATGTAGCTACAGACATACTATACTTTTCCGTGCATAAGACTGTTTTCTTCTTCTTTAAAAATCATGCTAAAAAGTGGGGGGTCCTCTTATACATGGGTAGTGCATAGGGTGGACGTTTGATTGGTTGCTGCCGTGGCTGTTAGTGGCTATTGTGCGTGTTATTGGTTACTGTGTCAATGTTGATTGGCTGACGCTCCGGCAGTTGGGTGGGCGATTGACAGCTTCTGCCTGCGATGGGACAGACAAGAGGCGGATTTTGCGATGTGTGCAATTTTCAGCAATCCCCCTTTAAGAAAGCTGATCAACCCTGGGTAATCCCCCCCCCAAAAAAAAACTCAACAACTCTGGACAATCCTCCCCCCAAAAAAGCTCAACAACTCTGTGCCATCTTCCCCCATTTTCTTAAAGTTGAGTCCCCAAAAATAGAGGGCATCTTATACCATGGGGCGTCTTATACATGGAAAATTACGGGGTTGGAGTCTGAGCTGTAACTCAGACTCAACATATGTCCTACATCCCTGGTCATTGATGAAGCATTGAAGAGAAGAGATCAGAGAGAGAGAGAGAGCAGGCTGGGGACATGACCAGTGTATATAGGTTTCACCCTTTACCTGGCTGGACACAGCGGGAGTGGCTCTCACAGGGTGGATTTCCTGTAGACCCTGTGAGATCCAACTTCTTCTGTTATGTGTGTGCCTTTCTAGCAATCAGAAGCAGGGTAGTTGGCTTTGACTGCCCTATTTTACATATCCTCCAGTTTGTTCCCTGGCATTCCTTGCCTTTCCCCTGATGTTCCATGAATTCACACTACAAGACATGTAGGACTGCCAACAAGTTAGAAGACTTTTAATCAGTTAACTCCCTGGCTATTAATCACAGAACAAATTAACGACTCAATTGAATTTCATTAAATGTACACATCTATTAGAGTGCCAGTACAAATGCTTTTCTGAGGATTTTAAAGGAAAGAGAAGATTTGTTTCATTTAAAAAGAAAGAAAGAAGCCAGCACTCATTGCTTCTGGTGCCTTTTTAATCAGATTTGTAGAAATGAATAATGTCCTTTTCGTTGCAATATGCTGAAGCAAAAATGACTTTGCAAAAACACAAGGAACTGCAAGACCTTAACAGTGTTGTGGAAGATTCAGATCTAGAACCTGACATTCCTCCAGTTCTAGCAATCTTCCCTCAGATTGTCTCATGACACTCATCCCCTGATTCAGCTCCATGCACAATCTTCACACTACAAGCAAACATGCCACATGGCCCCTTGCCATCCAGAAAGTTAGAAGAAACTTTTACTCCTCATCAGCCCCAATAACTCAAAGTTAGTTCATCACAAACTCCTAATTAAGTAGACTCACATAATCAATTTCAAAGTAAATGTACACATCTATTAGAGCTTGCCAGTACAAATAGCTCAGCTTCTGAGGATTTTAAAGGAAAGAGACCCCTGATTTGTATTAAGCATAAGTCCAGTTCAACAAGCTAAAGGGGCTTGCACTCATTACTTCCGGCTGCCTTTTTAATCAGATTTGTCATCTTGAAGTTAGTCCATGTGGCTTTTCGAGGGCATGCTACAGCTGTGAAGCAAAAAGGTCACTGTGACACAAGGAACTGCAAGACCTTAACAGTGTTGTGGAAGATTCAGATCTAGAAGATGTCCTGACACTGGTTTCAGCTGAACAATCTTCGATTGCATATCATTCTTATGGTTGGAAGAAAAGCCACATGCCCCAATCCAGAAAGTTAGTCATGACAAACTCCTACTGAGAGTAATCAAACCAAAGTTAGTTATGACTAACTTGTTCCATCAGCTTCCATGGGAGTCACAACTAAACTTTCTCATGGTATGTAAGAGCTGTTCAACAGTAAAGGTAAAGGTACCCCTGACCATTAGGTCCAGTCGCGGACAACTCTGGGCTTGCGGCGCTCATCTTGCGTTACTGGCCGAGGGCATACAGCTTCCGGGTCATGTGGCCAGTATGACTAAACCGCTTCTGGCGTACCAGAGCAGCGCACGGAAATGCCCGTTTACCTGCCTTTCGATTTACTGCTAGGTTGCACGCATTGTGTTAATGCTTTCGTTTAAATTCCCACTGGGACGAGCTATTTATCTACTTGCTTTTGATGATGTCAGGAGCAAGGTGGGAGCTGGAGCTCGTGGGGATTCGCAATGGGGATTCGAACCACCGACCTTCTGATCAGCAAGCCCTAGGCTCAGTGGTTTAGACTACAGCGCCACCCGCCTCCCTCATGGTATGTAAGAGCTGTTCAACAGTAGAACAGACCAAGATAATAATGCCCACTCACACCATAAAGAGCCCATAACCCACCTCCTCTCAGCAGCCAGGAACATCATAGCCAGAAACTGGAGAGACCTGTCGGGAGTAAGCATGGACCATTGGTATCAAACAGTATGGGAAACAGCCTTATTAGAAAAACTAACCAATAAACTGAAACTGACACAGGGACATATAGAAGAAGATGCCTTCGCTCTGGTATCAGGGCCGGATTTAGGTTTGATGAGGCCCTAAGCTACTGAAGGTAATGGGGCCCTTTATATGTCCAGCTGTCCTTTGTCAACAACAAATTGTCACTGTTTTTTGTGTTGAATATATGCTATATGGTAATTTATGGACCTAATAGGTATCTAAAGCCATTTGCACATGCAGAATGTAGGCACCCTATATATAGAAATGAGCAAACCAGTGATATTTTAGGGAGCAGGCTAGCAGGCGGGGCCCATTACTTACATCATAGGAGCCTACACAACACAAAACACTGTTGCTGTATGTAGGTTTTATTTTATTTGTTTTTTATCTTATATTTTGGAAATGTACATCCAGGTTTTTTCCTTTAATTTTTTTTTTGGGGGGGGGCCAAGAGAGTGGGGCCCTAAGCTATAGCTTGTTTAGCTTATACGTAAACCTGGCACTGTCTGGTATGGCTCCCCTTTATCAAATACACACACAACCCAACAAGACAACAAGAATTCGCCAACAGCATATGAATCAATCTGGCTAACCTGATTCAAAAACACACACCCACCCACTCACACAAACAAAGTTCACCACAGCCAATCACAAACAAACAACCACACCCTAGGCCAACCCCAACCTCTCTCACCACCAAAGGAACACAAGCGAATAGTAAAGAGAACCTGCACAAGCAATGCTGACACAAAACCCCACACATACATTAAGTAGAATATAAGCATTGCCACCCCACCCCACTCACCATGCCCCCTCCACCTCTTTCCCTCTTTTCTTCCTAATGTAACACTAATGTCTCAACAAATGAAACTGATCTGTAGAAAATGTAACTTGAAAAGAGAGACAAGAACAACAACAGTAGAACAGACTACTTGGGAATGTTGGCGGACATAATATGATTCTAGGGATGAAGCCGTTGTCTTTCTTGCTCTATGATCTGCTAGTTTAGGTGGAAGCCTGAAAGGCAACATCCTTTAAGCTGATTTTCTCTTTGATCCAAAATGAGTGCACTGAAGCCAGGGAGTCAGACCACAACATTATCAAGCTTTTTTGTAGCTTGTTCATAGAATCATAGAATTGCAGAGTTGGAGGGGACCCCAAGAGTCATCTAGTCCAACCACCTGCAATGCAGGAATCTCAGCTAAAACATCCATGACAGATGGCCATCCAACCTCTGCTTAAAAACCTCCAAGGAAGAACAGTCCACAATCTCCAGAGGTAGATCGTTCCACTGTCAAACAGCTCTTGTTGTCAGTCCCCATGAAGCAACGAATCATGGGTCAAATTTTAGCCCGTCAGAGTTAAAACATTGGGTGGAATGATTTCACCAGTTAAAACTTGCAAACCCAAGATAGTGATTTCCTTTTCCTTAGTGCAGCTTTCTCCAGCTGATGCCTCTCAGCCTTTACCACTCTCCCCCCTCCAAAATAAAAAAGCCCCTCTCCTAAAAGGATCTGGTAATAATCTGCAAAGCATATGAACCGCTAGATGACTGGCAATCCTCAAATCCGTTCCGCTCTATTCTTTTCCAAAGGAATGTCTCCAATCTGACGGCACTCATTCCCCTCTTAACAGATGTTGGAGCCGCGGGCTGCTGGTCCTATGGGGGAAAGAGGCTGGGTTGTCCTTTATTGACATCCTCTGTCAGAAGTCAATAAACTGTCATTGGGTCTTCAGTAGTCCCAAACAGGTGTTTTCTTCTCCTCTCTGTCTCACTAGCAAAAACCTCCTAAGATCTTGCCTATCGATGGTCCCCCGGTTACCACTTACTGCTCCCACCGACAGGTGTTCCGCTCTATTACCAGACAACAGGTGTTCCCTTTCTGACTACTGCCAAATGCAAAGAAGACTTGGTGGCAAACAAAGCCCATTTGCAAAAAAAACCGATTGCTGTAATTAAAAGATGCAGGAAGTCCATATTGAGAAACGTAGGAGAGGTGAGCATCGGCGGGGAGACTTATAGGCCACAGATTGTGTTGCGGCACATTTCTCCTCCCAAGGCAGAGAACATCTGAACGCACACCTTCCTTTAGTTTGAAGGGGATGGGTTTAGTCGGAAGGGAGCTCTGAGCGATGGGGAGCTGTCCCTTGCATCCTGAAGTGGAAACAGGGCTCGTTTCCCATCTGTTTGCAATGCTCCTTTCATAAGCTTTTATTCTTTGGTGGTGTGTCGGAAATTGCAACCGCAGCCCAGCATTAGACTGTAACAGGGTCTTAGCAGGGGTGATGCCAGACTGAAATTGTATCTGCACAGGGCACTCGTGCCAGTTTCTTTTCTCCCTGGGAAATTACTCCCACGTGGGCGTTTGTAGCGCTTGCCTATGCTTCACTTTCACGAGGATGCACCAACCACAGACCATTTATTGCTAACTAGCTAAAGGCCTGTCAAGGTTTGTCAGCCAGGGATGCGGGAATGGGGTCTGGAAATAGAACAGCTAGCTTAAAGCAAAAACAAAAACTGCAGAATGATAATGATTACTTGCAAGCTGTGAAAGCTTTGCATGCTGATTTCTGCAGATCAGACTTCTGTTAAGAGCATAAGGGGAATAAAAGAGCCTTTTGCTCTGCCCATCTAGATGAGGAACTGTATAGCTCAGTAAAGTGCAGTTTGTGGTCTAGGGTTCCCATGAGGTCCCAATCTCAGTTTCCCAGAAATACCTTTTTTTCTTATTTCTTTGCTTTTAAAATGTCTAACCTGGTTTTTCCCTCAAAAAAATATAAACCAAAGGGCTTGTAGCAACCCTTAAAAATAAAATAAAAATAATGTACAGCATTAACACAAGGACAGTAAATTAAATCATTATATTAGGGAGAATTGCTTTGCAATATGTGTATTAGTCAAAACTGCAAATGAGATATTAGAGTAAAAAAATTATAAAGTGCTGATGAATTTTCATGGAAACTTTTTTTTTTTTAATTGCAAACAAATGTGGGAATGTGCGGAACTGAAGATTGGGGAAATGTGAAACTAAAAGAAACCAAAATCGACATTCCGCCCCCCTACCCAATTGTGATATAAGTGTCTCATCCAGAAGCACCAACAGGAACATAGGAAGCTGAGAAATACTAAATCATACTATTGGTCCATCTAACTCGGGATCCTGAACACTCACAACCACAACTTTCAAGGTTTCAGGCAGGAGACAGTGCCAAGACTACACAGAGATCCTGAGGATTGAACCTGGGACTTGGGGGGGGGTTATAATTTTTTTAAAAAAATTGTTAATTTAATTTTTTAAAAAACAAAATCATGGGTAACAAAGGTACATATAACATCTCTGTTTTCCTCTCGTATGTATGAATTTGGTGTGAGCAACTGCTCTCATGTGCCTTGTGAGGTTTGGGGAGAGAGAGAAGTGGGGGGAGAGAAGGGGGATAATGATCTTGCCTTCTTCTGCCATCTTGGAGCTCCCTGTAAACAGATGGAGGGGCCTGACACAGAGGGATAGGGAGTGGAGGGAGAGCTACAAGCCAGTCCGGAAAACCTGCTTCATTAAGACAGAAACAACCTTTAGAAGTCTCCGGGCGTTCTTTGTTCTGCTTCCTTAATAAAGAAACTAACTGTAAGTTAGCCAAGTGTTTCGCTCTCTTTCCCTGACTTGCTCTCCTTGTCGGCTCCCTGATATGACCACATCTCGTGTGGGCAAATTCCATAGTTTAACTAGGGACTGTGTGAAGATTCTTTCGTCCGCCTTGAAGCTCCCATCATTCAGCTTCATGGGATGATCTCGTTCAGTTCCAGTGTCATAAGAGAGGGATTAAACTAAAACCTACCTCTGTCCGCTCTCTCAACTCCATGCATCATTTCATAAACCTCCCTCATTACCCGCTTGCTCACCTTTCTACTAAAACAAGAAGCCCGTAACATTGCAATCTTTGCTCATACAGGTGTTGCTCGGGGAACAGGAGCATAGGAAGCTGCCATCACACCATGGGTCCATCTAGTGCAGTGTTGTCTACACTGACTGGCAGCAGCTCTCCAGGGTTTCAGGCGGGGGACTCCCTCGGGAGGTGGTGGGCTCTTCTTCCTTGGAGATTTTTAAGCAGAAGTTGGATAGCCACCTGTCATGGATTCTTTAGCCGAGATTCCTGCATTGCAGAGTGTTGGGCTGGATGACCGTGGGTTCCCTTCCACCTCTACAGTTCTAGGACTCCATCATTCTAATCCTGACTTCAGCATGTTGGTTATATGAGACCAGTCATCCCACAAAACGCTTGAGAACCAGAGTCTCTTTCCATTATCCAAGAATGGGTTCAGATTTGTGGACAGCAAAGGAATGGTTCTTGTTATAAAAAAAAATGTCATGCATGAGTACTTTGGAATCCAGTGTGTGCAACGTATATTTGTATATTGGGAAAACATAGATAAACCTGCTGGGGAAAAAATGTAAAGGAGAGATTTGGGAAGATGAAAACAAGGACTGTCGTGTTAATATGCCAGTGATTTGCTTTCATTAAGACACAACATAATGACAAAGCTATGATGCATTTCATGGATATTGAAAGCAAAATATTATGTATTAGAATGTGAATAATGAATACGTTTGCCCACAAGTACTATTAAGTCTGTGATGTTGATTGATGTTTCAGTTTAAATGTAATACATGGTGGTTTTAGGAGTTGCTATTGTTTCCCCCCCCAAAAAAAAATATTTGAAAGTATTGATGAATGAGTGTATGTATTTTGATTGTCTTCTTGAGAGCCTTTTTTTGGTGTATCATTGTTTTCAAAATGTATAAGGAATTTTATTAAAGGAGAAGATTGTGTTTCTGAAGGAAAGCCAGAGAAAGGAAAGTTGGAAGAGGAGATGAGTAAGGGAGAATCACAGAATCATAGGCATGTAGAGTTGGAAGGGTCCTGAGGGCCATCTAGTCCAACCCCCTGCAATGAAGGAGAGTCCACCACCTTGCGTGAGAGTCCATTCCACTGTCGAACAACTCTTACAGTTGTTTTTCCTGTTACTTAGCTGGAATCTCCTTTCTTGTAACTTGGATCCATTGGTTCAGGTCCTACCCTCCAGAGCAGGAGAAAATAAGCTTGTGCCATCTTCCATGTGACAGCCCTTGAGATATTTGAAGATGGCTATCACATCTCCTCTCAGTCTCCTCTTTCCCAGGCTAAACATACCCAGTTCCCTCAACCATTCCTCATAAAGCTTGGTTTCCAAACCCTTGGTCATCTTGATCTCCCTCCTCTGCTCACACTCCAGCTTATCAATATCCTTCTCAACAGGTTTTCCACACCTATCAGCCAATCACCCATTCCCACCACCCTTCTGAGTAATACCCCTCCCCACTCTCTCACTATATATAAGGGTCTGGTGACTTCTGTTTCAGTGTATCTGAAGAAGTGTGCATGCTCATACCAAGAACAAACTTAGTTGGTCTCTAAGGTGCTACTGGAAGGAATTTATTTATTTTTTATTTTGCTTTGACTATGGCAGACCAACACGGCTACCTGCCTGTAACTTCTCAAATTGTGGTGCTCAGTCAGTTGAGAGTGGATCTGTCAGCAATGGCAGACAGCATGGTGGGGCAGAGGAGCTGACCTGATGTCCCAGCAGGTGAGTTGCTGCTGCTTATGAGTGAGTTGACAGACAGTCCATTGTGGTACAAACACACCAGTTGAACCAATCCAATGTTCCTGCCACTGCATTTCCACCTTGAAGCTCTCACCAACCCTTTGCTTCTCCCCTTTTCCCTCTCAGCAAGCAGCAGTGATTCACCTGTCAGGAGGTCAAGGAAGCACCTCCTTCCCAGCTTGCCATCTGCTACTCTCAGTAGGTAAGTGCTAGAATTGTTGTTGTTGTTCAGTCGTTCAGTCGTGTCCGACTCTTCGTGACCCCATGGACCAGAGCACGCCAGGCACCCCTATCCTCCACTGCCTCCCGCAGTTTGGCCAAACTCATGCCAGTCGCTTCGAGAACACTGTCCAACCATCTCATCCTCTGTCGTCCCCTTCTCCTTGTGCCCTCCATCTTTCCCAACATCAGGGTCTTTTCTAGGGAGTCTTCTCTTCTCATGAGGTGGCCAAAGTACTGGAGCCTCAACTTCAGGATCTGTCCTTCCAGTGAGCACTCAGGGCTGATTTCTTTAAGGATGGATAAGTTTGATCTTCTTGCAGTCCATGGGACTCTCAAGAGTCTCCTCCAGCACCATAATTCAAAAGCATCAATTCTTCGGCGATCAGCCTTCTTTATGGTCCAGCTCTCACTTCCATACATTACTACTGGGAAAACCATAGCTTTAACTATATGGACCTTTGTCGGCAAGGTGATGTCTCTGCTTTTTAAGATGCTGTCTAGGTTTGTCATTGCTTTCCTCCCAAGAAGCAGGCGCATGGGCGTACCGAAGGGGGGGCAGGAGGGGGCAGATGCCCCCCCCTGGAAGCAAGCTGCCCCCCCCAGAAGCAAAAATGATCGGCATTCTTTTCCGTAATTTCCCCCCCAGGAGCATTTGTTTTCCTGGCTGGGCACAATTTCTCTCCCTCTCCCTCCCTCCCTCACTGCATCCTCCCTCCTCCGCCTCCCCTAGAAGCAAGCTGCCCCCCCCCTAAGCAAAAATGATCGGCAATATCGCTGAGGCACAGGCCAATGGGCGGGCAGCTCTGCAAGGCTGAGAGCAGGAAGAGGGCTGGGCTCCTGCCAGCTGTTTCCTCTCCTGGCTCAGCACATGCACGTGTCTCCTCCTCGGCCACTCTGCTTTTTGCTTCTGCGTTCTGCCTCCACCCACCAGCCCAGCACAGGAGTCCAGCAGCAGTAAGTAATTTATTTCTGGGAACTTCGTGTATAAGAAACCTTGCTGAAAAGTTATAGCTTTCTAGGTCCTTTCCTTAGGTTGTGGTCAAAGACCACATAATTCAGTTCCTCAAGTCCTTTATGGGAAGAAATTGTTGTGGCCAATTGGCCATTGTGATGCATTGGCAGGCTGGTAACATTTGGTCTCCCATAAAACATCCTTTTAAAATAAGCCTGCAGGGGGTTGGTTGGGGTCTGAAGACAATAGTCAAGAAAGGAGAAAATAAAACTCTAACCTAAACTCTGAAAACCCAGATTTCCATCTTTCCTTGCCAGAAAGCAGAGTTGGTCTGAACTCCAACCCATCACACCAGTATTAAAAAATAATAAAATTTATGCTCCAACGCTTGCAGACACATTGCTTTCGTACCTAAATTGAGAGTTGGAAGGGACCCTGAGGTCACCTAGTCCAACCCCCTAAAATACAGGGTTCACAACAAGATTTGTACTACCAGAGAGAGACACACACACTTGGATAAAGTACCTACTTTATATAGAAGCCTTTAACACAGATGGAGTGCTTATTATAACACATAAACTACCCAAGTTGGGCAAAGTCTCTAGAGAAGAATTAATAGTTAATAAAGATAAAAGGGAACACACACAGGAATTGAGAAGGGATGAGTGCCTTTCACTTATATTTTTATATTTTATATTGGCAGTGCCAGTAGGCCATGAGTTTCTGCAGAGCTCTAACTTTTGTAACAATGTGTCAGGGGCAAGGGGACATTGTCTAGAGGGGCTCCCTTGAGGGCATAGATTTGTTCCTTACTGCTCAACTTGGGAGACTTCGTTTAGGTGACCCCCCCCCCAATTCCACAACAGGTCGGCCTGTTTTGGTTGTGGACTGTGTTATAAGAATTTTTAAGGTCTTTCATATTTATATAATATATATATGTTATTAATGTACAAAACAAATAAGGCCATTTTGACTCCTAGCTGGCCAAGTGTTTTCATCTGCAGGGAGGAGGTGAGAAGTCTCTGCCTGAGTGATTCTCTGGTATCCTGAGTGCCAGATGATGGGCCATTTCCCTCACAAAGGACTGCCATTAGCTTTACCAGCCATGGCAGGAAATCTTTTGTTTTACAGAAATGTGTGTCTGGGAGGGGTGAAGGAGAGATGGCACAGGTGTGGAAAATTCCCAAGTTACCTCCTCTGACCCTCCCAAATTTATTTGCAAATTTATTTCCATGTGCTTTATATTGGATTTCTTGGGTGGGGCCTGTGTTTTGGCACCAAAAGTACAATATTTGGGGGAGGGGGAGACTATGGGAAATTGCAAAGGGGGCATCCAAAAGAGTAGTGGTAGGTTTTTGCAGGGATAAATAAAAGAAGAGGAAAAGAATGGGGTGTGTGTGTATGTGTAAGGGGTTGATTTCAGGGAGCCGAAATGGCACCAGGAGATGTGTGTGCGTGTGTAAGCAACGCTGAAGCGATTTAAGATGCAGGGTGCATTTTGGGGCAGGTGGCAACCCAAGCAGATCAGAGCCCTGCTTAATTTGCTTTGCTTCTCCACTATGGCGCTTTCCTCTTCCCCCACCTCTGTGGCTTCTCCTTCCCTTTGCTCCCCAGTCGTATCCATATGGCGGGCGGGGATCTTTGTGCCATGGGGCGCTGCTGCGTGCCTGTGGGGGGCGCCGGAGGGATCGTTGAACCACAGCGCCAGGTAGGCTTAAGACGGCCCTGGGCGCGACCATGGCTTGCCCCCCCCTAGTTTTGATCCTGGGTACGCCCCTGAGCAGGCGTCTTTTAATTTCGTGACTGCTGTCACCATCTGCAGTGGTAGAATAGTGCTAGAATAGTGACATATGAAACCTCAAGATGGAAACCTGTTTTACATCCATTGTTTGAAATTCCAAACAGTGAGGTTCCTAGAGTAACCCACTGGCCTGTTTTGTCTGCATTTCTTTGTGCTGCCATTTCCCCTCGCCCTTAATCATGTCAATTTGTTACATCATTTAATGGCCAATTGGTTTTCTTTTTTTCCTTTTTGTAAATGCAGTTTCACTTACAATACACACTGCATTGTGGGTTTTGTAGTCTTAAAGTCTGCATAAACAGTCCTTCTTGCATATGCATCTCTTGCTCAAGGGAACAAAAATGGTTTGTTGTGAAGGGTTAAAAAATAAAAATCACACCAACACAGATGGTTTGGCACAAAAGAGGTTAAAATAGCATGAGAAAGCGCAGATGGCTTGGTGCAAAAATGTCAAAAAAAAATGTTGCGAGAATGCAGATATTGCAAGAACACACGATGGTTGTTCTTGTAAGCATAACTCGTAAGTGGATTTGTCAAAGGCATGGTGGATTTCTATGAACAGCTGCCAACTTTTTTGGATCTGGGGTTCAGAAATGGCAGAACTGCTACATTCAACCCAAATTCCACTGTTTTCGAATTTCAGGAGCAACTCTAGGCTAAAATGTTCCAGGAAGAAATTTTGTGGAGTGAAGGTCTGGAGAAAAAGCCTAGCAGATTGGAGACACATGCACAGCTGCTCCTATATATGGAAAGCATCATATAGACCTGTAGTTCTTCCCCCACCTCCATGGACCACTTGAAAATTGCTGAAGGTTTTGGTGGACCACTTAATAATTTTTCTGCCTGTTTTAGCACTTGCAATGTACTATGTAAGATGCTGGGTGATTTTTAATTATATGCTTAATGCGTCTTCTTTTCCTGTATATTGTCTTTTCCGTTGTATTATATTGTATTTTCTCATGGGTATGGGGGCAACCCGGGCAAGGATGCCAGTGGGGCATCCTCACATGGGTTGCCGCCATACCCAAGAGAGAAGACCTTTGGCTGCAAAAGCCAATGTGCATAGGATTGCTCACAGTCCTAATGACTTCATGGCCTGGGTGATATTTGAATGACCTACTCATTAATAATCTGGAAGTAAACATACTAGCCATTGCAGTTCTGCAGGTATTCTTATGCCTACTTAAATCAGTGCAGGGGTGCCAACTTGAATAAAATAGGGGGGGGCTGGTAAGCCACTCCCCACATAGTCCATTACATTAAAGGTTAAAGGGACCCCTGACCATTAGGTCCAGTCGCGGACGACTCTGGGGTTGCGGCGCTCATCTCGCGTTAATGGCCAAGGGAGCCGGCGTACAGCTTCCAGGTTGTGTGGCCAGCATGAGAAAGCCGCTTCTGGTGAACCAGAGCAGTGCATGGAAACACCATTTACCTTCCTGCCAGAGTGGTACCTATTTATCTACTTGCACTTTGACGTGCTTTTGAACTGCTAGGTGGGCAGGAGCAGGGACCGAGCAATGGGAGCTCACCCCTTTGCAGGGATTCGAACTGCTGACCTTCTGATCAGCAAGCCCTAGGCTCTGTGGTTTAACCTACAGCGCCACCCGTGTCCCTTCACATTACAGCCACACTATTTGAATGGTAATGCCTATCAACATGGGAGGGGGGCAGCCGCCTCAAATATTTTTTTATGGGCAACCAAAGACCCTTCAGCCCCTAGGAGTTGGATGCTATGAATCGGTGTGTGGCTTTTGCGGTTCAAAATACAATTAAAAACAAACACCAAGACTTCAGGTTGACTTGAGGCCTAGGGTGTCGACCCCTCACTCCACCCCCTACTTCTAGGGTGAGAAGCTAGTCCAATAATATCAGGAAGGTGTGTGTGTGCGCGCGCGCGTATAAAACGATCAGGCAGACACCCTGTGTTTTCGCATTCTGGAGAACATTCGCAGCCGCGCTGGGATTATGATTATTTTGTTAAGGTAGCGCGCAACTTAATGAGTCATATACCTCGTGGAAAGGAGAAAGGGGAGAGCGCGTGGGGTGGGATGGTCCCTGGCTTCTTGCAGGCGAGAAGACAGCCAAGGTCTCACGCACAGGCGTTGTCCTAACCGAAGGCAGCGAGACTCCTGGTGTCTGGATGGGAGCGCGCGCGCGCCTTCAGCATCGCACACGTCGGGTGAATAATTCATTGGCCAGCCAGGTAGAGGCGAGCGGGGCGAGGCGCGGCACGTAGCAACCCCGGGCCAGTCTTGTTCTGGAGGACTCTCATTTGCAAAAAGACAACGTCGGGCGCTCGGATCCTGAGCGTCGCCAGGACGGCCCACTAACTTTACTAAGGCCACCCGCGCCTGCCAACACGCCCCACAAGGCGGCCAAGGAAACGGAAGTTTGCCCAGTCGGTTCTTAACGGCTTGAACATACACACAGGGGGGGGGGGGTTTGATCCCTGGTGGTTTTAAGGAGGGGCAATGACTTCCAAGCGAAGAGGTTCAGCTAAACCTTGTATTTTAAGATAATTTACTCCCGAGGCCTCCCGATCCACAACTGCGTTGGAGGCAACACGAAGGCCAAACAGGTGATTTGTGTCCCCCGAGGGTTCGATCCCGGATCCCGTTTTGCAACGTCATCCCTTGAGGATAGGAGGTATCATTAAAGAGAGTTCATCTGGGCATGTACAGAGCAGCATCTCTCCTGTGATTAACCACAGCCAAACTTAATACTTTTTGCAGGTGAAGAGAGGAGGTTGGTTGTCAGTTCAGAGAAGTCACGGTTCTCAAAGTTTGAGCCTTTGTATCCTTTTTTATTTTTACAGCAATTCTAGTTTTAAACAACAGTGCTTATGATAAATAAGAATGTGAATTTGGGTTTAGTTTCTTTTCCGTGAAGATGCCACTTTAAACACAGCCTGTGGAGCGTCTCACCGATTTCAGTGGGAGCTGCTTCGGAGTAAAGTCCACATAGACCCGGGCTGCTTACAGATTGGGCGGCCAGTGGAACGCTGAAAGGCCCGCCTAGTGCAGCATCCTGTTCTCACGGTGGACAAGCAGGTGCCCACGGGAAGCCCGCAAGCAGGACCTGAGCGCAACAGCAGTCTCGCCTCCTGCGCCTCGCAGCAAGTGGTATTCGGAGGCGAACTGCCTCTGTCGGTGGAGGCAGAACATAGCCACCGTGGCTAGGAACCAATGATAGCTTCGCCGATCAAATCCAAACATCAGGGCTTCAGTGGTACTTGCGTTGGCCTGCCAGAAACATGCCTATTCCGAGACTCTTCCACCTGCATTTTCCTTTCCTTCCAGCGAGGAGGAGTGAGTGCCCCCTGCCCTATTCCCTAGTCTGCAACCCGATCCACTACCTAGTTAAACCAGAGTCACGCTGCAACCCTCGACACGCACACACAACACTCCTGCCCGTCAAATGTTGCTGGACTACAACAGCTCCCATCTTCCCTGACCATTGGCTATGCTGGCCGGGGCTGATGGGAGTTGGAGTCCAACAAAACCTGGAGAGCCACACAGGTTCCCCATCTCCTGCACAAGGGCGCAAGTAATCTCCACTTCCACACACTGAGGCTTACTTCTGAGTAAACATGTTTAGGGTGGCGCTTCCGCGCGCGCGCACACACTTTACGCCTTCCTTTCTTCTTTTATTCTTCATCCCGATCTGGCAAGCCGGAGGGAGCTATGCAAGACCACTGGACCACTATTCTTTTTCCTAGAAGACGGTTGCCCCAAGAATACAACACCCTTGTTACATTTAAAAAAATAAAATAAAAATCAACGTCAGCTGTATTCCAAAGGTAGACTGCCTCTATGGGTGGACGTTTAGCTATCCTACTTACAGATCGCTCCTTCTCAAGGTGGCTGATCAAGCCATCTCTAATCTAATGGCCATCGCCAGCACTGGTGGCAGGGAATTCCAGGGACCCCCTCGGCGTAAATCATCCCGACCTAAGCGGTTTGTGAATTGAGCTGGCTTGATCCTTTCCCCTAACATCCCATGAGTATCGGGTCCATTCTGTCCCACTCCTGACCCGTTCAAGTTGCCTCCAGAGAATGTGAGCTAGCTGGGGGTGGCTATATTTGCCCCCTCCTCCGGGGAGCCCCTTTCGCTTGTCTCCGTTTATGAATTATTCGCAACCCGCGAGCCTTGACGGGGGAGGCGGGGGGGGGGGCGACGACGGACGGACGGACCCGGAATCAGCCTGCTGGTGCGTAAAAGCGCTGCTGGCGCTGAGGGCCGCTGGTCCCTGGTGCGTTCTGCGCCTCTCCAGCGTGGCCAGGGGTGACCCTCGCCTCTTCGCCGCCGTCTTGTTCCTCCTACGTTCCTTCTCCCTCCGGGGGTCTTGCGAGGCGTCCTTCTCTCGCCTCCCCCCCCCCTGGCCGAGTCTCGGAAGGGCTGGAGAAGCGAGCCTCGTTTAGACTCCAGGCATGTAGAGGAGAGCTGTGAGATCACCCGGGTTATAAATATCTCGGTGCCAGCAGCTCCGCGCTCTCGGATCGCGCTCTCCCTCCAGCGGGCCGACGATGCCTTCCCTGCGCGCCGGAGCGCACGCCCGTTTGCCCCAGAGGTGCCGCGGCATTCGCAGCCGCCTCCGCAAAATGCCCTGCGCGTCCCTCCCGCTGGAAGAATGAGCTTGTCTTTCTTCCTCTGCCTTCTCTTTCTCAGCCACCTGATCCTCCTCGCTTTGGCACAGAAGGAGACGCTGCCCCCCAGAGCGCAACTTGGAGACGCGGCTTTGCGTGCCAAAAACAGCAGCAGAAGCAGGCTTGGAAGTAGGAATACCACTTCTTCTTCTTCTTCTTCCTCCTCCTCCTTTTCAGCCCCTTCCCCTTATTTCGCCCCCTCTTCGGGAGTTCAAGGCAGCGGTTCCGAAAGGAGCAGTTTCCAGTGGAGCCCATCAGGGCGCAGAACCGGCAGCCTCTATTGCAGAGTGGGCATCGGTTTCCATCTCCAAATCCACCCCGATGGGCATGTCAACGGCTCCCACCAAGGCAGTATTTTAAGTAAGTGCGTTTTGCTCCTCTCTCCACCCCTTGCATGGGGAACTGGGGCCACTCGGGGACATTAAATTCAATGTTGCAGTTCAGGGTGTTCATTTTTATTTTAAAAAAGAGTATTTTTACTGGTTGCTTTTATAGGAATCTGTGGGTAGGTGCTTATTCCTAAATGTTCTTTTAAAAAAAACACCAACCCTACACATTTTTAGTCTTGCTCGGTTGTAAGTGCGGCTACCTACCTGCCCAGATCCCTTGGGAACCTAGGACTAAGAACTTTACGCATTTGATGTAAATTCAGTTAAAATGAAAGCTTGGCTTCTGGACACACGCTGAAGTCCCTGTGTTGCAGCCCAGAGCCGTTCAGAAGGACGCAGCTCAAGGGGGTGGAAATTTCGCCAGTGACTTCGACAGCAAGTAGATTGCTCCCATAGCAGGTGGAGATCCTAATAACCTGTCTTCAGTTTGGCCTCTGCCAAAAGCTGGAGGGAATGCAGAGAAGCAAGGTGGACTTCCTCACCCCCCCACCACCCAAAAAACCCCAACTCCCTGGCTTGTTCTTAGATTGTTTGTCCTTCTTCATAGAAGTTAACACCCTGATTGGGGAGAGCTGGGAACAGAGGTCATTCTATGCGGGTGTCTGCGTGTTGGATGCATAGCACTTTGTAAATGGAAAAGTGCCATTAATAACTTTACTACTACTAATGATGGTGATAATGAGAATAACAATAGTGATGGTTTTAAGCAGGGCACAGACTACTGCAGGTTTTTCTTTGCACAAATCCACGTTTTGGTGTCTTCTTTGCTTCCGAGTGCCGTTCATTTGCTTCACTCCTGTCCTATTTGAATTGTGGATTCAGACTGCAGTCTGATAACCCTTTACCTGGGAGTAAGCTCCTTTGAACACTTTGGGCCTTGCCTCTGAACGGACATGGGTAGGATCGCATCGCTCTTCCTCTGCACACTTTCTCAGAATTAAGTCCTGCTGAGCTCAATGGGATGTACTTAAAAAGTGAAGCATGCCAATATCGGCTATAGAACAATTGCATGATAATGTGGACAGCTGAATAACACAGCATGTCATGTTCGCCTGTTGGTAAACATTTTATGTTTAGCCAATAGGAACCATCAGAAGCGGACTGAAAATTCCAAATGCAAATGGGAATAGTGATGGGAATAGTGGATAAGGCCGTGGCTGGGGAGCATACAGAATTTGAATAGCCAATGTCCTGTTTATATAGCCAGCAGCCAAATGTTAAATGTTTTTTCCAGGGCTATGGCAAGAGGGAAGATCATGTATTTGAATGTTCCCACCATCCAAAAATCCTTGTACGTTGCATGTCAGGAAGGAAGGTTTAGATTAGCTAAACTGTATTTGTACATGGAACCCCCACTTTTAAAAGCACCCCCCCACACACACACTTTCTCAGGAGGAAGCTATGAAATATGCAGTTCTCAGTCAGCAGTCTGACACAGGACAAACTTTACTGCTCAAGTTTCTGTTGCAATTGATTAAAAAAAAAGGTGTGGAGAAAAAGCAAACTACTGAGAATAACCGTGCTTCTTGGGACTTATCGGAACTGAAATTAATTGCAACGAGTGGTTAGATTTCTCCAGCAAATTCTAAATGACAATAGATTTTGTTGTAATATGAGACCATTTTGGCATGTTAAGTGGTATTTTTAAACAAAATAATTATGATAAATTTTTATTTGGGTTTCCCCCTTCAGCATTACGGAAGATGTAAAATCCTTGAATTTAGCAAAACGAAAAGTTTACTGTCATAAAGTTTATCAAGAGTTTTAAGTTCTCCTCCTGCAGTACAAAGGGTTTAGTGGCTATTGCTGAAAGTTTAATTTTTAAAAGGAAAAAAATAGTAATGTTTTAAGTCTCTCCCAAGTCCTACTGAAATTCTGGAATGCTGTTGAAGTATCTGATTTCCATGAAACTTTGTTCTGTTTCTATTGCCTAGAGCAGGTGTCCTAGGCCTAATTCTCACTGGGGTGGTAACTTGTATGTCACTCCAGATTGCAGGTTGGAGAAGATTGGACAGCTTCTCCCTGCTTCTTCCCCCCACCCCCCAAAAAACTTATTGCATGTAGAGATCTAGCATGTCAGGGTGATTGCTAGAGTAGGACCCTTCTCCCTAACCTGCTACTTTCCTGTATACAGAGGCGGAGTTATAGCAAAGAGCCACTCCCTGCAGTCTGGAATTGTGTATCCCTAACTGAGGGTGGAAGGACACAATATGCAACAGGTCAAATGCAGCCCTCCATCCTCTCTATCTGACCTCTCAGACTCTCTTAAGGCCACACACCCCACCAGCCATGTTCCCCATCACACGCTTTTCTCTGGTGGCTAAAATGTGTCATTGAACTATCACAGCCCCTCTAGCCTGGATGGAGAGATGCTGGGATGGTGATACAGAAAGTCCTGTTGGCTTTTGCATGGCTAGGATGTAGCCTTCCTGTCTCTCTTGTTGCTCCACCCACTTTTGGCTCCGCCCCCACCCATCACTTGCACAAATCAGTGGGCCGCGAATCAGCCCGGTCCTTTTGCTTACAGAGCTGTAAGCGATAAAACAGGGGCCAGCAAACTTTTCCAGCAGGGGGCCGGTGGTCCACTGTCCCTCAGACCTTGTGGGGGACCAGACTATATTTTGAAATAAAAAAATGAACAAATTCCTATGCAAGAGCCAGTGTGGTGTAGTGGTTAAGAGCAGTAGACTCATAATCTGGGGAACCTGGGTTCGCGTCTCCGCTCCTCCACATGCAGCTGCTGGGTGACCTTGGGCTAGTCACACTTCTTTGAAGTCTCTCAGCCCCACTCACCTCACAGAGTGTTTGTTGTGGGGAGGAAGGGAAAGGAGAATGTTAGCCGCTTTGAGACTCCTTTGGGTAGTGATAAAGCGGGATATCAAATCCAAACTCTTCTTCTTCTTCTATGCCCCACAAATAACCCAGAGATGCATTTTAAATAAAAGCACACATTCTACTCATGTAAAAACACCAGGCAGGCCCCACAAATAACCCAGAGATGCATTTTAAATAAAAGGACACATTCTACTCATGTAAAAACATGATCCGGCCCTTGGGCCTTAGTTTGCCTACCCATGCAATAAATGGTTAACTTCATGCTCTCCCCACTGACATCCAGGAGAATAATTCTGATTTAAAGGTAAAGGTAAAGGAACCCCTGACCATTAGGTCCAGTCGCGGATGACTCTGGGGTTGCGGCGCTCATCTCGCTTTATTGGCCGAGGGAGCCGGCATACAGCTTCCGGGTCATGTGGCCAGCATGACTAAAGCCGCTTCTGGCGAACCAGAGCAGCGCACAGAAACGCCGTTTACCTTCCTGCCAGAGTGGTACCTATTTATCTACTTGCACTTTGACGTGCTTTCGAACTGCTAGGTTGGCAGGAGCAGGGACCGAGCAACGGGAGCTCACCCCGCCGTGGGGATTCGAACCACCGACCTTCTGATCGGCAAACCCTAGGCTCTGTGGTTTAACCCACAGCACCAGATTAAATTAGATTAGAGGATCTACCTGTTTACCTCTGGCTTCTTGTCTTCTGTGCTCACACCTCTCCTCTACTATTAGAATACCTGTGTGGCTCCCTCATTCTCTTTTCTTTATTCCTTGTTAATCATTGGAACAAAGACTATGTACTTGCAACATCATTTGCTTTGCATTCAGACAGTCCCAGGTTCAATCCCTTTACATCCCAAATAACCAAAATCCTTTGTTGTTGTTCAGTCATTCAGTCATGTCTGACTCTTCGTGACCCCATGGACCAGAGCACGCCAGGCATGCCTATCTTTCACTGCCTCCCGCAGTTTGGCCAAACTCATGCTAGTTGCTTCGAGAACACTGTCCAACCATCTCATCCTCTGTCGTCCCCTTCTCCTTGTGCCCTCCATCTTTCCCAACATCAGGGTCTTTTCTAGGGAGTCTTCTCTTCTCATGAGGTGGCCAAAGTACTGGAGCCTCAACTTCAGGATCTGTCCTTCCAGTGAGCACTCAGGGCTGATTTCTTTAAGAATGGATAAGTTTGATCTTTTTGCAGTCCATGGGACTCTCATGAGTCTCCTCCAGCACCATAGTGTTGGGCTAGGATGGAGGAAATCTGGCTTGAAGAATCCCTGCATCAGCCATGAAGGTCACTGCATGATCTTGGGCCAGTAAATATCTTTTACTTTAACCTACCTCAAAGGACTGTTGTGAGAATAATGTGTGTGTGTGCAGAGGTGGGGGGAAAGCTCCATATTTGAGTTTCGTAGAGTATATATAAAATGAATAAATGAATGCAGCCCTGCACATTAGTGTTAGGAAAAGGTCACCAGCCACATTAACTGCCATGTATTGCCTAAGTGCTTTAGCATTGTGTTTTCTGAGCTATGGTTTGTTTGGCCTTAGTCCAGAAGTTCTGGAACAGGAGTAAGTCAGGCATTGCTTCCCTATAGGGCTAGAGTTACAGGGAAGCCTGGGGGGCTCCCTGCTTCCTTCAGGGATATTCCAGCTCCCCCACCTGACTCTCAAGAATTTTCCTCTTTCTGTTTAAAAAGTAAGTTCCTAGACTTTGCGTGTAGAAAGTAAAGAAGGACAACACACAGGCAGCAGTTCTACCCAACTGGCAACTAAGAATCAAGAGAGCCTCTGGTGCAATGGGTCAGTGTGTCTGGCTGTTTACCAGAAGGTTGTTGCTTTTAGCCCACCCAGGAATGGTGTGGGCCTGCATTGCAGGTTGCTGGACTGGATGACCGCTGGTGTCCCTCCCAACTCTATGATTCTATAAGCAATGCAACTAAATAACTTTATGCTTGCTGTGCTGCCTGTATTTATGTTCTGACCGTTCTGCAATAATTCCCCAGCCCATTAAATCTCCTTCGTGATACAATTCCTGGCAAAGGGGCTTGTTGCTTAATTCCTTCACTACTGGCTCCTGGGCCCACTGTAAGTGGATTGGGTCCCTTGGTCCACTGCAAAAGAATGCACTGATCTGCATAAGATTTGCACCTGCTTTGTGTTATGTGCAGGTCTGTGTCCTATTTTGCAGACCTACGAGTAAGTCCCTTTAAACACAAAGTGACCTGAATAGACACGTACACCATTGTATTGTAAGTTAGCTATACAGTGAATTCTTAATGAGTACCTGTTCTTTATATCCTGGCACAGCAGGAAATATGCCTAAGCCTCTTTGCAAAGTTTTCACATTTTGCATTTAAATTTTGTTGTTGTTGTTGGGGGTTGACTACCACTTGTGCTTCTTGTGTTTGCAGAAAATGACATCTAGGGAGTACCCAATCACAGGAGAACCCACCCCAGGAAAGATACTTCCTGGTTGCTAGGGGAGAAGGAAGGGGAAACTATGGAGTTTCCAAGTATTTGAAAAACGAGACAGAAACAGGAAAAGTGTACCAAAGGGGGAAACAGAAACTCATTAGGACGCCATGGATTCCTATGGCCTGATATCCAAGCAACTCGCTCATCAATCACAGCTCTGACTTCACTCATTGGTTAAAAGCACTGATAGGCAGTAGCAGTCAGACTGACTCATCTCACAGAAATTGTGTAGGAGGTACCTGCATATTTTGCTTCATAACTTTGCTTCCAGGAGAGCTAGAAACTTACTTTTTAAAAAATGAGGCCCATTCCGGCTATGAGCCTAGTACATCAGTACCCCTGTACCCTGTGTGCAGCATCGGTGCTGGTCCTACCATTAGCGAGTGTCATGAAAGGTCAGCAAATTGTTATATTATCCCATTTATGATTTTCTGCATCAGGTTCCAAAATAACGTAGCTGACCTTGGGTACAATGTAGCTTGGGTCGTCCCTACCCATTGCGAAGGTGTGTTTAGCATGGATTTGTAGAACAGGGTTCTACAACCCTGTTCCCATCATCCCTGACCACTGGTCCTGCTAGCTAGAGATGACGGGAGTTGCAGTCCACAAACAGCTGGTGTAAAGGATCAAACTGATCTCAGGGCAGCGATTTGGACTATATGAGCTTCAGGGACGTTCTCATTCTGAGGATGCAATGAAATTACTTCCAGAACAATGGGCTTTGGGGTAACTTGCTAGACAGCTTTTATCTCTGTTACAGAAGCATCCTTCTAAGTTGCACTGGTATCACTGCTGTTTAACCAAACCTTTTATTTACGCAGCAAGAACCAGAACATTTGAGTCGCTGCTGAGCGGTTCCTGCTGGAAAAAAAAGCGCTTATTGTGTCAGCAGTTTGCTGCGATTCATCCCACTTTCCCCAGCCTCTTTATTTCACTGCATTGTTCGCCTCTCCTCGAGTGCTTAGTTTGAATTATCCATCTGCCTCCAGCTGTTCCTTGTCAAATCTCTCTCTTTTTATTTTTCATCTGCTCATTTTCTTTCAGTATCCATAAATATTTACACAGTGACAATGAACTATAACGATAGTAGGGACCCAGGCAAAAGCAATCGTTCACAAATGGCAGCATCCTTGGATTCCCACCCCCCCCCCAAAAAACACACACAACCCAAAGAAACATGATAAATAACAAAGAAAGGAAAGAGGGGGAAAGAGGAACATGCCCTCTTCTGTCTGTCTGTCTGTATTCCTTCCTTCCTTCCTTCCTTCCTTCCTTCCTTCCTTCCTTCCTTCCTTTGGCTATGCAGGATTCCTGCATCCCAGGTGCCCAGTTTAATGGTCTCATTGACAGCCAGTGCCGTTCCATAAATAGTTATCTGGTGCTAGAATCACATAATGAGGGTTCCAGTGCTGTGTCACTTACAAATTTCCATGACCAAATCATAGGGGCCACTCTCTGGAATGTTGTTATTTTGCAGGTGGGATTCAATTTCATACAGGTAAATTCAGGTTGTGCAATTGAAGTGGATCTGGTGGTCTTGCACAAACCTTTCCAACCATTACCACTTCTTGTGGTCTGGAAAGTGACAAGGAAAATCACTGGAAACTGTGGGGAAAACCATTGTTGGACTTGACATGTCCTATTTGTGTACATTTATGGGTCAGGGGGTTTGGTCTGTGTGAGAGAGTGTGTGAACAGGGTAGCCATATCACCAACTATGGCAATACGTACTACTGTTATGAGACCCCCTGGAAAAGGGTTTAAACCACCCCGACTTTAGTTCCAGAATTCCAACCTCAATGGCCAGGGCTAAGGGGTCCATCCATCCTTTTGCTTGACCTGTGTTTTGGACTCGGATCTTATCAGAGTTGCATGGAAAATGCAAAGAGAGATTTTGCTTAACCAAGCTTCGATTCGGAGGGTAAGATCGGGTTTTTGCAAGGCAGAGCCATATAAGAAGAAAAGCTCTTGGACCTGGAGGAATTAATCGGGACATACCGTAATATGAGCAAAACAAAGGTCAAACAAGACTATGGATCAGTCCCAGAAAAAACACTATTTGGACCCACCAGCACTGTACAGAGTGGTTTAACAATCATTCCCTCTTCGCAGGGAACTCTGAATGTTGCAGCTCTGGGAGGGGAATAGAGGGTCTCAGTACCCTTAACAAACTACAGCTCCCAGAATTCTTTGGGGGAAGCTGTTTAAAGTGGCATGATGCTGCTTTAAATATGTATGGTAATGATGGGGCATTTTTCAGCTTACGTCTTCTCTTTAGAGAAGGAGAGGTGTGGAGCAGAGCAGCCCATAGATGCTGTTGCTTTAGAACGTTTTGCATCGAGTAATAATATGCTTTTAACAATTTCAACCATTTTTCCTTTTGCATCTCGTCTTTCATGTTATGACCCCCTAATAGCTAGCGCTTAGATTGCTCTTTCCAGGCTTTCGTAGCCCTACAGGGGAGATTCATGCCATGTAAAAATAGTACCCGCTGCACTCCCTCGCTCTCTCCTTTTAGAAAGAACTGATCCTTATGCGGATTCAGAGCCAGCGTTGTTCACCTTCAGCACAAAGTAAATCTGCTCTTTCTATCGTGTGTTTGCTTTTGATAACCCCCTGAGCCAGAGCAACAGAAGCCAAGAAGAAAACATGCTCTCTTCAAAAGCAAACCACCAAAAGATTTGGGAGGCAGGATGAAGTGAGGACAGCAGCAGGAAAATGGAAAGGCAGAGATGGGCCTCTGATGTTGTGGTCCATCACAAAGGAGGGACGCGGGTGGCACTGTGGTCTAAACCACTGAGCCTCTTGGGCTTGCCAATCGGAAGGTCGGCGGTTCGAATCCCTGAGACGGGGTGAGCTCCCATTGCTCTGTCCTAGCTCCTGCCAACCTAGCAGTTCAAAAGCACGCCAGTGCAAGTAGATAAATAGGTACCGCTGTGGCGGGAAGGTAAATGGCATTTCCGTGCGCTCTGGCTTACTTCACAGTGTTCTGTTGCTTCAGAAGCGGTTTAGTCCTGCTGGCCACATGACTCGTAAAGCTGTCTGCAGACAAACACTGGCTCCCTCAGTCGCCTTTGACTGGACTTAACCATGCAGGGGTCCTTTACCATCACAAAGCATTCAGTGGGGCACTCATTCAGGATTTGACCACACTTCCACTTGTCCCATGCCTAGGAAGCATGGGTCTGAGTGGTTTCGCACTTGCCCTGCTCCTTTTTCAGGGAAAATCCACTCTTTAGCTCCAAATCAGAACAAATAGCTATCAACCAAAAGCCCAATTGCCGTTTGCTCCAACTAAGCACTAAAGCGTAGTTTTCCCTACAGGAAAGCGGTAGGAGAATCATACAGTCATAGAATGGTAGAGTTGTAAATTTGGCCACTAACTTGTTAGCAGAAATGCAGCAGTCAGAATACATTGCATGGATATTATACCAACTGCATTGCTTACAAAGAATAGTAGAATCTTAGAGTGGGAAGGGACCCAGGGGTCATCTAGTCCAACCCCCTGCAATGCAGGAATCTCACCTAAAGCATCCATGACAGGTGGCCATCCAACCTCTGCTTAAAAGACTCAGTTTTTAAGGAAGGACAGTCCACAACCTCCAGAGGGAGACGGTTCCACTGTCAAACAAGTCTTACTGTCAGAAAGCTCTTCCTGATGCTTACCGGTAGTTGAAATCTCCTTTCAGGTAACCTGAATATATTGGTTCAGGTCCTGCCCTCCAGAGCATGAGAAAACAAGCTTGCTCCATCTTCCATGTGACAGTCTTTTAGATATTTTAAGATGGCTACCATATCTCCATTCAGTCTCCTCTTTTCCATTCCTCATAAGGCTTGGTTTCCAGACCCTTGATCATCTTGGTCACCCTCCTCTGCACATGTTCCAGCTTGTCAATATCCTTCTTAAAATTGTGGTGCCCAGAATTGGACACAGTGTTCCAGGCACGGTCTGACCAAGGCAGAATAGAGTGGTACTATTACTTCCCTTGATCTGGATACCAGACTTCTGTTGATGCAATTTGAGAGCCCAAAGTCCGCAGCTGCAGAGGCTGCACCAAAGCTGCCAGTTGCATGGGCCAATGTTCTGTCAATGTGGTAGAGTGATCAGAGTGTTGGCTAAGGCCTGGGAGACCAGGGTTCAAATCCCCACTAAGCCATGAAGCTCACTGCATGACCTTGGGCCGTTCACCATCACTCAGCCAGACAGAGTTGCTAGTAGAAGAAAAAGAGGAGACCGAGAAACACCTTGAGCTCCTTGAAGCAAAGATGGGGTAGAAATTTAACAAATAAACAAAGTCCTGAGTCCTGAATATAGAGAGGACCAGGTAGCCCAGTGGGCTAGATCCCAGCATCGGGAAAAGAAGCTAAATGTTTGGGCTATTGTACATTGGCCTCTTCTTGTTTTATGTTGAGCAAGATGTGATTTAAGTGCTCATTTCATCCTTCTTCACTGCTTCAAGGAGAGGATGGTGGAGCTACAACTCGGCACATTAATCCCCAGAGCCAGCAGAGATCCAGTTTCTGCTTTTTCTGTGTTTGAAATGAGTTTTTGGGATGAGTCCAGCATTACTTTTCTCCATTTTGGTATAGCTCAGTCGGTAGAGCATGAGACTCTTAATCTCAGGGTCACAGGTTCAAGCCCCATGTTGGGCAAAAGATTTCTGCCTTGCTGGGGGTTGGACTAGGTGGCCATTGTAGACCCTTCCAACAGTATAATTTTGAGAACGCTATGAATGCATTATAGCCAATGAAACTGGGTAATGACAGCAGGGTGCTCCTTGTTTTCTTCAACCTAACAGCTGATCGGGGTTGCAACAGTTGCATCTCCTTGCTTCTCTGCATCCTTTCCTACCAACAGACTGTCACCATGCCTTGTGAGCTTGCAGTTGCCTCTCCTCATGAGCAGTTAGAATGACCATGACACCTCCATGGTGTCCCACAACTCATCCATCTGCTGGGGAGGACTGCATTTGTTTATTTTTTGCAGGGAGGGGGAGGGGGAGTGAAGCCAAAGCTCTTCATCTAATTGCTAGGGAACTTTCAAAGACTGAAGTCAGCATGCAACCTTGGTAAGTTTCCTAAACTCTCCTCCAGAGGCTTGCTTACTTCCAGTTGCTATCGATAATATAAATGTGATGGCTCTGTGTCAATACAGGGCGGGTGGAAGGAGGGGGAGCATAGTGAAGAATTCCTATCTTGCTTTCATGCATCTGATGAGCAGAAGGATCCATTGGTCTTTATCTGCAATCAGGTGGAGGCTGCAATGGTAGATATGCTAGATACATGCATTATAACCAGGAAAATTCCTTGCAAACATGTGCATCTTAGGTGAAATTGCATACCATACATGTGTGTATTAGGAGAAAGTCATGCTACAATGCTGAAGAATTTATCATTTTAAAAAAGCATTTGCAAACTGATTTGGAGAACTGAACGTAAGATTTAAAAAACAACAACGAGGAAGTGAGAGACCAAAGCAGACAGATTTGCCGATCCCTAATTGCACTTGGCTTATTTCAGATGCTCCTGACTGCTTCCAGTTCTACCTTTAACATGTTCGGGGGTGAACGTCTTCTTCTGCAAACAATATGCTTGGTGGTGATCAGTAGTGTCTCAGCACTCCCCAGCACTGTGCAAAGCAGCTGGGTGTGTGTGAGAGAGGTCCGGGATGTGGGGTGGGGGGGGGGATGCATGTGGTTAAAATCATTTGCAATGGATGCAAAAACCTTAGGGTATTCTGAAGGCTCAAGCCAGCTGGGATAGGGTGCTCTTTATTCTGCAAGAACTGCTCCTAACCCCAGATGTATGGAAGCAGCAGCGTCATGTTATGGTATATTTATATACCCCCAAGTGGTGAGCATCATATCAATAGAAAAGAAATATGTAATAAGAGTACCAATAGATGCAGTCAATCAAAGCGATATAAAATGGCAAAATTACAACATCATACCCACCTGGATATGTGTTAGGAACACCAGTTAACCTCACAGCAGGGAAACAGACAAACCATAAATCAAGTCTCTCACCTGGGGTGAACACACTCCCTTCGCATCTCTGACCTGGGGTGTGTGTTTTACTAACAGAGGTTAACACCCACACCATATATTTAAAGCATTCTTCTTATTCATTAACAGTCATGGCTTCCCACAAAGAATCTTGGGAACTGTAGCTTGTTAAGGGTGCAGGCCTACTGTTCCCAGCGCCCTTAACGAACTGTATTTCCCACGTCTGCTAAAGCGGTATAAGAATGATGTACAATGGATACTGTGGTAGTGACCAGACTCTTTCTCTGGCACAGAAACCACTTCCCTCTCTGGCTGCCGTCAGCCAGCCAGTTGACTCATTAACCCCAGATTATAATTGCCAGAGCCTGGAGGAAAAATTTGGAGGAAATCCTACAAGCCTTCTGTCTCCCATCTTGGGGACCCACAAAACGCTGTGGTTATCTGCTGGTAAGAGAAACGCACTCTGTGGATCCTCAGAGACTTTCTCATCTATCTAACTATTTCACTTGTTCCAACATTACACCCAGCCACTGAAAACAGGTGTCCAGGATTGAGCCCAGAGGCTACAGGAATCAAACATGGGGGCAGGGTGTGTGTGGCCCTGGCTTAAACAACCCTTGCTGATTTTGAAGGTTTGATCTCTTCCTCCTTTCCCATAATCTGGTGGTTCGCAAGCAATGTGCCGTGGCACCCTGGGGTGCCTTGAATGATAGTCAGGGGTGCCGCGGACAACACTGGCCTCTGTCCCTCTTCTCTTCCCTTCCCTCCCTCCCTCCTCTGATGCCCTCTTGGGTCTCTGCCTCCCCAAGGTTTGCATAGCTGTTTGTTGCAGAAGCCCTGGCTATAAGCTCCCCAGGCAAATAGTGCCTCTGGAGCTGGCCAGGGGGTGCTTCCCAGGCCCCTGCAGGGCAGTGTGAGGAGGCACATCTCTTTGGGGCAGCAGGGGGCAGCTAAGAGACTAGGGGTGGCAGCTGCAGCTCCCAAGGAGAGGGGAGAGGAGACTGAGGGCACACGCCACAAGGGAGGCTGTTTGAAAAAGGGTGAGAGGTTGTCAGCTCTGCAGGCAAAGGGGTGACATAACTGGGCTCTTGAACCCCACAGGGGACCCACAGAAAGAATGTAGTTGGTCAAGGGAGCCGTGGACCTGAAAAGGTTGAAAACCCCTGCCCTAAACCGTCTCCTGATGCCTTCCTGTTGAGGGCAGGTGGATAACCCCAGAGTGAGCAGCCATTAAATTCCACTCACACCAGTTGTGTCCTTTAAAACCTCAGGACGTCTATAAATAAATGTATATTCAGATAACCCGAGCAAGCAAGCAAGAAGCAATCAAGCATGAAATCACAGTTTAAGCCTAAAATGACAAAGCTAGTTTTTCTTCTTCTTCTTCTTCCTCCTTCTCCTTTTCTCCCCCCACTTTTTTTTTATTAATAAAAAAGACCTGACAATGCATAAGATTTCTTTCTCTTCTTCTTCTCTTCTTTGCAGTGCTGTGAAAAAATGAATTGTGTTTTATTTTGGGATTTCTGTCATCCTAGGTATTTTGGAAATATTTGCTGTGTCTCAGGGGATTGTAGGAATACGAGGAGTTTTCAGCAACAAATTTTTAGCGATGTCGAAAAAAGGAAAACTCCACGCAAGTGTAAGTAAAAAAGCCAAGACGAAGTAAAATACTGCATTTCCAGGATATGTGAAAAATGTCTCTGTAGCTTGCAAAAGAGTGAAAATATTGCAAGGTCGTCTGCGCTGCACCTTGTGAGATTTGAGTCCACAGCCCTACATATCATTTCATTCATTTCCCACCATTTCTTTCAAGGTGGTGTATATGGCCCTCTCGCCTCATTTAATCCTCACAACAACCCTGTGAGGTAGGTTAGACTGAGAGACAGTGACTGGCCCAAGGTCACCCAGCAAGCTTCATGCCTGTGTAGGGATTCGAACCCTGGTCACCCAGGTCCTATTTCAACAACGCCACGCTGGCTCCCTGCTTATGAAAAATTCAGAAGAATGAAGTCCCCCTTGACCTTAAATTCCTCATCCCAGTCCAGCATAATTTTTGACCCAGCATGTTGGGATAACAAATCAATAGAGTCACTCCATCACATATTATTTAAATGCCCATTATATACCTTACCCCGGACAAGAATTTTGAACCCAGTTATCGTGGAAATTGCTGATAATCCTTCTGAAACACAATTGGCTTGCTTGTTGCAAGATACGATCCCCCAAAGAACATTACAGGTTGCTAGATTCTTGATTTCAGTTATCTCATATAAAAGACGCCATGGAACACTCCAAGAATATTGATATATATTATTCAATAATTCCAGCTTAAATGGCCTTGTAATATTATTGTCATCATTTTACCTGTAAAACTGAGATGACTGGGTGTATTAGTCTTTTAATTGCTGTGTCGATGTTCATAATGTGTTTGTTTTTGTAATCTGAATGTATTTTATTTTATTTTATTTATTTTACACCAGTTGTGGTCTTATAGCCGAATAAAGATATCTATCATGTTGGGATAGCTCAGTTGGTAGAGCGCGAGGCTCTTAATCTCAGAGTCATGGGTTCGAGTCCCACGTTGGGGGGACAATAGGATTCCTGGCCTTGACTAGATGACCCTCCATCAACCATGTATGGCGGCAGCCCATCAAGGATTTTGCTCAATATCCCAATGCTGTTGTCTGCCCAAGCTGTGTTGCACCAACTCTACTCCAAGGGTTCAGGTTTCAAAGCCCTAACAAATCACTGAAGTTTTGTTGTCTCTTACTGGATCCATAGAGGCATACAGCAAAACTACTTCTACTTCTTTTGCCAAATCCCACTGGCCTAGGGGAACGCAGGTGGCGCTGTGGGTTAAATCACAGAGCCTAGGGCTTGCCGATCAGAAGGTCGGCGGTTCGAATCCCTGCGACGGGGTGAGCTCCCGTTGTTCGGTCCCTGCTCCTGCCAACCTAGCAGTTCGAAAGCACGTCAAAGTGCAAGTAGATAAATAGGTACCACTCTGGCGGGAAGGTAAAGCGTTTCCGTGCGCTGCTCTGGTTTGCCAGAAGCGGCTTAGTCATGCTGGCCACATGACCCGGAAGCTGTATGCCAGCTCCCTCGGCCAGTAAAGCGAGATGAGCGCCGCAACCCCAGAGTCAGTGTCCCTTTATCTTACTGGCCAAGGAGACAACCTTCAACAGATGAGCCTGCAAACAGGGTCTTCTGCAACCCTGGCTAGGATTCATCATAAATAGTGTAATGCAGGGATGGGAAGCTTCAGGCTCATGGGCCAAAGCGACCATCCTGGCTCCTCTTTCTGGCCCCTGGGAATCTCCCCAGGCCACACCCTTCACTGGCCTTGCTTCACAGCCTCCTGGAGTGGTTTTGCCTGGCTGGAATGTGCCCATCCTTCCTTTCGCTTGCCCGCATAAAGGACAGAAAGTGGTGTTACAAGAAAAACTGCTCCCTTTTCCCTTATGGGGGTATTCCAGAGCCTGTATAGAGTCCGTAAGTGGGTTCCCTATCGGTAGGAGAAATAACAGAGGCCAACCAGAGTAAATTGAGAAGCAAAGCGGCTAGTAAGCCTGATCTTTATTCAAGGAACTGTTGCAGCAGGGTCCCCACTCATCACACACAGGAGGGAGGAGAACCCTGAACAATGGTGCCAAGCCCTTATATAGACTTTTGAAATTTCCCACCCTGTAGCCCAAGACACCCCCCGCCATCTCCAACAAAAACATCATACATACATCACAGAAGGAGGTAATCTACAGCAGAAGAGGCCGTCTACAGCAGAAATCTTGTCTGCCAGGATACCTGATAATGGTCACTGATTGCATTACCCGGGCAATCTGGCCATTCTTTTGTGACGGTTAATACTTTAGTTCCTGAATCCAGGTCATAGGCTCACCCTATTCATACACAAATATACCCTTAACACAGGATTTGCAAGCAAAAAGACAATGGAAAGGCGTTCCCCATTTGCCTCCCTTACTGCAGAGGAATATTTGAGGAAAGTCAAAATGGCTTCAGGATTGCTTTCCCATACTGTTTCAGACACATGGTTCATATATTTAGTTATGTGTGCATTTATGAATACTTATTCTATATTTGAGACCTTAAATTTCTTATAACAGTGTTTTGTGAGCATGTGTAGAAACTAGCTTACGGAATAAGGTAAAATGTACACTAATTTCTCACGCACTCTTCATCTGGTTGCGCCCATCCTGGCACGCGGCCCCTGGGAGGTTACCCAGAAGAGAATGTGGCCCCTGTGGAATTCCCCACCTCTGCTGTACTGGAAGAGTCCCTCTCAAGTGCTGCCTTGGCAGATACCCATACAAGGATGGTGGCCTGCCTTTGGCGTGGTGGTCCACAAGTTGAGCTGTCCCCCCACTTTCCCCACCAATGTGAAATCGTCTTGTTATTTCATGTTAAGAAATTCTGACATGATTCAGCGGCTACTGAAATTAAATGAGCCCCCTTCCTTGGCTTCCGGCTAATTGCTGGGAGCAGGACGTGGTGGTTCCAGGGGGACCAGACATGATGACCTGCTTCAGACAGGTCACCATGAAAGGTTAAGACCCGCAATTCTTCAGCCAAATCAGCGCAAGAAATTAGTCGAAACCTGAGCCAAATGTCTAAAGTTCACGGGGCTAAACAATGCCGATAATGTAAAAACAGCATCTGTTGTTCTTTCCTGCTTTGGCAAGGTGCATTTATTTTGTGGGATAATTAGTTCGAGGAGGCCCAAGGAGGGGAAGCTCTTTGATTTTAACGGCATTTTGATTATTTCTAGCTGAACTAGAGATAAAATCAAGTCCCACTGTTGTTTTTGGGTTGCAGGTGGGGGTGCGGGAGGGGGAGGAGGAGGAAGCGGAAGCAATTTTGTGGGCTGTAATAGGTTTCCCTTTCTGTGTCTGAGGTCTGGCCTTCCATTTCAAGTGGTAATCTAATTAAATTATAAAGCAGTTTATTTTATTTTTTTTAAATAAGGAAACTGGATTCAGGAGCAACATTAATCCTGGCAATTATCAGCTTCCCAAGCAGATGGCTCAATTTTTTGTTCTTAAAGGAGCACCCATCCACCCTTCCTGTTATAATGTTTCAGGCTAAATCCTGGTGCCCACATACATGAGGAGCAAGTTGCAGTGAGTCCAAGGACATTTCCCCCCCCTGAGTAAATATGCATTGGGTCAAACTCAACACTGTCCTGCCCAGTGACTTTTCCTTTTGTGAGGTTGTGTTCTCAGCAGAAGCTTTGCCGTTTGAGGAAAATATGTATCTCAAAGAGGACATTTCTTTCTCTTCTTTTTACAGTTAAGTTTGCAAGCAAAGGGGCAAAAACAGTCATAGCATCCGTAGGGCAGTTAAGGGTTCTCTCAGTGTGCTCAGCTCTAGCAAACCTTTCCCACTCATATATAAGATAATAATCTGTGGGGTTTAACAATGCAACGCTGAACTCAGTTGTCATGCTCATAAGGGAATACCCATTAGCAAGAAAGAGGCTGCCTTGCTGATGTCCCCAACTTGTACAAAAGCAAAATTGACAGAGGCATCTTCAGTGTAGCATCCAGTTTTAATAATTCTTTCCTCATTGATTGTAAAGGCAGCTGAGCAAAATTAATGCCCCATGAGACAAAGGATTTGCTCTTCTGGTTGACACAGATCTTGGCAGGAAACAGAGGACCTGCTTCAGTAGCCTCAGACAAGATCGCATCAATACTTTTTCATCCTTTTGTACTAGCCCGGATGGCCAGACATAGATTAGAAAGGACAAATGACCTTCAGGAGAGACATCTGTTGTATTGGATGTAACCCACTGTTAATACTCTCTCGGGATCCATACGTCAAACTAGTATAGTGTTAGAAATCACAGAAGTCTCTCTCTCTCTCTCTCTCTCTCTCTAGCTTATGTCTAGAAAAACTTTGCAAAATCTAGACACCTCCTCCTGTCACCAAATAGCTGAAGTTATATAGAGAAGGAAAGTGATAAAGAGAAGCAACAATGTTTCTGTATGCTCCAGTGGCATTGCGGTGTTTGCTGCTGCCCGGAGCACACATGCAAATGCTGGGCAGGGCATGGAGAGTGAACAGAACCCACCATGCCAGCCAGGTCCTTGCCATCAACATATCCGGTGGCATAGCCAGGATTTATGTTGAAAGGGCAGGCTTCATGTTGGGTGGGTGGGTGGGGGGCAGAACCTCAGTTAAGTATTTATATTGGTTTACTTGGCTACACCCATGGGGCTGGGTGCAGAGGGTTCAGAGAGCCCACCATGCCTGTCCAGCCATTGCCACCAGAGCCAAGTGGAGCTGCAAGGAGGAGTGTGGCCACCCAACACGGCCCTTGGTAGGTGAATTCACCCCTGATGCTGACTGGGCAACCATTCAGCAATGGGGCTGGGGATGTGGTGGCGAGGCCAGGCAGGGCTCCAGGGCCCAGAGACCCCTGGTGGCAGCCAAGGCAGGCCTGCATGGGGATGCCTGGTTTGTGCCCCCTCAAAATCATTCACCCAGGACTAAGGCCCCCTGCCCCTGCCCCCACTATGCCTCTGGTATGCCCTATGGCCATGTTTGAACTATCTCTTAGGTTGTGCATGTATAGGAGAGTGAGGTTTGGGTGTTGCAGGCTCTGGGAAGGTACCTACCCCAAAGATAAGAGCGCTCCAAGGTGTGTAAGGATCTGTAGAACAGGGGTAGTCAACCTTTTTATACCTACCGCCCACTAATGCATCTTTATTGATGGTAATATTTCCTTACCGCCCACCAGTGCTCAATGGAAGGAGGATTCAGGTTGTGCCGTAGAACCCCCTACCGACCACCTAGAATCCTGAAACGCCCACTAGTGGGTGGTAGGGACCAGGTTGACAACCCCTGCTGTAGAACATCTCCTCTGTGTTGTGTTTGTCATAATACCGTCACCCTGAGGTCCAATGGCAGTTTACACCAATTTAAAATACAGTTAAAAACTTACGATTTAAAAGACACAATCACAAAAAACAATGTGGCTCCTGAAAATATAGAGAGCTGTGTCGTCAGCATATGACGAAAACTGCATAATGAAATTGCCAGACACATTTCTTGTGGGAATGTTGAGGGTGGCAGGAGAGGATATATTGATTATTCCTTCCTAACTTGCTCTAGCAAGTTTCTTTACAGCATATAGCAGAGTTACATGCCCCTTCTTACACAGCAGAAACTGGTTGCAGACTCGTGTGAGCCTCTTAAGACAATAAACAATTCAATATGGTTTGCCCAGATTGAGATTGTTGTTGTAGTTTAATCGTGTCCGACTCTTCATGACCCCATGGACCAGAGCACGCCAGGCACTCCTGTCTTCCACTGCCTCCCACAGTTTGGTCAGATTCATGTTGGTATCTTTGAGATCACTGTCCAACCATTGAGATATGTTCTATTATTTCTGCTAAGACCCCTTTGATCCCTCACAAAAGAATAAAGACACGACAGTCTTATTCATAAGTAACAAAAAGTAGTTTTACTCATGATCAGGCAGAGCACAGTGTAGGCTTAAAGTTTCTAACATATATAAACAGGTTTACCCCATATGGGAGATAACCTAGAGAGACTGCTAGCTGGTAGCCATCAGTACAGTCAGGGATTCTCAGGATGAAAAAGAAGATCGAAGAGAGGGAGGTGGCTGCGTGACTTGGCCTTTTACCAGGTCTGGAAAGGTCACATCCACCTACCAGTCACATGCAGGGAAGGATGCTCCAGGCCAGGAGGAACAGGAAGTTTTGACTGGCTGGACCAAACATCCCCTTGCATGTCCACTCTAGCAAAACAAGGAATGTTGTATTTGACTGCTCCCAGTGGATTACATCCCACATTTATATAAGGAGGGAGTTCCATAATTTGATGGCCGCCAAAGAACATGCCTTCTCCTGCCCCACCCCCTGCCCATCTTCTGAAAGTGGCAGAGGCAGCAAGAAGGTCCTCTTTGTCAATCTTAGCACCCAAGGGGAAGGGGGTCTGTAGGAAAAGGGGCAGTCTCTCAGATACGTGGGACCTGAGTTGTTTAGGTTTTAAATGCTAACATGAGCATCTTGATTTGGTCCTGTAAATGAACTGGCTGCTGGGTTTTTTCCTTCCAAAAAATGGGGTTATATGTGATCTCAATGAAACCCTGGCCAGTAATCTGGTTGCTGCATTTTGGACCAGTTGAAGTTGCCAAATAGTCTTCAAGTGCAGCCCCATAAATGGTGGATTGCACTAATCTAGTCTGGGAGTTACCAGTGCATGGTGACCAAGTTATTTCTGTCCGAAACGGGCTGTAGAGCAGGAGTGGAGAATGTTTTACCAGCCCAAGGGCCACACTGCCTCCTGAGCAACCTTCCAGGGGCCACATGCTGTTGCTGCGCAGGGAAAGAGGCAAAAAGTGGGTGGAGCAAGAGTTCTGGCTCTTATATTAGTACACTAGTCTACATTCTAGATATGCAAATATCAGTGGTTTCCCCACAAACACACCCCTCTTTATCCTGAGGGCAAAGGACAACATGGTGCGGTCACCAATCTGTGCACAAAATCTAGATAGGCTAGTACTTGACTCTTACTTCAGCACTGGTGATGGAACAGGGTAGCTGTCTCCTCTACCACTAGCACACATTTCTAGCCACTTCCAGCCCCTTAGAACTTGCCGCCTGAGGCAAGAACTTGCAACACTCTGCCTCTTGGAAGGGCCAGGCTTGTGGTGAAGCCTGGGGAGAATCACAAGGGCCCAACAGAGAATCCTGGAGGGCAGCCTCTGAGGTTCTCCACGCCCGATATGGAGAGTGGGACCCCCAAAGCCAACCAGCTCCAGTCCATTTTTCAACCCTAGAAATTCCACGGGGCATCACAAAATCCAAGATCCCCAGAGTACAGGAGCAGGGAGCGAAGAGGCGGATTGTCACAGGACAAGACCTCATTGTAATCAGAGAAGGAGAGGAAGGCCATTCAGCTGCTAACCTCTCCATTACTCTCTCCTCCTCTCCCTTAATGAGTAGACCCTTGACATCAGGACCCTCTCCCATCTACCCAGACCTATTGATGGATGAGGCACACATTTCCGTGCCAAAACAATCCAAACTCCATTGGGAGGCAATCATGTGGAATTGTGTTCTCAGATTTATAGTGAGCAAGTCAGCAACAGGAATTCATTGTAACGCTATCATCTTTCAGCTCCGCTATATTGTTCAGTAGCTACTTAGCTCAATCTCTCTCCTTTTTCGGTGGGGAAGAACAAGAGGAAAAGGGAGCAAAAATGGTTCTTCTTTTCACATGCAACCCACTGCGATGGAAATTTTGAAAGTGCTTCATTAAAACCATTGTCTCCCTTTCTCTCCAGCAAAATGTTAAAAGGAGATGAAAGGTTGTCAGGAGAGGTTTTTGTGGGTTTTTTTTTACTCTCTGAGGGGGAAAGCTTTTATTATTTATTTTGTATATTTATATTCCACCTTATCCTCCATTGGGCATAAGGAGGCACATCTGTGTTTCCGCAGCCCATGTTAGCCTTACAACAACCTTGCGAGGTGGGCTGGGCTGAGCAGAGAGACACTGAACTAGTCCGAGGTCAGCCAGCGAACTTCCTGGGCGCATCTGAATTCATTACAGTCAAATCAGCCCCCCTAAATCAGACCTTTCATATGCACAAGTGAATACCAAAAAATGTATTTTACAAAAAATGCTGTTTTACAAAAAATATATAATTTCTGTCCCTGTCCCCATTGTTTCAGACAACAAATTAAGAGATTGGCATTCTGGATAACATCACTTTGATAATTGGGTATTTTTCAGCACTTTCCCCCACCCCCCACGGCTTGCTGGACACTTGATGTGAAAATCTGTAAACATTGTATATGGCATACATCCATTGACTTTCCCCCAGGATCTTGAACAGAGTGGTCGTATGTTCCGTTTTACAGAGGGCAGTCCTATTTGAGCAAACCCTCTGCTTAAAGGACTGCCTGGTCCAAGTCTGGTTGAAAGATAAAGAACTTTAAGGCTGAGTAAAGCACAATGAAGATGTTGTTTACCCCTCACAGAGCTACAATTCACAACACCCATAACAAACCACGGTTCCCAGTATTCTTTGGGGAGAAGTCATGTGCTTTAAGGAAGGAGAGCAGGGGGCTGGTCTTCAACTTGCCCATCACAGGTCACCTGACCACAGTCTTCCCCATTACAGTATTTTATACTGTTGCACCAGGAGCTCCATACACACTGCCCAGCCTTGCACCCCAGGAAGGTCACTAATGCAACGGTTTGACTTCACCCCTGGAGGCGCACTCCATTGTCTATTGAGGCAGATGGATGGCAACAACTCCTAGCAAGAGCTGCATACCACCCATCAATTCTAAATCTGTATCTATACAATGATTAGCATTTGCGGATTGTATGCAAAGCCATGTCCTCCTTTTGGGGAAATGCTTAAGTGGCTATCCGAGTGCCACATGAAAGTGGGGCTGGTGTGTACTCTCAGTGGCCAGACGAGATAAGGTTAAAAACAAAACAAACCTACCTACCTACCTACCTACCTACCTATCTATCTATCTATCTGCTTAGCATCTCACTCAGGTTACAGATTAATTGCACATTATTTCACCCACCCACCCACCCACCCATGCATCTTAATAGTTCCAGATGCGCAAATAAAATGAATGATTATGTGACACAGTGGCCAGCTCCCTTCCATTAGGGGGGAAAAATGCTCCCATCCATTGTATTCTCACACAGGGTAAAATTTGCTTTACTGGTGACTTGAAGCATCAATATGGGGGACGTGTGCACTCTATATGCCCTTTACGGTTAGTTAAGTGACTGTTTCTTACCTTGCATTATGCTAGTCATGCAAAAAGAAAAGGTGTTTCTGCAGCCTCATGAGAAATTTCAGGGAGCTAATCAGGAAGTGTGGACGAGAGAGAGTCTAATGAATAATTTGAAAAGGTGGGGGGAACACGTCTATGGTAATAATAATGATCATGATAAAATAATAGTACTTGCTGGGGCTGATGAGAGTTGCGGCTATGCAACATCTGGAGAGCCAAAGGTTCTCCGCACCCTGTCTAGATCAATAAAATGGGCTTAGAAGTCGGGTTGTCGTTCATTGGTGTTTAAATCGTATTGTGCATTTATGCGCTGCAATCCACTTCAAGACCTTCAGGCGAAGGTTTGATAAGAAAAATAAGAAATAGTAATTACAGGCCAACACAGGTACAGTGACAACCCTTTGGAGAGCCAGTGTGGTGTAGTGGTTAAGAGCAGTAGACTCGTAATCTGGTGAACTGGGTTCGCGTCTCCGCTCCTCCACATGCAGCTGCTGGGTGACCTTGGGCTAGTCACACTTCTCTGAACTCACCTCACAGAGTGTTTGTTGTGGGGGAGGAAGGGAAAGGAGAATGTTAGCCGCTTTGAGACTCCTTCGGGTAGTGATAAAGCGGGATATCAAATCCAAACTCTTCTTCTCTTCTTCTTCTTCTTCTTCCCCCTCTAATTCCCTAGGCCAAATTCACAGACGACTGCAAGTTCAGGGAGCGGTTTCAAGAAAACAGCTACAACACGTACGCCTCAGCAGTTTACAGGACTGAGAAGACGGGCAGAGAATGGTACGTGGCCTTGAACAAACGGGGCAAGGCGAAAAGAGGGTGCAGCCCTCGGGTGAAACCCCAGCATATCTCGACACATTTCCTCCCGAGGTTCAGGCAACCAGAACAGCCGGAACTGGCTTTCACTGTCGCCGTTCCTGAGAAGAAGAGACCACCTGTCGCCATCCCAGCAAAGCCAAAGGTCCCGTTGCCGGTGCCTCGGAAGAACTCGCCTCCGGTCAAATATAGACTCAAGTTTCGCTTTGGATAGTAATGGCCCAACTCTCTTCCACCGAGGAATGTTGTTTATTTCTTTCTCAGGAGCTGTTGCTGCTTGTATGCGACACCACAGGGCAGAATAGTGGACGGGATTGTGCTCTGCGTTTCACTGCGCCGGGAGGTCCTTTTGGAAAGAGTCGTGTTCGTTTGGGTCCCTAGCGCCCGAGTTTAATTCACTTTTTTTCCAGTAGCTACAAATGAAGTGGAATTCTCCAAGTGTTCTAAGGCGTAGGGTGCCAAAGATGAGCGGAAAGGTTGTTTGGGCAGGGGTGGGGTGGGGATGCCTTAATTTTCAGTCTCATCTCTCTGCTTTCCAACTGCTGAGCATGGATTGTGCTTAAAATGGCTGTTCAAAACTGGCAGGCACTACTGCTGCAGTAATGTGTTTTACTGCCTTGACAGGGATTGGACTATATAGCCTTTGAGGACCTTCCCAAATCTATGGTTCTGTGACTGCTGCAAGATGTGAAAGATTACCTCATATGTTGACTCTATTTTTTTTTTTAAACTCCTGATAATTGGTTTCTTACTGTGATCTTTTCCTGTGAGAAGGGGGAGGAAATCGCTCCTGTCATTTCCATGGCCCTCCATCACCTTTTTTCTGCACTTTTAAGATTTCCCCACCCCCGACATACCTCAGACAAACAGAAGGTGGAGTCACTCAACTGGTTTACCTCATGATTTTGATTTTAAAGACGCTGTTAACCTTGGAATCCAGCAGGGGGGAAATAGTGGCACAGCAAATTTGAAATAGTGATGCAAAAAAAAAAAAGAGGAAAAGGTTCTATATGAACCCACAAGGCCAAAGCTTGTGGTTTTAAAATTTGCACAGTGTTTTGTGTACACCTGTTCTCTCCTGGAAGTCCTCTGTAGCGGAGTAGCCATGAATTTTTTTTTTTTTTTAGACGAAACCAAAATTTAAAACCAAATTGGAGTGTTCCTCTTCAGTCAGAACAGCCAATGAATTTCAAGGGAAGTCAAGACAGTTGAGTAGCAACATTTCATGAATGGGGTGAGATTGTTCATTCCTACTTCGTATACACCATGGACTCCTGCTCCTCCAGATTACCATTTTGTTATTAAGCATTCATCCTGACTTGCTTGGCCAGTGGATATAGGTCTTCCTGTTGGTCATTCATTCATCCCAAACCTTTCAGTGTCCGTCCGCCCCATCACTTTCCTAACAGCAAAAAGTCATTTTGCAAAAAAGTAGGTTTCTTGTGCCAGGATAACAGAGGGTCCGGCCCAGCCCACTGATGAGGCAAGGTGAGGCACCTGCCTCAAGCAGTAGAAATCTAAGAAGCAGCACCCAGCTCACCTCCCCCACCCATCTGCCCCACCACCCCCGCCGCCAGCAGAGAAGCATCAGCAGCAGGGTGTGCAAGATCGCACTGAAATCTCATGAGATCTCACAGAGCGCATGAGATCTTGTGAGATTTCAGCGAGACCTTGTGAGATTTCAGCAAAAGGCAGCGTCGCCATGCCACACAGGTAAGAGATGTGGGAATGTTCAGGGAGGCAGGAGAGGATATATTGTTTAGTGATATCCTTCCCAACTTGTCAAAACAAAATAAAATAAAAAATTCCTTCCAGTAGCACCTTAGAGACCAACTAAGTTTGTTCTGAAGAAGTGTGCATGCACACGAAAGCTCATACCAAGAACAAACTTAGTTGGTCTCTAAGGTGCTACTGGAAGGAATTTTTTATTTTGTTTTGTTTTGACTACGGCAGACCAACACGGCTACCTAACTGTAACTTCCCAACTTGTGTTAGCAAGTTCTATAATTCAGCAGAGTAATATTCCCTTTTTAAACTTATATAAGCCTCTAAAATTAGTTTCCTTGTAATTCGCCTTTATTCCCTCCTAAAAAGAATAGACACAACACAGTCTAGTATAAAAGGTATAAAATAGTTTACTCACATATTCTGTTCACAGATGGATTCCAGAATGCAGACTTAAGTTACAAAATATATACATTTGGAATCTATCCCATAAAGAGATAGTTCCTTTGTCTTCCCTTGGCTGGAAGCCAAGAGAGCATCTCAGGCTAAGGAGATGTTGCTTCTTCGAGGAATGGAGTCAGAGAGGTGGCTGCCTGCCCTGTGCTATTTTGTTACCTGCACAGGTAAGGCAACGCCCACCTCTGGTCACATGTAGAGGAAGTTCGTCCTAGCCCAGGAGGAAACAGGAAGTTTATCTACTGGCTGGACAAACATCCCTCTCTAGGAATGTTGTATTTGACTGCTCTGTGTTTCACATCCCACAAGAGAGGCACCAGCAGTGGGGCACCAGCACATCCCTGCACTATGGGGGTTGGACCCTCGCAATTCTACAATCCCCCTTTCGCCTCAAGCGGTGAAATGGGGCATACCACCCTTGCAGAGGACTTTAGTCTGCTTTAATTGTGCAAACCTAAATTTCCAGTATGTACTTGAAACCCTAACCCTTCCTGCAAAAGAATCTGGAGGATAGCTGGATGAACTGGTTGCTGTTGCTTTGGTTTGATAGCATATTTCCTCTGATCACCTGATTGGAAAACCTCATTGTTCCTGGTAGGTCAGATGATCAGTGAGGTACTGTGCTCCAAATAAAGACATGCCCATGACATCCTCACACCTCTCACCATCCTGGGGGGAGAAAGTGGAATGCCGAGGCTCCACATTGTGTTGAAATTTGTTCCCAGAAAGTAACGAGTGGACGATGTCAGAGATTCCCCCTCCCAAATAAATATGTACAACTTTCCTAAAAGAGGACAGGCCAGCTATTGCTCCCCAAAGTTCTCCATGCATATATATGGAATTTTGGGCAGTGCTCATAATGTGAAGAGGGTAGAAACACTGTTGTGTGACTCCATCCTTACTTCTGTGTTGTTGTTATTGTGTTGTTTTATTTTTGTTTTTTTTAAAAAAACAAGGATTGATTCCACTCTGTAGAATTTAGTTCGTGTTTCTTCCTTTTTTTTCTAAAGAAAATAACAGTACCTACCTTTGGACTCCATGCTATCGCATAGATTTCTGTCTGTCCAGATCTTTTGCACTCTGTGTTTATTCTCCCCCTCCCCACCCTACGGGGAGGCAAATGAGGGGATCAAGATCGAGGAAGGAAAGCTCTTCCGTTCCAAATGACCCTGATTCCATTCCCCCTCCCGCTGTTCCTTGGACAGCTGGAAGGACAAGTCTTATTCTGTCCATCAACCTCATCGCTTCAATGTCTGCGTTTAAAATACCTCTGCCATGAGCCTCTGGAATTCCTGCTATTATAGGTCCAAAGAGACTAAGCTGCTTTAGAGGAGAGAGATGGAGGGAGGCGAGACCCACCCCAAAGGTGGATCAGATAACAACCGCTGCTGTCTCCTCCTCTTAACAAGTGTTTTACTCAGCGTGAAAAACTCTCCCCTGAGACTCCTTTTCCAGAGGTGAATAGTCCTTGTTGCTTTTACCGCTCTCCTTGCGACTGGTCATGTGTCACATAGGATCAGACCACCTCTGAAGATACATTGGGCTGCTCTTGACACCCAGACAGATCGAACACACACACACACACACACACACACACACACAGAGCCGTGTTTACGGGTGATCTGTTGCTGCGGCTGCAACTTTTAAGTTGAGAACCATCTCTGTAAAATAGGGATTATTTCCCACCAGTGAGACTGACTCATAATGATCTGGTCACAGTTTCTTTGTTTGCCTGATCAAGGGCAGGACCGTATACAAGTCTGCACTTGGGCAAAGAAGGATAAAACCTGATGCAGCAGTACAGAACCTGTTCTGCAGCAAGACAAACTGCATTATGTGACATGCATACATTATGCAAATCTCTCCCCACTTCACATGGTTTATTCACAAGGCTTTTTGAGGAAGGGGTCTTTTTTCTGGACTCCTGTTGGTTAGGGCGAAGGAGCTCTAGAGAGCACTGAAGCAAAGCCGGACTCTCTGGCCAGTGGGAACCTTAACTCTTCAAGCCCCTCTGGCTCTTGAGATTTTAACAGGTGTTTCTCGCACACTTGTAAACCTATCATTCCATCCGTAAGGAGTAGAAACCTGAGTGCAGGCTGAGAGCAGGATTTGGTTCCCTGTCCTGCTCAAGTCGTAGCCTGGGACTGGTGTAAACAGCTCCAGCTCCGATGGAGAGTCACTTTACTGCCTTTACACCAAGGGCTCAAGGGAAGGGATATTCAACCCTGCAAAGCATACTTCTGCCAGCTTCCCAAATTCAATCCGTAGGATGCTCACATGCCTTTGAATCACCTGCTGCAGCAGAACATAGCCTCAGAAGAAGAGCCTGCAGGATCACGCCAATGGCCCATCAAGTCCAGCATCCTGTTCTCACAGGAGCTAACCAGATGCCTGCAGAAAAGCTGCACGCAATGCCTGAGCACAAGAAGACTCTCCCCTCCTGTTGTTCCCAGCAACTGATATTCAGAAGCAGCCTTAAATACTCCTCTATTTGCATTATGATTGCCATTTCCATAACCTTTTCCAGCTCCTTTTTGAGGAGAGGCGACCAGAGCTGTCAGGAGATAAGCAGGAAGTAAGGCAACCCTTTCCCTACCGAGTTCCATCATCTGCCCCTTCTTGCACCTGCAGCGCAACGTGCAAGCAGAAGGCAGATAATGAAGGTGTCTGGAAAAGAATTGGGCATTGGGAGCAGTCAGCGGCTGCCTTCCCCCCCTGCTGTACTGAGAAAATTCAGATGCATCGTATTCTCTAGACTGCAACCTGGCAAACCAATTTTGAGTCCTCAGAGGTTAGAAGGGAAAGGATGAGACCCAGTTGGAGAAGGTGGGACACCTACAGCTTTTCAATATGTAATCGAAGGTGAAGTGATTTTATTTTATTCTTTCTCTTAAAGAAGAACAGAACAGCCAACGGAAATGCCCAACTCTACTCGGATACAACTAAGTGCAGTTCCGCTTAGAACCAATTTACACTTTCATTTCTAGTCATGGGTCCGATAGGTTGGGTTTTTTTGTTTGTTTGTTTATTTTTGCTGTCCGAATGCTTTCCTCAGGAAACCCCCCTGTTCATTGCTGAATTGAAACAAATGCCAGTCAGTTTCCCTGTGGACTGACGTTTGTTTTAATTCAGACAAACAATTGTGTGGACGGTCCCTTAGTGACTAGACTCTAGAACAGCAATACAAAAGGATTAACCGGAAGACCACCTGGATGATGTCATCAGGAAGGGACAGCATTGTTTGTGAGTGAACATAAAGCACTTGGGGAAGCCGGGCATTTTAGTAAATGAAAGGAAAAGAAAGCTGAGACAGACCCGGCTCTTCCAAGTGCCTTTTTACAAGAAGGCATTTGGAAATGAGGCATAGGCTGTCATAGAGCACATGCTTGTGTGTCAAGACCCCGAGGCCACCCACCATTGATGAGTAAGACACAAAGACACAGTATATTAGGTTAATGGTTATTGGGCAAATTTAGGCCACACCTTTATTGGTTACAGAATGTGAGCAGTATTGGCTTAGGCATTGCAACAAAACTGCCTATATCTGACTCCTGCCCGCCTGCAGGAAGTCTCAGAAGGGTTAACCACCAGTAGGGGGAGCCCCGGCAATGCAAATCGATTCAAACTCCCTCAGGGTTCCCGATGGGGTCGTGGCATGGCCCTAGCCCCTCCCCGGGCTTCGGACAAGATCCACACCCGCGGATTCCTTTAACGGAATACCCTTAATATTGGAGGGGCAGGTGATGGCCACACCTCCCCTCCCCCAAACCAAGTTCCACCAATGCCTAACCGCCAAACCTTACAAAGTTGTGACGATTGCTACGAGGTAGGCGAAAACCAAATAGCCCAAGCCAATTTGCCAAGTGGAAAAATTCCTACCAGGCGCCTCAACGGCGACCAACCGAGGTCCATAGCAAGGCCAGTGTCAGAACCTGAAAAGGGTAGGGTAGGGCGGGAGATCAGAAAAGGAAGCCAGAAGGAAGTTCCTAGGCTCATGCAGAGGCTTAAATGGTCCTGGCCACGCCCCCAAGGCCAGCTGGATTGGTTGGCCGGAGCTATGGCGCGGCCGGAACCCTCCCCCCCCCACCCCCAGAGTAGAGTGAGTGGCCACATGGACCACTCCTCCCCACCCAGAAGTGGAGCGGACTTAGCATGCATAAGATTCAGGTTCAATCCTTGACATTTCCAGATAGGGCTGAGAGAGACCCATCTGAAACCCTACTTAGATGGCCTCTGAGCTGGATGGACCAATGGCCACCTGGATCTATGTAAGGCAGCTTCTTAACTCATTAATTGGATACAGCTCTATAGTCTACTGCAGTGGCAACTCCATGCTTCTTGCAATGTCTGCTTTTGCACCAGGGTCAGGGATCTAGGTTCACAGTCCTCACATAGCACCTCCCTCGAGTCAAAACCTACAATATAGGTACGTTCTCCTCTCTCTTCTTTCCTTTTGGAAGTCAAATCATCCTAGTGCCATACGTTCAACCCCAACTGGAATTTATTCTCAGTTGCATGAAAGAGAAAGCAATTTGCTGTGACTTAGCACATATAGGATTCATGAACCTGCCTGCAGGTCAACATGGAAACAATTGAGGGTGTCGCCTGCATTTGCTTGCCAATAGCATCACGTTTCATCCCTCATCTCCTAGGCCTTGTGCAAAACCAGGACCAATGTGCAAGGTTTGGACTGCGGCTGAGACTGGAGGCTGCAAATGTCCCATGGTGTCCACTGTCTCCTTGATGGACGAGGGCACTGATACAGTGGAACCCCGGGTTATGCACGCAATCCGTTCCGGGTCGCCGTGTGTAACGCGTGCGTGCGTAACTCGAATGCACGTAAAAAAACCCGAAAACCTGGAAGTCACATGATTTGAGTGCTTCTGCGCATGCGCGAAGTGCGCAGAAGTGTTCTGTGCATCCGGCGCTCCTGCGCACTCTGGAAAACACTTCCAGGGTGCGGGAGTGCGTATCCCAAACGTACACAACACGGAGTGTACACAACATGAGGTATGACTGTAAGTATTAGAGAGCAATGCATAGATCTTGAAACTGTGGTGTTAACTTTGTTCATGGAAGGTACGTAAGTGTCATGTTTGGAGAGACAAACTCCCATATTATACTAAAAGGTCTTTTGAAATGTCAATAGAAGAAAACCGTCTAATGCTTTAAAAATAATAACAAATGTGAGCTCTGCTTAATAATTAAAGGAAGCGATATTCAAGAGCAATACACCTCTTCATACCAGGTGGTGGAACAGATGACACAAGGATGCCTTTCTTGCATTCACGCCTTGGCTGTGAGCATCGCAGAGGCATCTGTTTGGCGGCTTCTGCAGGAAAGAGAATCCTGGGCTCAATGGATGTTATTTGAGCTGGCCCCTTTTGCTGTCTTGCAAGGAAAGTTGTTCCACGGATAATTATTAATTTGTGTGATTTTTATCATGTATTTATAATCCCTAACATTGCGTATGGAGAAAATGAGATTTATTTTATTTTCAGCAAGGCGTTTTGGGCAATAAGCACTGGTGCTGGTATCTGAAAGGCCTTTTCTAAAACCCATGGTGAATCTGTGCAGCTTCTACATGTCAGTGGTGAAACCATTTTACACAGACGTTCGAAGTAAATAATTATGCATAAAACCTTGCTGTGTTGTATAGGTAAAATGAGTACAGTGGGACCTCGGGTTAAGAACTTAATGCATTCTGGAGGTCCGTTCTTAACCTGAAACTGTTCTTAACCTGAAGCACCACTTTAGCTAATGGGACCTCCAGAGCACGATTTCTGTTCTTATCCTGAAGCAAAGTTCTTAACCTGAAGTGTTATTTCTGGGTTAGCGGAGTATGTAACCTGAAGTGTATGTAACCTGAAGCGTATGTAACCCGAGGTACCACTGTATCAGAAAACGGAACCAATCACCAAGTAAGCCTTAACAAATTTCCTTAAAAAAGAAAGAAAAAAAGAGTGGTTTGCAATTGGGATGGATGATCAGCTTCTGAATAACCAGTCCTTTAACAGCAGTTTGATCTGCAGGGAGTGAAACATTTAACTCTGTGCCATTGAAAGCTTCATCAGCTGAATTTGGCAGATCAGACCTTTGCTAAGCCAAAGGGCAGGAGTGTGACTGCCTCTCCCTGTCCCCTGACCAACCAGCAGACGCGTTTGCAATAATGGAACATGCGCTTTAATCTTGTTACTCATACTAATATTTTTCAGTTGCATATTGGCAATAGCAAAAAGCCATGTGATCCATTTAGAGGTTAACTGCAAAAGGAAAAAAATAAATGTGCAAAGCAACATTACCACCAGCACACACTTAGGAAGTGTGAGTTCTCTCTCTCTCTTTCTTTCCTGAATGATGACAACCCCCCCCTTTTTCTAACAGTGTCTCATTTCATACCAAGTTTAAAAAACAACAACAACACCGTTCAGTGTTCCTATTAATAATGGATGAAAAGAGATTTCCCTAAGCTTCTCCACCGCTAAGAATATTGCAAATGACAATGATGCCACAATAAAGTTCACACCTATGCTGTCTTGTAAACAACACGGTGTGGTTGTGGGCCTTTTCTTTTTAAATTACTACAAGACAATTGTGCTTCCAGTATGTGTTTATGGTCATTGTTGTTGTTGTTTAAAACCCGCATGTGCAAGTCACACATCGTAACCCCTGCAAGTGGGCATAGTATCGAGCTTTCCACTGGTGGACATTTGCTTCAATTCGGGGCGGGTTTTCCCAGGGAAAGTGGCGGGGCAAATGGAAAACTGCTCAGACCTGTGCAAAGAGTGGGTGATCCCTTAGTCCAGGCTTCCTCAAACTCGGACCTCCAGATGTTTTTGGCCTACAACTCCCATGATCCCTAGCTAGCAGGACCAGTGGTCAGAGATGATGGGAATTATTAAGTTGTGGGTGGACACAACAGACGACACAGCGATTCCAAACAGCTCCTGTTTATTTGCAGGCTGGAACAGAACTGAGCTGGAGGCCTCAGCCACCAGCTTATATAGAACTCAGCTACAACGCAACAGTAACCATATTCTGCAGCTATCCAATCCCTGAGTGTCAGTTTATAATCCTTCATTTGCATAAGCTGACCTGAGTGAAAACCGCAGCAGAATAAACTATATACACACACCCCTGGTGGCCAAGGTGAGAACTTCAATACATAACACCCCTCCCCACCGAGATAAGGCATTAGGTTACAAGCATAGTGGTTCCATTATATACAGCAATATTCATTAAAGCACATAGCATAATAGTTCAATTTACGATGCAGCATTATGTGTGCAAATTGTGTGTAACATAGTCTTTTAGATACGCTGGGCGTTTGTGAGCCCTACCTGACCGCCGTGGGCCAGTATCAGAGCCCGGTTGGCTGCCCGAGTCCCGTTGCGACTGCTGTGCTACCAATGGTGTCGTTGGGCCTGAGGTCTCCGGCTCCGCTGCTGTTGGAAGGGCCTGTCACGATCGGACTTGGTGGACACTCAGGCAAGGCAGTGGTCGGCGTCTCAAGGGAGTCAGGCAAAACCCCTGCAGTGGCTCGGCTTGGCTCCATGTCCGCAGTTTGTGAAGGGGGTGTAGATGGAGCCTCGCCTTCCAATGGTGTCGGTTCTGGAGCTGAGGCTGCCGTTGAGGGTACTGCGGTATCGTCCAAAGTCCCAACCCGGCGCCTCAGTTGGTCTATGTGTCGGCGCCACAAACGCCCGTCCTCAAGTGCCACCTGATATGAGCGGGGCCCAGTGACTCCCACTATCGTGGCCGGCACCCAAGGAATGTCACCCACATAGTTTCTGGCAAAAACCTTATCCCCGGGAATGAAAGACCTTGGTGCGTTAGCACCGCCCGGGGGCTCGGCTACCCCGAACGTCTGGATGCAACCGGTCGAGCGGAGATCTGAGGCGACGGCCCATAAGCAGTTCAGCTGGACTCCGCCCTGTGGCTGCATGCGGGGTAATGTGTTGCACGAGCAAGTATTCCGTAACCCGCTCATGCCAGTCCTTCTGGTCCAGGCGTGCCAGTGCCTCTTTCGCTGAGCGCACCATTCTTTCTGCCTGTCCGTTGCTGGCCGGGTGGAATGGTGCTGTTAGGGCGTGGCGGATGCCTAGCCCCAAGAGGTACCTTTCAAAAGCGCCTGATGTGAACTGTGGCCCGTTGTCGGAGACGAGGACATCAGGACATCCATGCGTTGCAAATAGGCCCCGCAGCACCCGGACTATGGCTTCGGTAGTGGTGGAGGGCATCAGAGCCACCTCCAGCCATTTGGAATAAGCGTCCACCACTACCATAAAGGTCCGGCCATGAAAAGGGCCAGCAAGGTCAATGTGCACTCTCGACCAGGGTGCCTTTGGCGTCTCCCAGGTGTTGCCCTTAGCTGCCGGTGGTGCAGGTCTCGATTCTTGACACGCTTGACAGGAGGCAACCCAGGAGGTGATGGCATCGTCCATGTTAGGCCACCAGACGTAACACCGAGCCAACGCCTTCATTTTAACGATCCCTGGGTGGCCGATGTGCAGAGCCTCAAGGACGCGTTGGCGGAGTCTTTGGGGAACCACGACTCGGTCTCCCCACAGTAGGCAGCCGCGATGAGCCGAGAGCTCATGCTGTCTGGTTGCAAATGGCTGGAACTCAGTTGTGAATGGCCCTTCTGGCCACCCCCTCCACACCCAGTTGAGCACACGTCTGATGGTGCGGTCCTGGGAAGATGCGGAGGCCACATCGGCAGCCGACACTGGTGCAGCTGGAAGGTCCTCAAGCAGGAGTACCGATGAAGCAGGAGCCGGATCTTCCACAAACGCCGGAAGAGGGCAACGACTGAGGGCATCAGCATGGCCCAGCGATTTTCCCGGGCGATGAATGAGCCGATAGCTGTATGCTGCCAGAAAAACAGTCCATCGCAGCATGCGTGGCGAGAGGATCGGCGGAGTTGGTCTGTCCCCTGCAAGGAGGCCCAGGAGCGGCTTGTGGTCAGTGATGAGGTCAAAGGTTCTCCCGTAGAGATATTCGTGGAACCTCTTCACTCCAGCCACAAGCGCCAGTGCCTCCTTGTCGAGCTGGCTGTAATTCCGTTCCGCCGGAGACAGCGTCCGAGAGAAGTAAGCAAGTGGTGCTTCCCTCCCATCCGGGAACCGGTGACTGAGGACTGCACCGATGCCAAAGGGCGAGGCGTCACAGGCGAGGACCAGTGGCCTGGCTTCACTGTACTGCACCAGCACACTGTCTGAGGAGAGGAGGGACTTGACTGCGTTGAAGGCCGCTGTCTCCCGATGACCCCAGGACCATGGCGCCTTCGTGCTGAGCAGGCGGTGGAGAGGCTCAGCTAGCGTTGCCTTGTGGGGCAGGAACATATTGTAGAAGTTCAGCAGCCCCAGGAACGCCTGCAACTCAGTCTTGTTCTTTGGAATCGGGGCCTCCTGGATGGCCCGGATTTTGGATGCCGTTGGGTGAAGACCAGAGGCGTTGATGAGGTAGCCCAGGAACTCCACCTGTGGAACGGCAATCAGACACTTTTCTTTCTTCACCTTGAGTCCGGCCTCCTGGAACCTGGTCAGCACAGCGCGGAGGCGCTCGAACAGCTGCTGATTTGAGTCTGCGGATACCAGTACATCATCGAAATATGGTACCACGCCTGGCAGCCCCTGCAGGAGGCGCTCCATGAGGCTTTGAAAGATGCCAGGAGCCACGCTCACCCCGAACTGTAGTCGGCGGCATCGGAACGCTCCTCGGTGGGTGACGATCGTCTGAGCTTCAGCGGTGGCGTCGTCAACAGGCAGTTGTTGATAGGCTTGGGCAAGGTCCAGCTTAGCAAAGACCTTGCCTTCGCCCAAAGAATGCAGCAGGTGTTGGACGACGGGAACTGGATAAGCGTGCTGCTGAAGCGCCTTGTTGATCGTGCACTTGTAGTCTGCGCATATCCTCACCGACCCATCCGGCTTGACAGGTGTGACGATAGGCGTTTCCCACTTGGCATGGTCGACCGGCTCCAAAACCCCTTGCGCGATTAATTTGTCCAGTTGTTCGTCTACCTTAGCCTTGAGGGCGAACGGAACCCGGCGTGGCTTTAGCTTGATTGGAGCTACTTGTGGATCAAGGCTAAAGGAGATGGGTGTGCCTGTATATTGGCCCAAGGTGCCATCGAAAACCTCGGCAAATTCTTTAGTTAACTTTTCCACTTCCGCGTTGGAGATGCAGTTGATGCCGGTGACTTCCAGGCCGAGGGCGCCAAACCATTCTAGCCCTAGGAGGCTGGGCCGCGGGTCTTCAACTACCACGAGTCGGAGTGGGCCCGAGAAATTTTTGAACTTGACCTGGAACTGGCCGACGCCCGTCACGGGAATGTCGTTTCCCTGGTAGTCCCTCAGGTGTACACGATGTCGGTCAAGCTGCCTCTTAGAAAGCTTGGGCACAAGTCTTTTGATAGTGCTCCAGGACACAACGGACAGGGCAGACCCGGTGTCGATCTCCATGTCACACGGAGCTCCTTCGATGAGCACCGTGATGTGTAGTTTGCGTCGCGTAGGCGCGTCGGTTTGTCCAATCGTGGTTCCGGATGAGCAGCAACAGTTGGTGAGAGCGAAACAGTTACTGTTTGTGGACCGGGTTGACGACTTGGACTTGCGAGGTGGTGAAGAGGCTGTGCTTGATGGCGTAGATCGGCAGACTTTGGCGATGTGACCCCTTCTGGAGCACTGCCGGCAGATGGCGTCTCTGAATCGGCATTTGACGCGGGGGTGGTCGCCTCCACAGCCGGCGCATTCTGATTGGCCCTTGGACTTCTGTTTGAATTTCCCGCGTTCCCGCTTCGTCTGGTGCACGTCATCGTCTTCGCTGGTTGATGCCTCGTCGCTGCTAGCCTCTTCATGGTGTACAGCGATTGGCTTTTTTGTAGGACGTGGGCTGCTGGCCTTGCGGATCTCTTGGGCGGAGAGTTCAGCCGCTTCTGAGGCCGCAGCCTCCTCGATGGCCTTCTGCAGCGTGAGGTCTGGCTTGGCAAGGAGACGCCGTTGCAGACGGTTGTCCCAGACCCCGCAGACGATCCGATCCATCATGGCATCGTCTAAGTCTCGGAACTCGCAGGTTAATGCGGCCTTTCGGAGGGCGGCGACGTAGTCGTTGATCGACTCCCCCTCTGCCTGGTTCCGGTGGTAAAAGGCATGGCGGGCCGCAATTTTGGAAGGCTTGGGCGCGTAGTGGCCGCGTAGCTTCTCTTGTAGCGCGTCCCACGGTGCTCTGTGAACTGCGAGTGGAGCGACTAAAACTCTGGCCGTCTCAAACACTTCGGGCCCGCAGAGGCTGAGGAAAAGGCCTCGCTTCCGCTCCTCTGATACTTCTGTTAGCTCGTTTGCTTGAAGGTAGCATTCGAACCGAGCGAGATATGAGTCCCATGATTCAGAGGCCGGGGCAAACGGCGGTAGAGGCACTAGTGTAGCCATGATTCCGATGCCGACGTGGTGGGCGATGGATGGAACACAGTGCTCTAGCCAGAACGGGCAGCTCTGAGTTGGTTCTGTTCAGTGATTTCGCTCAGCGTTTCAGCTCAGTGATTCAGCTCAGTGATTCAGCTCAGTGATTTGCCCTTGCTCTGAGGCTGGCTGTGTGCTGTCTGTGTTCTGATGTCCAAATCCCATCCTCGTCGCCAGTATTAAGTTGTGGGTGGACACAACAGACGACACAGCGATTCCAAACAGCTCCTGTTTATTTGCAGGCTGGAACAGAACTGAGCTGGAGGCCTCAGCCACCAGCTTATATAGAACTCAGCTACAACGCAACAGTAACCATATTCTGCAGCTATCCAATCCCTGAGTGTCAGTTTATAATCCTTCATTTGCATAAGCTGACCTGAGTGAAAACCGCAGCAGAATAAACTATATACACACACCCCTGGTGGCCAAGGTGAGAACTTCAATACATAACAGGAATTGTAGTCTCAAAGCATTTGGAGGGCTGAGTTTGAGGAAGCCTGCCTTAGTCTATCATCCTATCCCTTTCCCTGGGGAATCCCAGGAACAGATTCTAGTCCCTCTCTAAATAAAACACAAAACAACCTGTGAAAAATATATGTATTATTATTATTATTATTATTATTATTATTATTATTAGGTTTGCGGAAACACTAGTTGAGGGGTGGGGAATAGAGAACATAATTGCACACTAGTTTGAAAACATGACCACCAGTGTCCAGACGAAATGCACAGCAGCTGCAGCTTTGATGACGTTATAGACCAGGGGTCAGCAAACTTACCGCGCGACTTGGGCCGGTGTCTCCAGCGCCGATTGCGTGGTGGGCTGGAGGGCGGGGAAGCACGCACCCATATGTGTGCGCACAAGCTATTTCTGGCGCACTTCCGGGTTGGAGGAGCACTGGAAATAGCTTGTGCGCATGTGCACCGTCCTCCGACGTCGCGGATGTGCACCAGAAATAACGTTCGCACATGCGCACAAGCTATTTCCGATGCTCCTCCGATCCAGAAGTGGGCAGCCGCGCCGGTAAGAGCGGGCAGTGGCAGCAGGCGGCGGGGATTGCTGCGGGCTGGATAAATGAGTCCCTCGGGCCTTATCCGGCCCATGGGCCTTAGTTTGGAGACCTCTGTTATAGACAGAGGCACCGCTTGTGAGGGAGCTGGGGGGCGGGGCGTCATGCGTGCGACATCCTGGCATTGAGTCAAGACGTCGGGAGGAGCTAAGGGGCAGAACTGAACATGGCGGCAGTGCAGCTTCAATGGCTGGCTGCTCCTGCTGCCGCCGCCACCTGCCAAGGATCACTTCCCTCTCCTTCCCCTCAGCAGGAGGAGGAGGAGGAGAGGAGGACGACGACGACGACGACCTGGGCACTGAAACCACGCTTGGCTCCATGCTTGGCCCTGATTTTTTTGAACATTGGGGCGCCCCCCCTGTGAGGGATCCTATTCCCTCCCCTTTCAATACTTCCCCAACAGTGACACTCCCTAGGTTTCACTGACAACTAGGATGAATCCTTCAGTGTTCATATGGGAGTTGTCTCTGGGGTACCTCAGGGCTCTACGTTTGAAAACCTCTTGCCACCTATGGGATCTCCCTACCAGGGTTCCCAACTACTGCAGTTTGCCTTCCCTTTAGGCAAATAAGTGGCACACTTGGCTTCACTGTCCAGCCCTCTGTATGACAGGAGAATAAGCAAACAGTTTCCTCTTCCACAGGAAAGCTTTGTTCTCTCCTCTTAGTCACACCTCTTAAGGTACTGATACACTGCCAGAGTCAGCGAACGTTTAAGCACATTTAACTTTATTAGGTAACTTGAAAACATGGATGTCTCGGGTTATTACTGGTACAAATCTTCTTCTCATGTAATTCAGCTTAGTTATAATATTTCCTGCATCCCTTAGCAATGGTAATGATGTCCCTTTCCTAATGACCTTTCCTCCCATTCCCCAAAGCTCTAACCAGTCGCAGTTTCTCTTTCTAATCCCTCCACACCCAACTGCCAAACCCCCAACTGCCTTTCAAGGTTGTTCCCCCTCCTTTTAGAATGCCAACTAGCTCCGCCTCCCAGGGAACACCTACCTAACATGGGAGTGATAGGTTAACCCATGATGAACCTGAATCATCAGCAGGCATTATTCCGCCACACCCCCAAACAACACTGGGGGGCAAAGGGTTGCCCCCCCAGGCATTGCCTCCCCCTGCACAAAGGTGTGTACAATTGCAAACTGCTATTTACAAAAGTGTGAAGGAAATGATAGCTTTTAAAAATACAATTGGTTTGCTTGTTATATACATATGAGTTAAAGAACTCATGCAAGCATCGCCCCCCCCCTGCATCTTTTGAGCTTCATAGTCTCACACGGGTTGCAAAACTTGTGTGGGAACATGGCCAGGACGATGTGATCCCCGGTTTGGGAGCTCAAGATGTTGGAGGGTATGCGATTGAGCCTCTGTTTGCAAAGCAGAATTAATCAGCCAATTAAAATTAATCGAAGTTTTAAATGCACAGGCTTTCTGCACCCCAGAGACACTGGCAAATATGCAATCTCCAGTTAATTATTCATATCTCAGGCTGTGGCCTCAGCCCAGAACAAAACACAGGATATCATTGAGACCACCTGGAACACTTTGCACACCACCTTGGATTCTGTGGAAGGAGGAAGGGATATAAATGTAATAAATAATTATTTTCACTTTAGTCATTTTTGCCTTTGATAGGAAAGGAGTTGATTTTCCGGACTTCAGTGCAACCTGGTGAGATTCTGCAGAAGAAGCAATACGACTCTTCCCCTTTTCATCTTCATTTTCTTCCTCTAGGGTACAATTAAAGTAGTGCTCCCTTAGCATTATTTTACCTGACTGTAGGTTTCTTTCCGGTGCTTTAGAATTCCAAAACCTAGCCTGACACTTTTGTGCCTCTCTTTGAAAGAGGAACACGAAAATCTTTTCCTAATTGGTACGTGCGTTACAAAGAAGTGCCATCGACACAATGCGTCCGTATGAAATCTCATTGGGCTGCAGAATAACAAGGCTCCTTCCCCCCCCTGAAACTCTGCTATTAGGCTGGTCTAACCTTGGCAGCAGATTCTGAGGTACCATTAAACAGCAGGAAATTGGCTATCATTTAGTTTATTCTTACATTTTGTTACAACCAAGGAGAGGGAGCATTTGGATTTTTCTGCCTCGAGCACCAAAATGTCTTGAGCCAACTGAGATGAAAAAAGATGTACCATCTAACATAACGAAAGACCATTGGGGACAGAGAAAAGTTGAAGACTGCAACTGGGGAACAGAGAAAGACCGGAAGTGAAGTGGAGTGGATGGTCTTAGGCAGGGGTCAGCAAACGTTTTCAGCAGGGGGCCGGTCCACTGTCCCTCAGACCTTGTGGGGGGCGGACTATATTTTGAAAAAATAAGAATGAACAAATTCCTATGCCCCACAAATAACCCAGAGATGCATTTTAAATAAAAGCACACATTCTACTCATGTAAAAACACACTGATTCCCGGACCGTCCGCGGGCTGGATTTAGAAGGTGATTGAGCCAGATCCAGCCCCTTGGCCTTAGTTTTCCTACTCATGGTCTTAGGAACTCAGGGTTCAAGTCCCCTCTCAACCATGAAACTCACCGAGTGACCTTTGACTAGTCACTGTCACTCACCGTTGCCTACCTCACAGGACTGTTGTGAAGATAAAATGGGTAGGAAGAGAACCATCTATGCCATCTTGAACCCTGCCCATCTGACTGGATTGCCCCAGCCACTCTGGGCGGATTCCAACATATATATATATATATATATATATATATATATATATATATACACACACACACACACACACACACACACACACACACAATAAAGAGCAGCCTTGCACAAACCTAGCTGAAAAAGATGAGAGAACTGCTTGGTAGATTGGGTCCATTATCAGCAGTAGCTGGTGGTATTCATCATCTGCCCAACCAGAGATATTGAATTAGTTAGTAGTGAGTGAACCTCTGGATTCTAAGGCTGCAATGCTATACCTACTTACCTGAGAGCAAGCCCCCTGGAAGTCAGTGGGATCAGCTAATTTAATGGTGCTATCAGAGACACAACTTCAGGACATACATACATAGTTTTATTTGTGTGCCACCTTTCCAAAGTTATAACCATGCTCAATGTGGCTTGGCAACATGGAAAAAGAAACATAATTGCAACATAACAAAAGTAGTCATAAACAAAACATCAACAAATATACAACCAACCTGAACAATTTCCCCATAAATCAAAATAAGATATAGAATAAAGATACAAATAATATCAATGACAACAAACCCCTCTAAGGCCTAAGCCAGAGGTTTTCAACCTTTCTGGGTCCACGGCTCCCTTGACCAACTACGTTCTTTCTGCGGCACCCCTGTGAGGCTCAGGAGCCCAGTTATGTCACCCCTTGCCTGCAGAGCTGGCAGCCTCTCACCCTTTTTCAAACACCTTCCTTGTGGAGTGTGCACTCAGCCTCCTCTCCCCCCTCCTTGGGAGTCCTCCGGGCAGCTGCTCCTCCTGTTCCTGGTCTCTGAGCCGCTCCCCCTGCCCCAAAGAGAGGTGCCTCCCAGAGGCACCATTTGCCTGGGGAGCTTATAGCCAGGGCAATAAACAGCTGTGCAAGCCTTTGCGAGGCAGAGACATGAGAGGGCATCAGAGGGGGGAGGGAAGCAAAGAGGGACAGAGGCCAGTGTTGCCCGCTGCAACCCTGACCCCATTCAAGGCACCCCAGGGTGCCACAGCACATTGGTTGAAAGCAGAGGCGGAGCAAGGTGGGTGCGCTCTGCCCCAGGTGTCATCCCTGAGGGGGCGGTGACATCACCACCCCGCCCCTTGGACGCTCAGCACAGACAGCACACCCCTCCAGGATGCGCACCCCCTGGGAAGCTTGGCGCAGGCGGAGCACCCCCGGAACACACACGCACTGGGACGCTCGGCATGGGTGGCACACCCCCTGAGACACGCACCTCCCCGGGATGCTCGGCGCAGGCAGCACACACCCCGGGACACTGGCTGTGGGTGGAGCCCCCCCCCCCGGGATGCTAGCCCCCCTGTATGCTAGCCCCCCCCCCAAATGACTTGTTATATAAGGCAGCTTTGGATAAAAGCAACAGAGGAGGGCATTTGCCTTCTTGCCCAATTTCAAACAGCCACTGTTGGAAACCAGATTCTGCCAAAGATAGACATTTATTTTGATCTAGCAGGTCTTACATCCTTAGGCTGTTTGGGAAACTGCAGTTACAACACGCATATTTGAGATTACTGTAAGGGCCTTTTCCCTCCTTCCGCATTAGCCGTAATGACCCTATCTCAGAACAGCTGTCATGGCAATTCAGCGCATATGCACCCATCACTGCGGCTTGCGGCTTCTGAATAGACACAAGGCAAACAAACATGGGATTTCATGTTGGAAATGTGGACCGTTTGATCTTTGAAGCCAGCTGGTGAAACGCTTCCATATTGTTGCAGAATACAGAATGCGCTCTGTCAGTCTTCAGACTTTGCCAACCTGGTGCCCTCAGGATGTTGAGTTCTGCAATTAGCACTGGCCTCAGCCAGTGCCAAGTTGGTGAAGGCAGAGTTTGTGAATTTTAGAGGAATGTGTGCAGAAAATTGCATATAGTAGCAGAGGCAACATAGGAAACCACAACATATGAGGAAAAATTGCTTGCCAAAGCATGCATATTTGGAAAAAGTCCATGCAAAAATGTGTATATCGGGGGGGAAATTGCACTAAAATGCTCACGAAATTTCATGAGGAAAAGAATTGCAACCTGATGTAGGAATGAGGAGAACTGACCTTAAGACTGGGGGGTGGGGAGGAAATAAGAAACTGACAGATTCATTCATCCCTGCTAATGATTTGGGACCCCACATCCTGAGCCCCACCTTTCCAGAACCTGGTTCCATTGAAGTTAATGTAACCTTAGGGGAGCAAAGTCTTGCAAACATGAAAAGGACAACATATTTTCAATTTAAGATTCTCAAAGAAACAATCCTGCAAGGCTCTTTTATTATTGTCGCCTCCAGAGTTGAGAGGAGGTTCTCCGTTTTGAATCCCTCATCACTTTCTCGGCTCTGTGCATCCCTAAATAATGCAGTCCTGGCAATCTATCTGTCCTTGAGGATAAATGCGATAGCAAGAGAGTCTCTTCCGTCGGCTCAGGCTTTTGATCACAGTTCATGGGTTTTGCAAAAGCTTGTACAGCAGCCCCTCCCAGAGCACTTCTGTTTCATCAAATGTGTCTGTTTCTGGCTCCCCATACATGTTCAGATTGTTGCTTGTTCTTTGCAGCTGGCTCTGAAAATGAGTTCAGCACCGAGAACGATTCACCTTGGAAGACACTATGGCAAATGCCCGGGATGAGACGCTTGAGTTATTCGGAATATCTGCATTTGGAGTTCCACCCTGAAATGCAAACGACGGCTGGGAGGTTGGCTTGCCGCCTCATCTGCTTATTGATATTTATCTATTGTTTATTATTTATTTGCACACTTCTTAACACCATAACAATGTGCAACAGGGATACAACATATATCATGGTGTCTGAAACACTGAGCCAGTAAGATTTGTGAAAATGACTGCACTGTTAAAAGACCTAGGAGGAAAGAAAAGTCATCACCTGATGACAAAATTAGTTTTTTTGACCAAATTCAAAGTGCTGGTTTTGACCTATAAAGCCTTAAACAGCTCAGGACTGCAATACCTCAAGGATCACTTCTCTCCATATAAACCAACCCAGACCCTGTGATCATCCTCTCATGCTCTTCTTCATGTGCTTCAAGAGCTCCAGAGAATGAATCTTTTCTGTGGTGGCTGTCATTTCCTTCTCTTTTTTTGACTGATGCAGAGAGGTTTCTAATGGATATAGACATTGGCTTGCTGCTCCAACTGTGCTCAACATATGCTTCTTGTGCTTTAACAGTTCTCTTATAGCATCCTTTTTCATGTGACCTATTTTTCTCTTTGCTAAGACTAGAATTCTGGAGTTAAATGCCGGTACTGACCCACCCACGGGGAAGACACACTCCCCCTTCTCTCAGAGCACTGCGTGGCTGTAACTAAAAACCTACCACGAAAGGTGGCACTTTCCCTAAGCTCATTAGTTACCTTTCAGCTAGCCTTCATGGGGCTTTCTGCCACATTTTTGTGCAAACACTTGCAGCGTGAGTTACACTAATAATAGGAAGAGAAAGCTACAAGAGAGAAAGTCACATCAGGTTATCCTCGCCACATGCTTCCAGACCATCAGGCGGTAAGAGAAGAATCTCTCCGGTACTGATCAGGCAGGGCGAAGATTCAACTTGCTCCTTAGGGAATTTCTTGGGAAGGCAAATGGTGAGTTCTGTTGCTCAGTAGAGCTCCTTGAGACTTTGAAATTAGATTGTTGAACTGTTATGCTGGAAGAGCACAGTGTGTGAGACTTCTGATGGCCCCTCCAGGAGGTTTGCATCCGGGGAACAAAGCTGGCCCTACCATTAGACAGGCTGGGGCAGCCTGCCTCCTAGAGATAGCAGATCTGGGGCGTAACTGAAGCAGAGGTGCCAACTTGAATAAAATACTGCCCCACATAATCAATCACATGCCACGGCACACATACATTTGAATGGCAATGCCCATCAGCTTTGGGGACCCCTGGCCCCTTAAAATATTTTATTGAGGGAGGCAAAGGCCCCTTGGCCCCTAAACGGCCTTGGTCCTGTATACCTGAAGGAGCGTCTCCACCCCCATGATCTAGCCCGGACACTGAGATCCAGCGCCAAGGGCCTTCTGGCGGTTCCCTCACTGCGAGAAGCAAAACTACAGGGAACCAGGCAGAGGGCCTTCTCGGTGGTGGCACCCGCCTGTGGAACACCCTCCCAGCAGAGGTCAAAGAGATAAATAACTATCTGACATTCAGAAAATACCTGAAGGCAGCCCTGTTTAGGGAAGTTTTTAACCTGTGATATTTTAATGTATTTTAATATCTGTTGGAGGCCGCCCAGGCGGGGTACAAATAAATTATTATTATTATTATTATTATTATTATTATTATTATTATTATTATTATTACTGGAGTTGGCAGGTGACTTGCATTATCTGCATTTTTTGTTTTGTTTTACTAGAATCCCCTGCAATGGTGTTTAAATTTTCAAATTCAAAATTTATTACGGTCAACGACCAGCAAACACATATTAAAACATAGAATCGAAACACAATACAAAATATATGGTGTTTAAATGTTTAAGACCAGAGTGCATTGGATCTCTTCATTGTTAAAACATACGTAGCTTATCTGTGTTGAGTGATCCGGAGGATGGAGCTTTCCAGTTTTAAACATCAGGTGTACCTTCCTGAATCAAACTGAGCTCCGCCTAGTCCATCTCTATTTGCAAGAACCCCAGCAATCAACAAGCACAATGGATTATATTCTATGCTAGTCAAGCTCAGAGTAGACCCATTGAAATAAATGGACGCAGTCCATTAAGTGGTATGCTCAAAGTGTAAATTAGTAGGATATTTCACCCACTTAAGGTCTACAAAAAAATGTAGCCAAAGGACCACAATCCAGCTACTCCCCCATCCCTGTGTTAATTTATTACTGTATTATATTTTAGCCATCAAGCAGTGTGTGTGTGTGTGTGTGTGTGTCTGCCTGCCCTTTGGAATTTTTTTTGTCTCAGGCTCTGGCAATATCAGCTGTGAGTAAGACACTTGTTTCTGCTGCAAAGCCTTTTGGTTTTATTCTTTTAATTTCTAGAGAGAGCTTTAAAAGGAAAGAAAGGTGCATTATGGTAGCTTAATATAGAACTAAAATACCTGGATGTAACAATGTAAGAAGGTAACAAAAAAAGGCGCCCCACTTAAGAAGGATCCGGCCACCTCACCAAAACTGGGGATGCAATCCTATACCCACTGGCTTGGGAGTTAACCCCATTGAATCCAATGGGGCTTACTTCTGAGCTTGCAACTCTGAATTAGGACCAGCCCAGTAAATTTTGGCACCTTAGGCAGGGCCGTCTTAGGGAGATCGGCCACCGTGGCGGGCTGATCCCTCCGGTGCCCCCGGTGTGCCGCCTCCCGCGCTTGCCGCCCCTCGGGAGGGGGGGTGGGCGAGCGGGGGATGAGGGCCGTGGCACTGGAGCGGCGCGGGGCTCTGCACGCCCTTCCAGTGCTCCTGGGACAGGAGGTGAGGGTGGCCAGCTCGCAGCCTGCCCGGGAGTGGCATGGGTGGCAGCGCCGCGCCACTAGCCCCTATGGATGAGACGGCCCTGACCTTGGGCGAACCACAATATGGCGTCCCTGCCAGGGAAGAAGGGATGAGTGAAGAACAAGCAGAGCAGGAATAAAAACAAAAACAAACAAAAAAAAATTCCTTCCAGTAGCACCTTAGAGACCAACTAAGTTTGTTCTTGGTATGAGCTTTCGTGTGCATGCACACTTCTTCAGATACACTGAAACATCTGAAGAAGTGTGCATGCACACGAAAGCTCATACCAAGAACAAACTTAGTTGGTCTCTAAGGTGCTACTGGAAGGAATTTTTGTTTGTTTTTGTTTCGACTACAGCAGACCAACCCGGCTACCTACCTGTAACTAAAGCAGGAATCAAATCAACCTTACCCTATATTAAAGTGGGAATCAAAGGCCATTGCATGGGGGGGGGGAGGAGACTCCAGAGGGCAGCCACTATTAATAGGAGGAGACCAGCAGCACCTCCTATTCACTGAGAAGCCACTGTAGAGGCAGCACATGGTGGTGGTGGGGCTGCCGAGTAACTGGCAGATCCGGCCTCCAAGGTGCGCATTGCAGTGGTTGTTGCTACCTCAGTAGCCGCCAGGCAAAGCACTTTTGAAGGCTGGATCTGCTGCCCCTGTGGATCCTGCCACCCGAGGCAGTTGCCTCACCTTGCCCCTAGGTGGGACAGCCCAGCTCCGAACCATGATGTGGGAAACTACAAAACGTTTCCTAAATACTTCAGTGTCAGCAAATCAATTTTAATTGTGCTCTGCCTCGGGAATCTTCGATTGAGAAGCAGGTTAAAAATAAACTTATTAAATAAATAAACAGCCAACGGTCCCAGCGTACTTTGAGCTAAGCAGTTCTCCAATATGGAACAAAAACTGATGATCTTCCGTAAGGAGGTAGCATTCTTATATAGGCGTGTTTACTTAGAAGTGACATGGGATTTGCTCCCAAGTAAATATACCAAGTAAGTATGTGGGTGGCGCTGTGGCCTAAACCACTGAGCCTCTTGGGCTTGCTGATCAGAAGGCCGAGGGTTCGAATCCCCACGGTGGGGTGAGCTCCCTTTGCTCTGTCCCAGCTCCTGCCCACCTAGCAGCTCAAAAGCACGCCAAAAAGCGCAAGTAGATTAATAGGTACCGCTCCGGCGGGAAGGTAAACGGCGTTTCTGTGTGTTGCTCTGGTTTCTGGTGTGCTGCCCACATGACCCGGACAAACTGTCTGCGGAGTGGACAAAAGCTGGCTCCCTTGGCCTGTAATATAATAAAACAAACAAACAAATAAATAAATAAATAAATAATTTATTTATACCCCATCCATCTGGCTGGGCTTCCCCAGCCACTCTAGGTGGCTTCCAACAAAATATTAAAATACAGTAATCCATCAAACATTAAAAGCTTCATTAAACAGGGCTGCCTTCAGATGTCTTCTAAAAGTCTGGTAGTTGTCCTTTTTGACATCTGGTGGGAGGGTGTTCCAAAGGACGGGTGCCACTACTGAGAAGGCTCTCTGCCTGGTTCCCTGTAACTTGCTTGGCTTCTCGCATTGAGGGAACTGCCAGAAGGCCCGCGGCGCTGGAGCTCAGTGTCCGGGTAGAACGATGGGGTTGGAGACTCTCCTTCATGTATACTGTAAAGCGAGATGAGTGCTGGAACCCCAGTCATTCGCAACTGGACTTAACTGTCAGGGGTCCCTTTACCTCTACCTTTATGCAGCCTTTCAGGCAGGTTGTTTGCAGGGTAAAGGTAAAGGGACCCCTGACCATTGGGTCCAGTCACGGGCGACTCTGGGGTTGCGGCGCTCATCTCGCTTTACTGGCCGAGGGAGCCGGCGTTTGTCCGCAGACAGCTTCTGGGTCATGTGGCCAGCATGACTAAGCCGCTTCTGGAGAACCAGAGCAGCGCACGGAAACGTTTGCAGGGTAAGGTAAGGTGTCAAAAAACCCATTGATTCCCCCCCCCCGCATAGGTTAGGTGCACCTGACTTTCATAGGACTGAGCTATTGCTTGAGTGCAAGCCCTATGAAGACAGTGGGCCCTGTCCTGAGATTCACTTAGCTATGCGTTGGCTCAGGCTGCACGTGGTACTAAAGAGCTAAAACTAAACAGCAGGAATAACTTTCTGACAGTAAGAACTGTTCCTGGGAGGGCTCCTTCTTTGGAGGTTTGAGGGGTTGGTCTAGATGACTCTAGGGGTTCCTTTCCAGCTCCACGATTCTATGATACAGTACACAGGTGGGAGGAAGGTCCAGAATCCATCCTCTAAAAACACCGGCGAGCTGAGCGCTCAAACCAAATGCTATCAGTTACGCGGGCTGCCTCTTTGGTTTCCATTCATAGGAAAAGCGCAGACAAGCGATTGGTCGCTTCGACGCAGAGGGCGTGGCCAGGCCCCACCGCCGCCGAGCCGATTGGCAGCTCGGAGGAGAGTGGGCGGGGCTTTCCCGCGGGGGTGGAGACGGTTGCCAGGGACGCCTCGGCCTCTGAGGCTGCGCAGCGTCGGCGATGGCGGGCATCGAGGGCGAAGACGCCAGCGCCACCTTGGACCACATCCTCACCCAGTTCAACACCTACGAGGATTACCTGGATTCCCAGATCACTACTCAGGACCTGTATTACTTGGAGGCGAGTGTCTCTCTCTCTCTCTCTCTCTCTCTCTCTCTGTGGGGTCGCGTTCCTGAGAGCCGAGAGGTCACCCGAGCATGTGCAGAGTGCATTGCAGTCCTGGAGCCCGGACGGGGTAGGGGAGGAACCCCAGCAGTTAAGGAGCAACTGCAGGAGGAGAGGAGCAACTGCAGAGCAGGTTAACTTTTGCCCAGCTCCCTGCTCTCCTTTTGCTGCAGTTCTCTCTGAAGGGAGGGAAGCCGGACTATCTCTTGAGGAACAACCCCTTCTGATACGCAGTAGCTGGCCTTCGCGCCGGATTTTGCAAACCACCCCCCCGAAAAAAGCCCCTTTTATTGTGGGTGAGGTGATTAAAAAACAAGTGTGTGTGTGGGGGGGGGGGGAGAAACACGTTGGATTGACTTGAATTATTTTTGGGCTAGTGAGGAAGCAATGTCGGTTTTGGAACTTTTTGTTTTAATCTGTTGGATAGTGAGGAGGGGAGTATCGTTCCATTTACTGTGAACATCCTGCTGAATGTTTTCTATTGATGTCATAGCAGCCAACTTCTAGGGATCTTCACTCCCCCACCCCAATTTTTTTTTTGAGGGGGCCAGGCCCTCCCAAAATTGATGGGCATTGCCATTCAAATGGTGTGCGTACACCATGTCATTTGATCAATTATGCAGGGTGGGGCTTGTCTGCTCCCCCACCCCCATTTTACTCAAGTTGGCTCCACTGATTGCTGCGGTGGATGGCTGGCTGTGTTAATATTCTATCTATATTGTATGTTATATTTATTTATTTATTTAATTTCTATACCGCTTTATATTTTTAAGAAAAAACTCAAACCGGTTTTAAAGGTAAAGGTAAAGGGACCCCTGACCATTAGGTCCAGTCGTGTCTGACTCTGGGGTTGCGGCGCTCATCTCGTGTTACTGGCCGAGGGAGCCGGCGTACAGCTTCTGGGTCATGTGGCCAGCATGACTAAGCCGCTTCTGGCGAACCAGAGCAGTGCACGGAAACGCCGTTTACCTTCCCGCCGGAGCGGTACCTATTTATCTACTTGTACTTTGTGCTTTTAAACTGCTAGGTTGGCAGAAGCAGGGACCGAGCAATGGCAGCTCACCCCATTGTGGGGATTAGAACCGCTGACCTTCTGATCAGCAAGCCCTAGGCTCTGTGGTTTAAACCACAGCGCCACCCGTGTCCCCAAAGCGGTTTACAGCATATTAAATCAATAAAACATAAAACAATCTGAAGAAAGTTAACAACAACAATAACAACAACAACAATTTATTTGTACCCCGCCCATCTGAGGAATATAGAGTATGCAGTCAAAACAACATAACAGAAAACCAAAATATTATCTTAAAGATTTCAAAGTAAAACATTACAAAGGAGGTCAACTACAGAATACATATTTAACATAGTAGGGCTGGGTGAGTGTGAGCCCTGCCCCCTAGGCCAGGTGGAAAGGGCCTTGCAGGGAGCAGCCTTCACACTCACAGCCATCATACTATATCTGGCGTTGGCAAGGTTATCCAGCCATGTGCAGAAGCGATTATCGGCGTCGGGACATGCACAGACACAATTTCCAGCGCCGCTTGGCAAGTCCCCGCACTGCGCTGGTTTAGCGCAGTGCACCGGGAGCTTGCCGAAGGGGCAGCTCGGTTGGCGGGCGGCTCGTGGGCCAGGAAAACGGCCTTTGTGGGCCACATCCGGCCATCCGGCCCATGGGGCGGAGGTTGCTGACCTCTGTACTATATCAAGCCTCTGTATACTATTAAACATGGTTTAAAATGTAATAAACAAACATGGATAATCATTCAGGCAATTATTGATTATTATTATAATTCAGTTTCTTTATATCCCACTTTTCTGCATATATAAAACAATACATTTAATATGTATTTTTTTTTGGGGGGGGGTGGAACAACCAGCGTCAATAAAAGCAAATAAAACAGTGGGGAAGGAACAGTTTTCAAAACCAATCTTAAAGCTGGAAGAAAAGGAGCCTGTTGGATCTTTCCATGGAGGTAATTTCATAGTTCTGGAACCACCACCAATAGGTCTCTGTCCTTTGTATCTGCCAGTTGAATAAAGCTGGCTCAGTGAGCAGTCCCTCCAAAACTAATCTTGCAGCCCAAGCAGGTGAGACAGTTCTTAAGATCACCTGGCCCCAGGCTATTAGGACTTGGCAAATGCCAGCACTTTAAATTAAGCCTGGAAATCAATATGTAAGCAACGCAGTTGGTATAATATCCGTGCGATCTGTTCTGACTGCCACATTCCTGGTAACAAGTTAGCAGCCAAATTTTATACCAGTTGTGGTTTCTGAACTGTCTCTTAAGGCAGCCCCATGGGGAGAACATTGCAGTAGTCCAGTCTTGGTATAATCAGGGCACAGCAACTATAATGGTGTGGCACAAACTACCTAGCACAGTACAAGGCCTTCCCCTGCTTAACTGTGCCATTCTGAACAGGCCAACCTTTTTCAGATGTTTTCCTGCCTTTCCAATGGAAGTTGCCTGTTCACCTTTTGTTGCGCATTCTTTCCTGAACTTGAGAAAGGAAAGAGTGACCTTCCCCTAAGAAAGCCCAACTTTCAGCAGCAGAGACTAGTCCTGTCCCCTTTCCATTCTGTAGACTTGAGGAAAGTGCTGCTTCTGACTTATACCAATAAAATGCTAAACGCAAGAAGCATTATCCTCCGGGGGCGAAAGTCAGTTTTTGGAAAAAGTCCCGACATAGTTTAATCCTGCAGGTTTTTATTATCTCTCCTCTCTCCTCTTCTGACTGCACATCATATCTCGTCCTTGCCCTTCGTTAATCTCTTTTTGTTTCCTCGTTCCCTTTCCTGTGGCTCCCCCCCCCCTTCTCTAATATGCTATGCCATGTGCTTTGACAATGAGACTCCAAGGGCAAGAGTCTCCAAGAGATATTTAAGAAGATTGTGGAGAATGTGGAGGAAAGTTGGGGCAGGCAAGGGACTAGAGAAGGGGAAGAGATGAGTCATAAGACTGACAGGACAACTGACAGCTTAAATCAGGTGTGAGGATGTACACCCGTTAGTGTTAGAATTAGATATATTAAATATAATTAGCTGCTTCAGTGGAGCAGTGAATTAAGAGCTCACTGCAAAAACAATCTTTCTGCGTGGTTCTTTATGAAGAGGAATGCTAAGCTCTGCTCTTGAGATTAAAAATGTGGGAATATGAGGGATAACAAAATTGGAAGGCAGTTTTGGAGCAATTGTTTCATTGGCGTTATTTTTCTCCATAACAGCATTTGGTGAATCGTAGAGTTGGAAGGCATATGCAGTTGTCCCATGCGGGGATCAAACCTGCAACCTTGGCATTGCCAGCACTATGCTCTAACCAGCTGAGCTCTCAAGGAAGTGTTTGCTTTAGGCCAGGTGTGGGGGAGCCGTGGCCCTCCATAATTTGGTGAACTCCAACCCCTTTCAGCCAGTGGTCAGGGATGCTGGAGGTTGTAGCTGAATAACTTCTAGAACGTTACAGGTGAGCTGCTCATGCATTAGGGGCCATGACATTTTCTGTTTCCCATCAGTGAAATGGCAGTGAGCTGTTTGGGAAAATGGGGCATAGATGTGGTTGGGCATTGGGGTCAGCAAACTTTTTCAGTATGGGGCCAGTCCACTGTCCCTCAGACCTTGTGGTGGGCTGGACTATATTTTGAAAAAAAATATGAACTAATTCCTATGCCCCACAAATAACCCAGAGATGCATTTTAAATAAAAGCACACATTCTACTCATGTAAAAACACCAGGCAGGCCCCACAAATAACCCAGAGATGCATTTTAAATAAAAGGACACATTCTACTCATGTAAAAACACACTGATTCCCGGACCATACGTGGGCCGGATTTAGAAGGCGATTGGGCCGGATCTGGCCCCCGAGCCTTAGTTTGCCTACCCATGGGGTAGAGGATTTGTAACTGAATCATTCTGGTTTTCCTGAGTGCTTTTTTTACCTGGAGGTACGCAATGCTACGCAGTACCGCCACCTTTTTTGGAGAGGGGAAGGAGGCGGGAGTCCTCTCAGACTTGTGCATACTGCCTGCTCGCTCCTGCTTCGCTCCTCCCCTGGTGTAATTGGGAGAAATAAACCTGGAAGCTTTGCATACCATTGCACCTGGACCCTGGATTGTGGCTCCCTAAAGAGCCAAGAGATAGGTAGGTAGCCGTGTTGGTCTGCCATAGTCAAAATAAAATAAAATAAATTCCTTCCAGTAGCACCTTAGAGACCAACTAAGTTTGTTCTTGGTCTGAGCTTTTGTGTGCATGCACACGAAAGCTCATACCAAGAACAAACTTAGTTGATCTCTAAGGTGCCACTGGAAGGAATTTTTTTTTGTTTTTTTTGTTTTGAGCCAAGAGATGTAAGCCAACAACAGACCATAGTTAAAGGCTGGCTAGCAATCCTAACTGGCTAGGAATCAACCAATCAGCAGCCCAGCAAAAGTTAAAGCAGTGTGTAGATAGGATGGAGGAAGTGATACAGTTTGCAGACTGATATGGGGAAAATGAAAGGCAAGTTGGCAGGAGGGGGGGGAGGAATATAATGAACCTGCTACAGGGTGTTGTGGGGTAACTGAAGACAGCAGCGCTGATTGGTGCTGTTGCCAAGGGAAATATCTATGGGGAATGTGGGGGTCAGGGACTGGTGCTACATTATGCTGCCTAGTTGTGCTGGAATGTGGGGTTTCTCTTGTAAAATCTCAGGGGACAGACTTAGTGGGGTTGATCTGGAGTGAAATCTGTGGAAATGAATTGCTTATTCTAGCCAAGGTGTGAAGTTTTGCACCTTTGCTAGATGACGTGAACATAAGATTCGTGTAATTATGGATGCTGATTTATGGTATGATTCCATGGGTAGGCAAACTAAGGCCTGGGGGCCGGATCCGGCCCAATCGCCTTCTAAATCCGGCTCATGGACGGTCCAGGAATCAGCGTGTTTTTACATGTGTGCTTTTATTTAAAAAGCATCTCTGAGTTATTTGTGGGGCATAGGAATTTATTTATTTTTTCTTCTTCTCAAAATAGAGCCCGGCCCCCCACAAGGTCTGCGGGACAGTGGACCGCCCCCCTGCTGAAAAAAGTTTGCTGACCCATTATCCAATATATAGAAAGCAAAATGGGACCCTGCAGCCGCCAGGCTCACAATTTATTTCCTGTCCTTGGTGATAACCCACAATCCCACTTTGGCTGCCTTTTGGCCCCTGGATTAGCTAACTGTGGAATGAAAGGACTTCTGGATGATTGGAGAAATCCTGTTTTAGCCTACGTTGCATAGGCTTTATTATTTGCATTAAGTCTATTTGTAAATGCGTGCTCACGTTTAGAAGTGCCTAGAAGAAAGACCTTAAAAGGACTGTATTGTGCTAGGCTTTATGAATAGCTTAAAATCAACCCACCACTTTCGAGTCTTATTTCCAACAGGGAGCCATCAAATCCCAAATTGCTCCTGCAATCAAAGTCAAATCGGCAGGCTTTTTTTTTTTTTTTTTTGCTGAGCTTTGCCAAGTCTGCAAGTCTGCTCAAGGGGATGGAAAGCAAGCCATGCACATTTCAGCTGAAGTTTCTTGGGTCACTCTATGCAAAGGGGAGTATGCTTAGTGTGTTGTCTTGAATCCAGGATCTCTGTTCAGGTCTCCCTATCTTAATCACAACCTGCAAGCACAGAACAAACCATGGGTACAGTTAGTGGTTAGGGAGGAGAGATCTTAACCACACCCTAGCTTCAGACACTAACCCAAACCTTAGCATAATTGCTGCGCTGACCTAAAAAGTCTGCAGAGGAGTAATATGGCTGCAGTCTTCTTGGGAGTCAGTGAGTTTGAACTAAACCATGGTTTGTCTCAGTTTGACATATGACTGTGGCACCTGCCTGTTCTTTGTTCATTGGCCTTCATTTTTTTTTTTTAAATGTGCAAAGCATCTATATCCTGCTTGTCCAAAATATTCAGGGCAGGTAACAAAAAATCAGAAATACAATAGACATAGATTAAAAAAAAACACCAGTACTTTTGTAAAAGGCGGTTTCTTCTCGACCCCGATCCAGCAGTTCTGTGATGCTGCGGGAGAGAGGCGAGTGCCCTTCCCCAGCTCTTCCTTTTGTGATTGCTGGGTTGTGGAAAAACTGTCTTCAGTGCCCACACGCCACAAGCTGTAACATGCCTAGAAGGATAGATCTGTTGAATTAAACTGGGGCGGTTGTTCTTCAAGGTTGCCACTAGGTGGAAATGTTATTTCACTTTTGTTTAAAATAATGATGCTCACCAAGCGCTAAGAAGGTTGGCAGTAGGAGAAGATTGCTGCATGTTGCAGAAGTGTGGGCTTGATCAGTCTTGCCCTATAGCACTGCTCCATAGTCGGTGATTGACAAGCCATATCATGCCTGTCAAACCTCACCCACTGTTCCCCCTCCTCCTTCCATATGCTTATTGATATAGTGTTGTGCAGTCTATAGGCCTAAGTTCAGAGCAGCAGATGCAGAGCAAGTTTTCTGCACTTGGGAGATCACCAATCTAATTTTCAGGTGTGGCAGCTGCCCTCCTTCACCCCCGAATCCTGCCTCTTAGGTTTCCCCATGATCTTGCACATATCATAGACCACAGGGCTGGAGCGGTGGCAGCCACTATGAGCAGAAAGACTTAAATTAAACATTAGGAATAACTGGCCACGAATCCATAAAGTAATCCATTTTAACAGTAGTTCCTTTTTTTAAACAGAGTAAGGTTGTATTAGGGACGCAGGTGGCGCTGTGGTCTAAACCACTGAGCCTAGGGCTTGCCGATTGGAAGGTTGGCGGTTTAAATCCCCACGCCAGCATGACTAAGCCGCTTCTGGTGAAACCAGAACAGCGCACGGAAATGCCGTTTACCTTCCCGCCGAAGTGGTACCTATTTATCTACTTGCACTTTGACATGCTTTTGAACTGCTAGGTTGGCAGGAGCAGGAACCGAGCAACGGGAGCTCACCCCGTTGTGGGGATTCGAACCGCCGACCTTCCAGTCGGCAAGCCCTAGGCTCAGTGGTTTAGACCACAGCACCACCCACGTCCCATGTGTGGAAGATTAGAAATGATTAAAAAATTTTACTGTAAAATTTTAAAACTTGGATGTTCAGGCTTAGTGGCAGAAATTCTCAGCGGGCCACCAGGGAATCAGCTTAGAGGCCATCAACATGGGATAAAACATCCACTGGTGTAGGAAGGCCGGGGCGTAGGGGGCGGGGCACCCCGGGCAGCACGATCCCGGTAGGGTTCCATCTCGGCTGCCCCCCACCCGCGCTGCGTGCCCCGCTCCCAGAACGTGCGCCCCACCCCCGGAACGCGTGCCCTGCCCCAGAACGTGCGTCAGCCCCGTCCCCGCCTGCTTCCCACCCCCAGTGCCGGAGCATGAAGCTCCACCACTGAAAACATCCCCTACCACTCTTTGGAAACCATTTGGATCCATTAAGTGGTCCCACCTCCCTGCAGAGGGAAAGGGTTGCAGAGAAGTCTAGTTGCATCAGGAAGTGATCCGACCATGGCACTTATTTTGTTTCAGTTAATTAATGTCAGATCACCCACATCCATAGAAGTGAACACCAGGTCTAAGGCATGTTCGCGGCTATGGGTTGGACCAAACTTATTCAGGGACAGCCCCATGGAGGCCATGCTTTCCACGAAGTCCCGAGCAGCCCCTTGTAAGGCTATGTCAGCATGGATGTTGAAATCTCCTGGGAGGAGAACATCTGCCACGACCTGAAGCAGCTCAAGCAGGGAATCCTTGGTGCAGCGGGGAAGTCGGTACACCAATAGGAATCCTGTACCCAACTTCCAGAGCATGCACACAGAAAACTGGGTCCCCCCGATAGGACGCCTGGTGTAAGCTAATGACTTCCTAAAAATCACTGCACGCCCCGTCCCTGCCCATATGACTTGGGTTACTGTGCGTAAGAGAAACCTGGTGGACAAGCAGCGGCAAGGACAGGCCCACCCGCCTTGTCCGACCAAGTCTCTATTACACGTGCCAGGCCAGTTCCCTCCATTCATGATCAAGTCATGGATGGCAGCGGTCTTGTGAATCATTGACCTGGCATTGCACAGCAGCACCTTAAGGTCCTGTGGATCTCCCTTGTTGATTCTAGCATCCTTCCAGTCGGGACCAGACCCGGAGGCAGGGATAGTCTTCAAACAACGACTAAACCTGCCTCCTTGGTAATGACAGGATTTGGTCCTAGCGTAACTCATCTTCTTGCCCATGATCACTGAGATCAGGTGTCCTAATGCATAATCCCCCCCCCGGTAGAACATGCCCCAGCCATCCTATTGGCTAGGGCCCACTTCCAGGGCAGCCCTGAACCTATCCCTTAAAAAGACATTTTCTTTTGGCAACAACAAAACAAAAGAACCCACAAAAACCACAAAACAGAATTTATAGTTACAGACAGATTAATATAAACTCCACCCCCCATTAAAAGCATTGAAAACAACCCCAACCTAACTAAAACAAAACCAGATAATATTTGAAACCAAACAGATTAAAAGGTGCTTAAAAACGTTTATAAAACACATTAGACACTTGGAGCAGTGAAAAGATATCAGAACTGCCCCCCCCACCCCCAACCTGCAATGTCCCAAGAGTTTGGTCCAGTGAGTAAGGCCCTGATCCCTAGGCCAGCTGGTGATGGCCTTGCAAGGAAGCAGGCCCCGCAGTCCTCCCCACAGACACGTGGTGTGCAAGGAAAAATGGCATGAAGGTCATTTCAGTCAAAGCAAGATGAAGAATGACCGTTCCCCACATCAAACGGGGTGCGCATTTTGCGTGGTTGCGCGCAGCCCCCTTTGATCCCAGGGTAGCACATGGTAGTTCGGGCTGGCACCACCATCCCAGGTCAGATACCTGTGGTCTCCGCCTACCCAGCCAGCCGTCCAATCCGGCCTGGGGAGGTGTTGCCAGGGGGATTGGCCAGGTAGGAGGAGGGACCACACAGTGCACACAATAGAAGGTGAGACATACCTGAGACATACCTGGGAAGCAGTCATCTACCTAAATGGGGGGGGCGTGGGGCGGTGACCCCCCGCCCCCATTGCGGCGGCGATACCAGGGGTCCCGTTACAGGGGTCTTAGGGGGAGGCAATGGCCATATGCTCAGAGGTTGTCATTGCCTTCCTTCTCCAGCAGTGGCGAACAGGGGGATGGGCTATATGCTTGAACATATGTTCTCCAGAGCTAGCCCAACCCCCACACATGCTGGATAACCCTGAATTTACGGCTGGGGGGCTGGGAAGGATAAACACCCAATGCCTGAGCCAAGGTCTCCCTACACCTGAATCTTAATAAAGTTGTGGCTAATTTTAATCCCATAGAACGTTGTCTTGTGTCATTATTCCGCTCAGGGGCTGCCTGGGGGTTTTGGGGACTCCGCCTGGCCACGCAAAGTGAAGATAAACGAAATGAGGCCTAAGGTTCAAGAGCACCTTATATTGACTCGTCTGCATATGGCGTTTTTATACTCCACCCTTAAGCCAAAACGGCCCTTGGAGCAGCTTTCCAGAAACCATTATCCGTAAGGCCTGACCATAAGTGACCCCTCTGCAGCTCTCGCCTCAAAACATTGGTGACTTGCTAAGTGCACAGTTGCTCCTTCCGATTCAGTTGATCTGCCGCTTTTTGCTCCTTCAGAACGAAGAAATGGCTCGCCAGCTGGTGGAGCTGGGCTTCCGAGGAAGCGGAGAAGTGCTGAAGAGAGAAGATTTCATAGCTAGGAAATTGGCCGCCGAGGCTTCGAGGCTCTCTGAAAGGCAGCAGCAAAAGTAAGCATGTGTTTCTGTGTAAAATGAACCATATCTCAAGTTCAGGAAAATGGAAGTAAGAGAGGATTCAGCGTAAGTTTTAAAGCACAACCTCAGACCCTCCAAGCGTCCCTATTTTCCAGGGGCAGTCCCGGATTTACAGAAGCCGTCCCGGTTTCTGATTTTATCCCAGAATATGCTGCTTTCCCTTAGGACGTCCCTGTTTTCAGCAGAGAAACATTGGAGGAGGGTATAACTATGCGACGCCCCGAGCCAAGGAGATAAGTAGCTATGCAGCCTTTAGAAGACATCTGAAGAGAAGCTTTTTAATGTTTTGTTTTGATATATGTTGGAAGCTGTTCAGAGTGGCTGGGGCAACCCAGTCAAATGGGCGAGGTATGAGTAATAATAATAATAATAATAATAATAATAATAATAATAATAATTGAATAGGACATCACTATTTTCATCGGATAAATGCTGGAGGGCTGTAGAAAACCAGTATGAAAATATGTTGGAAATGGCATCCAGGCCTTGGGTAAGATGTCGAATAAAGCCAAATCCATATCCACCCACACTAGCTGCTTAGGCCAGTAATTCCAAACTCTGTTGCAACAAAGCCATTTATTTCCATTTCTTAAGACACACCAACAGCTAAAGGTTTCTGTGAGCCCAAAGGGCCCACTGGAGGAACCTGCCCGCTGCAGCTCTCCATGATTCATTGCTCGGTGTGCAGCTTCAGTCCCCGGCATCTCCTTGCCTGAACCCCTGGAGAGCCACTGCCAGTCAGCGCAGGCAAATATCGAGACGCATCGTCTGACTTGGTCCATGGCGGCTTCCTATGTTCCTGCATAGGTGAAAAACTCTGCTGCACTTTCCCATTTGGTGCAATTGCACCTTCAGTCATTCTCTGTTCACTTTAGCCACCTGCGGTGCATTATTAGCAGAGGGCCACTGGCAGCCCATTTTTATTCTCCTGCCTCCCCCAGCCCCATATACTGGGCTTGCGCTACACCCACCCCATGCACTTGAAACACACTTATTCCCAAAGAATTCTGGGAGCTGTAGTTTACCCCCACAGAGTATTAGTTCCCAACACCTTTAGCAAACTACAGTTCCCAGGATTCTTTGGGGGAAAGACGTGCTTGAAATGTATGCGTTGGATGCAGCCATAGCTACCAAGTGCCACCAATGATTTTGAGCCCTAGATATCCTTTTCCAGCTAACTGCCTAGCCAGTTCCTCAGCTCTGTGGTGGAGGTTTTTTCTCTCTTCCAGTTTTTTATTTTTATTTTTTTGCAAGACTCTTAGTTTGCTTGGACAGCTGTCAAGCATATGCTGTCACGTTAGCTGTCAAACTGAAGCATGTGCCAGAGCAAAACATTTTCACTTCTTTTGGTCCATATCTTTGCATAATTGGTAATTGACCTCTGCCTTTTGCATACTTGGGGAGAACACAGAAACAAATGCTTGAAACCGTGACCGCTAAAGCATTGCTCTTAAATTTGAGCTAAGAATTCAAGGAGCATTCTTTTAGGTATTAGAATTGGGTTGTTGTTTTTTTCCTCTAAAGGAATTTGTGTCATTTGGGCAATTCCTGGGCTTTGGCTGCTGATGCTGGTTTCCATGCCCCCTTATTCTGGATTCACAATTTGCCTCCCATAATGTGTTAATATACCACGTGTTCAGACGAGAGCAGTTGTGGAATTCAGATACAGTATATGGACTGAATTAACTTGATTTTTAAGTATTCATATTTTTCTCCAACGTTGCAGTTCCTATTCATGCAATATACAGCTACTCTGAGTGACCTCCAATATACTTGCTTTCTTTCTATTTCTATTTATTTTTAACAACAATTTGAGCTCAGTTCTCAATCCTGCACATTCCTGGGTTCTCTAATCTGAGATGAAATGGGTTTGTGAAGTATAGATACACTTTACAAGATGGTTTAGTAACCAGTGAGCTCATATAGGTGGCAACAACATCTCCCCCCAAGCAGGAAAGGAGATGAAATCTGCTTGGGGTAAGCAAGTCAGAGTCAAAACAATATGTGAATGTGGCCTTTCCTTATTTCTAATCAAACTGGGTATAAAGAATGAGGGCCTACAGTCAGGAAAGCATATAACTTGCGTATGTATTTCATATAGCTGAGCCAAAATAAGCTGACTTATCTTTAGTTGCAGGTCTCTGGCTTTTTTTTTATTATAAAAAATTCCAGAGAGGTACCTTCTTACTTTTTGTTGCACACACGAGAGGCAGTTCATAACTGCAGCCTCCCAGTTATCTAAACCTTGTAATATTATTTTGCTTTTATTGAAAACAAAAACGACAAAGAAAAACCAACAATAAAGTTATTTGGGGATTTTATCACGTCTTCATGTATTGTGCTAGCTAATGAAAACATTATTAAAACGGTTGTAGCTCTGCGCCATCTCTACCAACCCTTGCAGAAAGGATTTTTGCAATGCTGTCTAAAAAATGCATACCGTACTTTTCCATAGAAAATTCTTTCCAGTAGCACCTTAGAGACCAACTGAGTTTGTTCTTGGTATGAGCTTTCGTGTGCATGCACACGAAAGCTCATACCAAGAACAAACTCAGTTGGTCTCTAAGGTGCTACTGGAAAGAATTTTCTATTTTGTTTCGACTATGGCAGACCAACACGGCTACCCACCTGTAACTGGTACTTTCCATGTATAAGACTATGTTTTTTTCTTTAAAAATCATCCTGAAAAGTGGGGGGTCCTCTTATACATGGGTAGTGCATAGGGTGGACGTTTGATTGGTTGCTGCCGTGGCTGTCAGCGGCTATTGTGCGTGTTATTGGTTGCTGCGTCAATGGGTGGTGTTGATTGGCTGACACTGCGGAAGTTGGGTGGGCGATTGACAGCTTCTGCCGGCGGTGGAACAGACGGGAGGCGGATTTTGCGCTGCATGCGGGTGGGCGACTTTCGGCAATCCCCCCTTAAGAAAGCTCAACAACCCTGGGTAATTCCCCCCCCCAAAAAAAAATCCATCTCCCCCATCATTTTCTTAAATTTGAGTCCCTCAAAATAGGGTGCGTCTTATACATGGAAAAGTACGACAATTTAACCTACTTGGATAACTACGGAATGCCAATGTGTGTTCTGACTAGTAGTGGCCTGTTTTAACCTGTTTTAATTGATAATTAAAATTTGTCCTTCCTCCCGTGAGATAAGAGATTGTCCCTTTCCAAGGGGGTGGTCTTGTTTATAGGATGTTTTGGCTACAACAAACCTTCTCTTGAAGAGGCCACCAGGTTGTGCCTTGTTTGCTAGATCTCATGTTGTGCAGGGAGCCAGCTCCTTTGCTGTAGCAGCAGAAAGCCAGGGTTTTGTTCTCTGCCCTTCCAGTTGGTTTACGTGGTCCTGTTTCGGGGCTGATGGCCCCAATGCTTCAGGGGTGCAGGGAAGGGCCCAAAGGAACAGATCAGCAGAACAAAAAGCAAATGGTTGGAAACATCTGGGCCTTGGTAAGGGTAGAACATTTTTGTGTGACAGAAGTTAATCAGAATTTTTTTTCTGGTGGGATAAAAAACACACACACACACACGAGATCCGTTGCTGGTTCTTCCTGTCACAGGACTCGTGAATCAGCTGCTTATGTCAACATTCTTGCATCTTTCTACATGCCTGGAGAACACCTGGATATTTGTGTTGCCGTTTTCAGAAACCGTGGATCTCTGTGCAGTTGCCAAGCTGCTTTGCGTAGGAAGGTTTCGTTGTGAAGGCAAAGATGTGGACAAACTTTTCTGATTCAACTGATGATTGATCCTGTGCCAGTGCGTTGCCCAGGAGAGGATTATTCCCGAGCTCCTTGTGTAAGTGGCTGGAGAACAGGGCCACTGAGCTCCTACAAACGGACGCTTCTTCATTTCCCCTGTGGCTCAGTAGGCCTACATACATCTGTCTGCACATGCCAAGTCAGCCTCCAGATGTTGTCTCTCTCTTTCCTCGTCCCACTGTGCCAGTACAATTCCCTAACCCAAAAGCCACCACTGCATATCTGGATTTTTTTTGTAGGGGGGGGGAGGAGACCTCCATATTTGGAACTATTGTTTCCAAGGGGTCTTGAGTGCTCACCTGTCTCACCTTTTAGAAAACAAGTTCAAGCAATTGTTAATTAGACCTACTTGCCAGGAACCAGGGTGGATAAAAATCAATGGTTTTTTTTAAAAAAAAAAATCAGATTTTTTAAAATTTAAATTGGATTTTTAAAATAAAATGCTTTGGGAGGAAAAATCTTTCTAAAGATAGTTTTCTATTTAAGTTACATTATAGTCCAAAGGCTATTCATCAGGAAATAAGGATTTGTTTTAAGTTTTTCATGTGTGCTAAAACTCAGTCTGTTTTTGTTTTTTTAAAAAGTTTAACCACATCAGTTAACAAACATGGATACATATGCTATAATGTTATTGTTTTAGTTAAATAAATTGTTTAAATTGTTATTAAGGAAATGATTATTTTTCTCCTTCCAATAAAGTACAGCAGAAAAGTTGTCCAAATATAAACAGTTAACTTATTAAACCTCACAATAATTTCATAATTATCTGTCTATGTATTTCTAATAGTATAACCAAATCAGTAATTTTTGATATAACTGTAAAAACTACTCTGAAAATTTATTATTCCAAAAATGAAACCTTCATCTGGTTGTAAATATTAAGATTATACCAGCAAGAATGAGTCTTTCTGTAAAAAAATGATTTAAATCAAGTCTTACTGACTAGTGATTTAAATCGCGATATAAATCGATTTGATTTAAATCAAACCACCCTGCCAGAAACATTCAACCTGGCAGGGTGGTTTGATTTAGTGAACGCCCATCAGCTTTTTGGAGTTGTGAGGCCAGCTATTTCTGGATCAGCAGTACCTCTTGTCGTAATTGCAAACCCAAAGCTTCAGGGCCACTTCACATATTACATCATGGCAAACATGCATGTTCCAAGGTGCTGTGACAAATCTGTGCTTCTAGGCGTGTGAACCTCTATCATACACAAGGTTAAAACTGTGTTTAAATGCTAAGCTTGTAAGAATGCATATAAAATGCTTTCGTATGTATCTGGTCTAAACCACAGAGCCTGGGCTTGCCAGTCGGAAGGTTGGCGGTTCGAATCCCCGCGACGGGGTGAGCTCCCATTGCTTGGTCCCAGCTCCTGCCAACCTAGCAGTTCGAAAGCACGTCAAAGTGCAAGTAGATAAATAGGTACCACTCCGGCGGGAAGGTAAACGGCGTTTCCGTGCGCTGCTCTGGTTTCGCCAGAAGCGGCTTAGTCATGCTGGCCACATGACCCAGAAGCTGTACGCCGGCTCCCTTGGCCAGTAAAGTGAGATGAGCGCCGCAACCCCAGAGTCGTCCGCGACTCGACCTAACGGTCAGGGGTCCCTTTACCTTTATGTATATCTACTGGCCCAGTACTAAGATGAAGGTCTACCAGGCTTGTGTGTTGAGCACTTCTTTATGGAAGCGAGTCATGGGCAACTTAGCACTCATCAGGAGCGTTGCTTCAATACCTTCCACATGCACTACATCAGGAAGATTTTCGGCATCTCATGGCACGACAGAGTCTCAAACAAAAATGTGCTCCCCCAGGCCCACATTCCCAGCACATTCTCACTCCTGTCTCAGCGACGTCTACACTGGCTTGGTCATGAACACAGAATGGAAGATGGCAGGCTCCTCAAGGACGTTCTCTACGGGGAGCTGGCTTCAAGCACTAAGCCTGTTGGCCGACCAAGTCTGCTTTACAAAGATGTCTGCAAACGTGGCATGGAGGCTGGTCACATGAGTCAACAGTGTGATGCAGCAGCAAAGAGAGCTAACGCTATTCTAGGTTGCATCAACAGAAGTCTAGTGTCCAGATCAAAGGGAAGTATTAGTACCACTATATTCTGCCTTGGTCAGACCACACCTGGAATACTGTGTCCAATTGGGGCGTGGGGGTGTTAATTGGGTTATTGTTTTTGCTTTGATTTTATATATTGTGATCTTTTGTGTGAAGCACCCTGAGACCTCTGGGCATAGGGTGGTATATAAATTCTAATAATAATAATAATAATAATAATAATAATAATAATAATATTAATTCTGGAAGACACAGTTTAGGAAGGATGTTGACAAGCTGGAATGTGTCCAGAGGAGAGTGACCAAGATGATCAAGGGTCTAGAAACCAAGCCTGATGAGGAATGCTTGAAGGAGCTGGGTATGTTTAGCCTGTAAAAGAGGAGACGGAGAGGAGATATGCTAGCCGTCTTAAAATATCTTAAAGGCTGTCACATGGAAGAGGGAGAATGCTTGTTTTTGCTGCTCTTGAGGGTAGGACTCGAGGCAATGGCTTCAAATTACAAGAAAGGAGATTCTGGCTAAACATCCGGGGGGGAAACTTTCTGACAGTAAGAGCTTTTTGTCAGTGGAACAGACTCCCACGCAAGGTGGTGGAGTCTCGTTTATTGGAGGTTTTTAAACAGAGGTTGGATGGCCCTCTGCCATGGATGCTTTAGCTGAGATTCCTGCATGGCAGAGGGTTGGACTAGATGACCATTGGTGTCCCTTCCAACTCTACAATTCTATCATTCTATGAACCCTGCTGTATGGAAATCCCTTGCAGACGATTGCAGTGCATGGAGACAGACAGACAGGTCTTGTATCCACAGCTGTGACCGGAGGGGGAATGACCAGTGGGAGGAGTGCAGAGAGAAGTGCCATGGTGCACCTGTAGCAGCACAACCGGATGCCTTCATCTGCCCCAGCTGCAACAAAACATGTCTCTACCCTATTGGTCTCTACAGCCACTGCAGGCACTGTAACTCTCCGGCAGGTTGAATTTACTCATGAAAGCACGCTCCCGAGACAGATGGAGGGCAACAACAACATTATTAGCTAGCTTCTATTTTTCTCTGATTATATTGTCCTAGTGCTTGCTTGTTTGTGAATTAGTTGTTCCCCCCCCCCCCTGGGTGTTATTGTAGTTAGCCATCTTAGGTATTTTTTTTAGTGGAAAGGTGGTGTATATATGAAACAAATAATTAATACATTCCACACATACAATCTGTTGATGAAGTATGCCAATTCAGGTTGATCCATATAAACATGTTAAGACCAACTCTGTGATCCCAGTACCAAGTTTCTAAAGTAGGAGGCAAAGTTATAGCGTACAGAACTTACCTCCGGCACTGGAAAGACAATTTAGATTTATCCACCTTGCACGATAATTCTGTTGCCTAGCCCTTGCCAGGCTTCTATAGCCTTGCAAATAAGTCTACACAAGTTGCTGCCCACAGAAAGTTCCCTAGTTTGCCAGTTGGTACACAGGTATGCTAGTTGTCTGTGATATATTGATGTCCTGAAAGAGGGGGCAAATATCTCCCTCCTAATTTGCAAATGTTTTCCTTCTGCCTGATCAGCCAGAGGCAGTTCTGATTCCCTGGAAGCAGCAAGGCAAGGGCCATATTCAAATCTGCCTGATACCACCAGCAAAGCAAGCAAAGTGTAGTACAGTCGTACCTTGGAAGTCTAACGGAATCCGTTCCGGAAGTCTATCTGACTTCAGAAACATTCAGAAACTAAAGCATGGCTTCTGATTGGCTGCAGGAAGCTCCTGCAGCCAATCAGAAGCCGCAGAAGGCCCGCCGGACGTTCAGCTTCCAAAAATTGTTCGCAAACCAGAACAGTCATTTCTGGGTTTGCGGCGTCTGGGTGCCAAAACGTTCAAGAACTCAGCTGTTCGAAAACCAAGGTACCACTGTTTTGGAAGGGAAGGTTAGAGTTCAAATTCCTATTCAGCCATAAAGCTCACTGAACTTGGACCAGTCATGCATTCTTTCAACAGCCCTGCCAGGTACGTTAGGCTATGAGGATAAAAAACCTGCATCTATGTATGCCACCCTCGTGAGCTCTTTAGAACAGTGTTTCCCAGACTTGGGTGTCCTGCTGTTTTCGGACTACAAGTCCCATCATCCCTGGCCACTGGTCTTGCTAGCTAGGGATGATGGGAGTTGTAGTCCAAAGACAGCTGGAGACCCAAGTTTGGGAAACACTGCTTTAGAAGAAGGACGAATACAAATGTGTTTATGACGAGGGCATGCATTTTTCAGGCTTAGCGCTCATGTAGGGCGCAACATTTTCAGCTGAGCACAAATATGCACTTAACTTAAAGACGCAAATGCAATAAGAAAGGAACTGGATACGTCTTCACATTAGGTCAGAGTTATGTCTTTGAGTTTTGTCTTCCATATGAAAAGTATTTGAATATAGCCTCCAAAGAGGAAACGTGAAGGGAGGGGAAAGGGATGTGTCTTTTCTAAACATCGCCTTTTGGTTTGGGCATCATAAATTCACCCACCGAAATACAACGGAAAGAATTAAGCACAGAGGATCCGAAGTTTCTTATTATTCTAAACGTTTCCATGTATTTGAGCAGCTGGGGCTACAGGAAATGCCAAGCCCCCCCGCCCCCAAGTAGTTGCGTACGCAGTGGAGAGATGAGACATCTCCAAAATGATTAGCTTCATGTGAGGGAAACTTTGCCTTCTTCTGTATATGTGCGTCTTGAAGGCTTTCCCTTGACAATCCGAAAGGGAGGATGAATTGCAGAAGACTCTATGCAGCACTAGAAACAGAGTCTTTGAACACCCTCTGACTTGGAATCCCACTCGAACTGGAACATCCCTGACAGTGTAGCTGTGCATCATCTTTAGTTATAGCTCTGTGTATTTTGCATCCCAATCGGGTGGCTAGGCATAGATGGAATCTAGCATTTGGCACAGGCATTGAAACCTCATGACCATGGCTCTTTGAGTTTTTTGGTTATTTTTATTTTAACACCCTTAATTTCTAAGCCCCATTTGCTCTGGAGTTGGAAGCCAAGCAGCTGCTCAGGTGATGGCATGGAAGCTTCAACAGGTCCTGAGCAGCCGGCACCCTCAAACTCAGCGTGTCTATCTGGTCGTGCAAATTGCCCCTTTGTTTGTATCGGAAAGAAGACATAATGTCGAGAATCACTGTGATCTGTTTATTTGATTTTTTTTGTCAACGTGAGCTTTTGTAGGCAATAAACTCCTACAAAAGTTTTTTTACACATGACACTGTAAATGTCTTGGAAACTCTTTTTGAGCTCTTAGTACACACATGTGAAAGTTATTGCAAGTGGACCAGTTTTAAACTAAAGGTATATGTTGATCAATGGACCTTGGCCGTTTATGGCCCAGTGATAACAGAAGTTGCCTTTTGGCATTGCATTCTTGCTCCTAAGGATGACATGTTGCATCTTAGTTGGTAAATACCATCTCACAAGTGGGACCTAGAACCAAATACATTCTCGTCTCCTAATAGGAGCGCTCCTCTTTGAGCTCCCTGCAAAGCTAGCCATGCCCTCCTTCAGCAGGCTATGCCAACCATCTCCACCCCCATCTTTTAGCCCGGACACCAAGATCCAGCATCGAAGGTTGTGAGAAGTGAAACTACAAGGAACCAGGCAGAGGGCCTTCTCGGTAGTGGCGCCTGCCCTGTGGAACGCCCTCCCATCAGATGTCAAGGAGATGAGTAACTATTTAACCTTTAGAAGACATCTGAAGGCAGCTCTGCATAGGGAAGCTTTAAAAAGTTTTATTATGTTTTCATATATGTTGGAAGCCTCCCAGAGTGGCTGGGGCAACCCAGTCAGATGGGTGGAGTATAATAATAATAATAATAATAATAATAATAATAATAATAATACAATTCCAATTGACACTCAACCTTCTATGGCTACTGAGGGTGCTCAGTCCCATTAGACCAGGGGTCAGTAAACTTTTTCAGCAGGGGACCGCTTCACTGTCCCTCAGACCTTATGGGGGGGGCAGACTATATTTTGGAAAAAAAAAATGATGCAAGAGCGCCACAAGCCCCGGAGGCAGCTTACCTGTGTCTTGCGTGTGGCAGGGGCTGGCGGCGGGGGACGGACGATGAGCGGCGCGCGAGAGGGCTCCAGAGAGGGGCTTCTTAAAATGGCGGCCACTTGAGCGCTGCTGCTGCTGGCGTCAACAAAGCCCAGCCCCCTTCCTCCTCTAGGCAGGGCGGGGAGAAGCCAGGAGGAGGGAGGGAAGAGGTGCCGCCGCCGCTGCTGTGTGAGGGAGAGGGAGGGTGAGGGAAAGAACGCGTGCGCTGGCGATCCACACGGCGATTCCCGGACCATCCATGGGCCGGATCCAGAAGGCAATTGGGCCTGATCCGGCCCTCGGACCTTAGTTTGCCTACCCATGCATTAGACTGTTTATGCTCCTTTTAGGGGTTTTCTTTAAATGTTTTTTTTTTGGGGGGGAGGTATTTCAGTAAACCCTGGTGCTCCCCTGATCATGCTGACACCTCCCTCTTCTCCTGCCTCTGTTTGGCTTCCATGCGCTGCCACTTTTGTTTGCTGTTGGAGGGAGTGACAGTCCGTGGGATTTTCCTCCCCCCCCCCGGGGACATGTGGGCGAGTGTTTACACAGAGACATTGGGTACAACTATTTCGGAGATATTTTCCGCTTGCTACGTTCGCAGAAGGGTTATCAAAGTCTTCCATGTTTTACTGCTTTCTGCCCTCTGTCAGGAAGGGGAGCAAATGGTGAAACCTTAAATGGTTTGCTGTTTACCTTGAGCAGCTCAGGGCGCTTTTCGGTTTGTAGCACACACAAGACAAGAAAGCCCTTCCTTTTAAATAGCATGTGGGGGCCAGGAAATTTTTTTGATGACTCCAAACGTTCTTGTCCTTAACATGTTTACTTTAATACAATATTAAGCAAGTTTTTGAAAAGCTGCAGGTGTGTTTGGGTAGCTTTTCACTCTGTGGAAGTGAATTTGTTACATTAACAGAAATGTTTTTGCACCTGGATAATCAACATGCTGAACCTTAAGAATAAATTGCCCCTGTTCTTCCTTGACCCCATTCTGCTTTTAAAATTCTGAATGGTTTGGTGGAAATACCCTGGGAAGAAAGGAAATCTGTTTAGATAGGTATTGCAAAATATTTCTGTTTTGTAAAGAACCATTTGTGGGGTTGGGTTCTTTTGTGTGTGCTTTTGGTAACATGTTTTCAGGGGAGTTAAGCCAGAGTTCAAATAGGATGTTTGTAAAAGATTGGAATTCTTGCGACCTGTTCTGAACCTTTTGGCGTAAGGTAGGATAAAAATCTAAATAATACTTGAATCTGATCAGTGACTTGGAATGAAGTATGAACTTCACCACAATGGGGGTAGGAGAACTCAGTGACACATGTAGCGCTGCGTTTTTATTTTTTGATAGAGTTACAAGCATGGTGGATCAGGGGAATGCTGTGGATGTAGTGTATCTTGATTTCAGTCAGGCTTTTGTAGCTGTTGACTGACCAAACTCAAAGAGTGCTCACCCACGGTTCCTGGTCATCCTGGCAAAAAGTCAGAAGTGGAGTGCCACAGGGATCTGTCCTGGGCCCATTGTTGTTGAGCGCCTTTATAAACGACTTAGATAAAGGAACTGAGGGGATGCTCATCACATTTGCAGATCACACCAAATTGGGAGGGGTAGCTAATGCTGCAGAAGACAGATTTGGGATTCAAGATGACCTTAACAGATTGTAGAACTGGGCCAAGCTAACAAAATGAATTCCAAGAGGGGCAAATGTAGGATTCTGCACTTAGGCAGAAAGAAGCAGCTGCACAAATATAGGACAGGGGGCCCCTGGCTTGCCAGTAGCAGATGTGAAAAGACCACAAACTTAACATGAGCTAACAGCGTGATGCAGCAGCAAAAAAAGTGAACGCTATTCTAGGCTGCATCAACCGAAGTATAATGTCCGGAGCAAGGGAAGTAATAGTACTACTCTGTGTTGCTGTGGTCAGGCCACACCTGGAATACTGTTTAGGAAGGATGTTGACAGGCTGGAATGTGTGCAGAGGATGCCAACCAAAATGGTCAAGGGTCTGGAAACCAAGATTTATGAGGAATGGTTGAAGGAGCTGGGTATATTTAGCCTGGATAGGAGGAGACTGAGATGAGTTCATACGTGTTACCTGCCCCATGGCTCTGATGGGTTGGTAACTAGTCTACAATGCTGGCGTCCCTCTTTTCTCCTTTGGCTTTTCTCATTCCTATGTGAACTCTTTTCTCAAGAGCTACGAGTAGTAAATCACTTGAACAGATCTGAAGTGAAGCTGTCGTGTTACTTAAAGCCTGTTTTTTCTGTTGCCGTTTGTTTCTTCCTGCTGATTCTACAGCCAACTTTTTTAAAAAATGTTGGCTGGTTTATGTCAGTGTTTGTGTGTGTGTGTAATTCCTACAACCCTTTTTAAGCTACAATGCTAAAGACAACCTCTTCTTGTATATACCTTTAGGTGTTACTGCATTAAACCTCCTGGAAGGGGAAGAAATTGTATCTAGTGGCACTAAAATACGTTCCTCTTCTTCTGGGCCTGGAGGTAAATCTCTCTCTCTCTCTCTCTCTTTCTCTCTCTCTCTCTCTCATGATGGAGCTAACTATTTCCTTGTTTTGGTCATTGGTTTTGGAGCAAAGGCTGCTTATTCTTTGCCGCCAGACGTTTTGCTAAAGATAGCTGTTGCATATTTGAGAGAAGCCGCTGATCCTAAGTTGAAATGCAGAAATGCAGAAAAAAAGAACCAAACAAAAATGGGCATTTGTATTTCAAAGCTCCAGGTGAGGAACCACAGCCAACTCCATTTGTCTTGCCTCTTTCCATTTTTAGCAACTGCAAGCAAGAGATTTTGCTGATCTTCTTTTGGCTATAGTTGTGTTGTTTGTGATTCTTGTAGTGGCTGCCTTTCACTTTGTATTTATGTAATGCTAGGGACTGCTGCCCCTGCTCAGGCCGCTCTCCAACTCCCTTCCCCCATACCTGGACAACCCCTCCTCCCTTTACACCTGACCAAACCCCACTCCCTTTGCACCTCACCCCCCACCTCGCCTATCCCAAACTTCCCTTCTCGCTCCTCTCACAGCTCACCCCAAACCCTTTTAAACAGGCTTCCTCAAACTCGGCCCTCCAGATGTTTTTGGCCTACAACTCCCATGATCCCTAGCTAGCAGGACCAGTGGTCAGGGATGATGGGAATTGTAGTCTCAAAACATCTGGACGGCCGAGGTTGAGGAAGCCTGCTTTTAGAGGATGGTGAAGGTGCTTCAGATAACAGTTGGTCAAACTGCTTTCTAAAGCTTTTCGCCTCCATTAAACAGCTTTCCTAAGCTGCCTGCCACCTGTCCTATTGGTCTCTCGCCTACCTATTAATCCATTCCCTTGTGATTCTGGAGTTCACTGATTTGTATTGCATTGACCCTCTGAAGAAACCCTGTGATGTAGACCACTGCTGTCCCCATTTGAGGGGTTTATGTGTGTCCAGGGCATTTCCCGCAGCTGGAATTCACTGGAACTCAGTTCCAGCAACTCTCAGGTGGGCGCCATTGACATTACAAGAGAACAAAGGAGGTGTCCATGGTGAGTTCCGGCACCTCTTTTCTAGAAAAATAGCACTGTCTGTGTCACATCTGGATCTGGACTTTTTGCATAGACTAGAAAAGGTTTCCGGTCCTCCTTGAAAGATTCTAAATCTGCGTCTCTTATTGTTGCTCTCAGTTTTGCCGCCTCAACATATTCCATGATTTTCATCAGCCATGCTTCCTTTGACGGTATTCTGTCCTCCTTCCAGTTCTGTGCATACGGATTCCCCGATGGAATCTACTCCTGAGGAGGCATACATAGGATCGTGCTGTGAATTGCTTGGTCGCACCCACTCACAAATGGCTTGGGAGAAAAAAACCCAAATTATTTTAAGTAGTGTAATGTGCAATAGAGCAGCCCATCACTGAAAATTCAGTTCTCTCTCTCTCTCTCTCTGTATTATTACCGCAGGTGCACTGCAGCTCCCAATCAGAGGCATGCTGTGGGCAAGATTGCTATTAATTGAAAGCAATTCTATTTATACACCTGCCCCCCACAAAAGATTCCAAAGGTAGAGCGTATGCCAGAGGAGGGGAAGAGCAAGAAAGCAGCCCACACGTCATTGACACAGTTATAAATTTAATCTCCTCCTTAGGGGAAATAGATTGGAAGGGTACAAACAATTTTCCAAACCAGCTTAACTACTACTCCAGAGGTGCAGGTGTTCAGAAACCATTTCAAAGATGTTTACCCATCAATTCCTGCAGCTGCCAGAATGGTTGCATCCAAAATCATTTTGGAATAAAAAAATGTTTAGAAGCAAACAAAAGCGCTCAGCTGTAGTTCTGCTGTCTTTTCTATTAGGGGAAAGGAAAGGAGGAAGAGATGTTTTCTGCAGTGTGCCTGCCTTTTGTGATTTCCCTTGCAGTTTTCAATTGCACATTTCAACCATTTTGTCTCCAGTCTCGAGTCATGGCATGTTCCAGTGCCTCACATCGTGTTTTAAATATGAATTAAAGCTGTATTTTCCCCCCCATTCTGGCAAGGTGACAAACTTTTTCCAACCATTCCCAAGGAAGTAGGTGAAATGTCTCCATAATGTTGAAATTCCCATTCTGACGATTAAGCTGCTTATTCAGCACAACCCTCAGTACAGCCATGGCATTGTTTCTAATGTTATACCCAGTTGCTTGGTAAAACCAAATGAATCCCAACACTTTTGACAGGAAAACAACACCCCCACCCCCACCCCACACTCTAGTTAAGAACAATTTCAGGTTAAGAACGAACCTCCGGAACGAATTAAGTTCATAACTAGAGGTACCACTGTATAACCCCCATCAGCGTTGGCCAACACAGCCATGCCAGCTGAGACTAATAAGACCTATACAGTCGTACCTCGTGTTGTGTTCGCTGCGGGTTGCGAACGGCACAGGTTACGAGCGCGGCAAACCCAGAATTGTTTGCTTCCGGGTTTCGACGCATGCGCAGAAACGCTCCGCGTGGTCTGTGCATGTGCAGAAGCATTCTGCGCAGGTCGCGCATGCACAGAAGCGCGATATTGCCGCTCTGGTTGCGTACTTTTCAGGGTGCAAATGGCACCCCGGAACAGATCAGGTACGTAACCAGAGGTACCACTGTAGTCCGAAACACACCGTTTACACTTTGGATATACTTTATTGATCTTGTTCAGCCATTGCAGTCTTGGCAACTAGTGAAATGGCACCTTGAGCTGAGATTAAAATAATGTTAAGCCCATGAGCCCCTTCATGGATCACTGCCTTGTCGTGGCGAAGGGGCTTGAATTACTCAGGGAAGCTATGGACAGGTCAAGATGGACAGGTCATAGCGGAGAGTTTGGACCAAACGTGATCCACCTGGAGAAGGAACTGGCAAGCCGCTCCAGTATCCCTGCCAAGAAAACTCCATGGACAAAGACAACAGGCATATAAAAGATATGACGCTGGAAGATGAGCCCCTCAGGTCGGAAGGCGTCCAACATGCTACTGGGGAAGAGCGGAGGACAAGTACAAGTAGATCCAGAGCTGATGAAGCGGCTGGGCCAAAGCCGAAAGGACGCTCAGTTGCGGATATGCCTGGAAGCGAAAGGAAAGTCCAATGCTGTAAAGAAAAGTATTGCATAGGAACCTGGAATGTAAGAACCATGAACCTTGGTAAGCTGGATGTGGTAAAAAATGAGATGGCAAGAATAAACATTGACATCCTAGGCATCAGTGAACTAAAATGGACAGGAATGGGCGAATTCAGTTCGGATGACTATCATATCTACTACTGTGGGCAGGAATCCCGTAAAAGAAATGGAGTGGCCCTCATAGTCAACAAAAGAGTGGCGAAAGCTGTACTGGGATGCAATTTCAAAAATGATAGAATGATCTCGATACGAATCCAAGGCAGTCCTTTTAACATCACAGTAATCCAAGTTTATGCACCAACTACCACTGCTGAAGAAACCTGAAATTGACCAATTCTATGAAGACTTACAACACCTTATAGAAATGACACCAAAGAAGGATGTTCTTCTCATTATAGGGGATTGGAATGCTAAAGTAGGGAGTCAAGAGATAAAAGGAACAACTGGCAAGTTTGGCCTTGGAGATCAAAATGAAGCAGGGCAAAGGCTAATAGAGTTCTGTCAAGAGAACAAGCTGGTCATCACAAACACTCTTTTCCAACAACACAAGAGACGACTCTACACATGGACATCACCAGATGGGCAACATCGAAATCAGATTGATTATATTCTCTGCAGCCAAAGATGGAGAAGCTCTATACACTCAGCAAAAACAAGACCTGGAGCTGACTGTGGCTCAGATCATCAGCTTCTTATAGCAAAATTCCAGCTTAAACTGAAGAAAGTAGGAAAAACCACGGGGCCAGTAAGATTCAATCTAAATCAAATTCCTTATGAATACACAGTTGAAGTGAAGAACAGGTTCAAGGATTTAGATTTGGTGGATAGAGTACCTGAAGAACTGTGGATGGAGGCTCGTAACATTATACAGGAGACAGCAACGAAAACCATCCCAATGAAAAAGAAATGCAAGAAAGCAAAGTGGCTGTCCAATGAGGCCTTACAAATAGCGGGGGAGAGAAGACAAGCAAAATGCGAAGGAGATCGTGAAAGATACAGGAAATTGAATGCAGATTTCCAAAGAATAGCAAGGAGAGACAAGAGGGCCTTTCTAAACGAGCAATGCAAAGAAATAGAGGAAAATAACAGAATGGGAAAAACCAGAGATCTGTTCAAGAAAATTGGAGATATGAAAGGAACATTTCGTACAAAGATTACCATAATAAAGGACAAAAGTGGAAAGGACCTAACAGAAGCAGAAGACATCAAGAAGAGGTGGCAAGAATACACAGAGGAATTATACCAGAAAGATATGGAGGTCTCATACACCCCAGGTAGTGTGGTTGCTGACCTTGAGCCAGACATCCTGGAGAGTGAAGTCAAATGGGCCTTAGAAAGCCTTGCTAACAACAAGGCCAGTGGAAGTGATGATATTCCAGCTGAACTATTTAAAATTTTAAAAGATGATGCTGTTAAGGTGCTACACTCAATATGCCAGCAAGTTTGGAAAACTCAGCAGTGGCCAGAGGATTGGAGAAGATCAGTCTACATCCCAATCCCAAAGAAGGGCAGTGCCAAAGAATGCTCCAACTACCGCACAATTGCACTCATTTCACACGCTAGCAAGGTTATGCTTAAAATTCTACAAGGCAGGCTTAAGCAGTATGTGGACCGAGAACTCCCAGAAGTGCAAGCTGGATTTCGAAGGGGCAGAGGAACCAGAGACCAAATTGCAAACATGCGCTGGATTATGGAGAAAGCTAGAGAGTTCCAGAAAAACATCTACTTCTGCTTCATTGACTACGCAAAAGCATTTGACTGTGTCGACCACAGCAAACTATGGCAAGTTCTTAAAGAAATGGGAGTGCCGGATCACCTCATTTGTCTCCTGAGAAATCTCTATGTGGGACAAGAAGCTACAGTTAGAACTGGATATGGAACAACTGATTGGTTCAAAATTGGGAAAGGAGTACGACAAGGCTGTATATTGTCTCCCTGCTTATTTAACTTATATGCAGAATTCATCATGCGAAAGGCTGGACTGGATGAATCCCAACCGGAATTAAGATTGCCGGAAAAAATATCAACAACCTCAGATATGCTGATGATACTACCTTGATGGCAGAAAGTGAGGAAGAATTAAAGAACCTTTTAATGAGGGTGAAAGAAGAGAGCGCAAAATATGGTCTGAAGCTCAACATCAAAAAAACTAAGATCATGGCCACTGGTCCCATCACCTCCTGGCAAATAGAAGGGGAAGAAATGGAGGCAGTGAGAGATTTCACTTTCTTGGGTTCCATGATCACTGCAGATGGTGACAGCAGTCACGAAATTAGAAGACGCCTGCTTCTTGGGAGAAAAGCAATGACAAACCTAGACAGCATCTTAAAAAGCAAAGACATCACCTTGCCGACAAAGGTCCGTATAGTTAAAGCTATGGTTTTCCCAGTAGTAATGTACGGAAGTGAGAGCTGGACCATAAAGAAGGCTGATCGCCGAAGAATTGATGCTTTTGAATTATGGTGCTGGAGGAGACTCTTGAGAGTCCCATGGACTGCAAGAAGATCAAACCTATCCATTCTCAAAGAAATCAGCCCTGAGTGCTCACTAGAAGGACAGATCCTGAAGTTGAGGCTCCAGTACTTTGGCCACCTCATGAGAAGAGAAGACTCCCTAGAAAAGACCCTGATGTTGGGAAAGATGGAGGGCACAAGGAGAAGGGGACGACAGAGGATGAGATGGTTGGACAGTGTTCTTGAAGCTACTAACATGAGTTTGGCCAAACTGCGAGAGGCAGTGAAGGATAGGCGTGCCTGGCGTGCTCTGGTCCATGGGGTCACGAAGGGTCGGACACGACTGAACGACTGAACAACAACACAAAGCCCATGAGTCTATGGTAGAGAGAAATGCCCATTCATCAGAATAATTCACCCTTAGCCACATGAACCACTTGGGTTAAAACTAGCAGGGGCGGGGCGGGCCGCCCCGGGTACTGCCCTGGGGATGGTGACACTCATGGCGGGGCCCCACCCCCGCGATCAGTCCCTCCAAAGCCGAGCCCTAAAACATTGCTAGGCGCGTGGCGGTGGCTGGCTTGCTTACTTGCTTGGCCGGCGGCTGCTTTCCTTTCTTTTTTTTTAAAAAGGGCTTTTTCAGTGCTCGGCTGCCATGGCGCGGAGCCGAGGGGCGGGCCAGCGAGGAGGGGCGTCACGCTTGTGGCAGGCCTGGCGTGACACCCCTCCTCGCTGGCCCGTCCCTCACCTTTGCGGCTCCGCCCGGGCCAGCGCTGAAAAAAGCCCTTAAAAGAAAAAGGAAAAGGAAAGGAAAGCAGCCGCTTGCTTGCTCGGCCGGCGGCTGCTTTCCTTTCCTTTTTTCTTTTTAAGGGGTTTTTTCAGCACTTGGCAGAATTCCACACATGCACACTCCGTACTGGGTGCCATACAGGCGCTGCCCCGGGTCCCGGGGAGTGACAATAAAATTGTCACCCCCGGTACCCTCTGGACTTGCTACGCTTCTGAAAACTAGTCAAGTTCAGTGTTGTGGATGAGATATGCCATTATAAGTTACTGTGAAATGTTGTTGTTGTGGCAGTAGTCCTAGCTCTCTTTCCCACCAAGACCCAATTACCCCCTGGCAGAAGACCTCATTGATCCAGAATGGATTAGTTGGGCTGTCTTGCACCCTTATTTTCCCTGCATCACCCCAATAGGATTTGAAAAGCAGGGGAATATAGCAGGGAAGTATTGCTCTGGTATTTCTCCACATTTTCTAATGCAATTGTGAGATTACCGCCCCGGTTTCCACCCACAGGTTGCATGCATGCAGCCAAGTGCAACAGTCTCTGGATGTTCACCTGTGAAACAGAGTAAGTTTATAAAGGGGGACTTGAGTTTGAAAACTTTGAAAGAAATACATATAAAGTTATTGGTAGGGAGGGTAACCGCATTTTAAGGAATGCCACAATATAGCATCTACTTAAATGAGTTCAAGCCCAAAAAGGTTAAAGGACTTAAATGTACTTAAATCAGGCTTACTTCATCAGTGTTAGAAACTCAGGTATATAAGCCAGGTGCCAAATTGTTCCTTAAACCAGGGTTACAGTTGCCAAAATGGAACGCCTGGTTTCCATTTGGGGCCAGATGGCTCGGAAGTCGTATTTTTCAATACGACTTTTTGGTTCCTGAAGATCCTGAAATTCATTCTGATTGTGCAGATAAAATATAACAGACAGCATTCTACAGGATGCGTTGCTAGTGTGTGAAAACAGGCAAGATCCAAGGATCGCCAGGCATGCACCTCCAGATGGTGGAGACGTCAGGTGCCATCTTGGCACCCGGGCATCTTCACTTGGTCGAAAGTGGCTGATAGGCAGGTGCAAAATTGTGCCTGGCCAGTTTCGAACACTGGATGTGTCTGTGTTATTTTGCTACAACAAATTAACGTGCGTATGCATATTTGCTCGGAAGTATCCAGTGGGGCCTGTTGTCTTTGTCCATGGAGTTTTCTTGGCAGGGATACTGGTGGCTTGCAGTCCTTCTCCAGGTGGATCAGTTAGTCTAAATCTCCGCTATGGATCACACCTGTAGTCATCTTGGGTGGCTCCTGCTATGACCTGTCCATAGCTCATAGGTGGCCCTGCATGGCATAGCTCATAGCTTCCCTGAGTTATTCAAGCCGCTTCTCCACGACAAGGCAGTGATCCATGAAGGAGCATCTTTAAATGCAGAGACATCACCTTGCCGACAAAGGTCCGTATAGTTAAAGCTATGGTTTTCCCAGTAGTAATGTATGGAAGTGAGAGAGAGCTGGACCATAAAGAACTGATCGCCGAAGAATTGATGCTTTTGAATTATGGTGCTGGAGGAGACTCTTGAGAGTCCCATGGACTGCAAAAGATCAAACTTATCCATTCTGAAGGAAATCAGCCCTGAGTGCTCACTGGAAGGACAGATCCTGAAGTTGAGGCTCCAGTACTTTGGCCACCTCATGAGAAGAGAAGACTCCCTGGAAAAGACCCTGATGTTGGGAAAGATGGAGGGCACAAGGAGAAGGGGACGACAGAGGATGAGATGGTTGGACAGTGTTCTCGAAGTGACTAGCATGAGTTTGGCCAAACTGCGGGAGGCAGTGGAGGATAGGGGTGCCTGGCGTGCTCTGGTCCATGGGGTCACGAAGAGTCGGACACGACTGAACAACAACAACATCCAGTGGGGCATTCACTCATGTGTATGGGTGCATAGAATTGCAATCACAGCTTACTGGAATGATGAGATCCAACTTATGCGAAAAACCTACCTTTCCCCTCGTTGTGTAACTGGGGCCTCGGATATATAAAAAGAAATGATCTCTGCCTAACCAGAGATCAAAACCATATTCTGTGCCCTAGATATATCAATAATCTGCTTTGAGCAATGTGATATGTGGTTTCTTTGGAAACCAAACAAATAAGCCAGCAGTGCTCATCCTTTGTTAACCACCAGAGTGTACTTCAAATGATTTTTAACAGGTCCTTTCCTAAGTGTTTTCTTTTTTAAAAAACAAAAGGATCAGCCAGCATGGATTTTTTTCTTCTCACCTGAGCCACTCTTGAGAAGCAACTCTGTACCTGGAGTTCTTTTACTTGGGGCTGTTTTCATAGCAACCTAGCGGGGAGGGGGTATTAAATAAACTTTGCCGCTCAATGTGGAACCCCTCCAAGATAGTTTTGTTACTCTTTTATGGAAGCTTTTTTGGCTTTCCTTGAAATTCCTCAAGCTGTCTTGGCAGATTTTGCCTTAGGTGAAATTTAGGCGGCTACCCTAGTGAGCAGCAGCAAAAGTTTTGGCAGAGCCCATCATTACATACATCAGCAGGTCACTCCCAAGACACGAGGGCAAGGGCACTCCCCCCCCATCTCCTCCCACCAGTGTGAAAAGCAACAGAGGAAATGTCGGAATTCTTCCCTCCTGGCATGTGTGCAAAAGGAAGCAAGTTGATGAAGCAGAGAATTCTGACCAAACCTCTGCCGCAGTGGATGGAGTACAGTAAAGTGTTCCTTTCCTTTGTCTTGCCATGCGTAGAAGAATTCAGCTGCAAGTGCATAGAACCATATGATCACTGAGATCACATGCCGGCCATGCCGCGACCCTCAGACCTCCACTGAGCAGAAACACAACACAGCAATACAGTTTCCCAGGTGGTAGCTGTTCTCTGGACTCCCCATCTACCTGTATAGCATGTTTCAGTTGCTTACTAGAAATGGATTCCCCACACACCTGGGCATTTCCTGACTTGGTCATACTGCTTCATATTTTTAATATATTTTGTATATATTTTGCTGATTCCTGGACTGTCCACGGGCCGGATTTAGAAGGCGATTGGGCTGCATCCGGCCCATGGGCCTTAGGTTGCCTATCCCTGGTCTAAATGATCTGTCCATGCTGTGGGTCTGATCCATGCAGGAAACATGCTGAGAACTTCAGCCTGACCTACACAGAGCAGAGCTCCACGTTACCACAAATTTGCATGATGGAAATGTGCCTCTTCAGGAGGAGGAGAAGATTTGAAACCAAGAAATGGGGGTCCCTAGTTTTCTACTGTATCTCCATCTGCATTGCTTCCCAACCCATTGTGGTTCCTGATACATATTTATTTCATGGGTTACAAACATAACCACTGAGCCTAGGGCTTGCCGATCAAAAGGTCGGCGGTTCGAATTCACGCAACGGGGTGAGCTCCTGTTGTTCGGTCCCAGCTCCTGCCAACCCAGCAGTTCGAAAGCACGCCAAAGTGCAAGTAGATAAATAGGTACCACTCCGGCGGGAAGGTAAACGGCATTTTCGTGCGTTGCTCTGGTTTGCCAGAAGCGGCTTAGTCATGCTGGCCACATGACCCAGAAGCTGTCTGCGGACAAACGCTGGCTCCCCTCAGCCTATAAAGCGAGATGAGTGTCGCAACCCCAGAGTCGTCCGCGACTGGACCTAACGGTTAGGGGTATCTTTACCTTTTAAGTACTATTAACTAGGTGATTTTGCCTCATTCAGATAAATGAGTTTGCATTGCCTACCTAGCTGTGAGGTTGCTAGGGTGGCTGCTGTCATATGAAAGATTTTTTATTTTTTTTAAGGTTAGCTGAAGTGCCAACCCTAGAACTGCTTTCCTCACTTGCAGTCGCAGACTTGCTATAGCATTATAAAACGCACGAATTCAACATGATTTCCCACAGCAGGGCATTTCCTTAAGCGAGTATAAAAATCCAGTGTTTCCCATTACTGGGATATATCTGAGCTATGAGATGTTTTCAAACTGGCAGTGTGTTGTGTATATCACAGATGATCTGCAGGATTACAGCCCAAAATGACAGGCTGTGCGTGCAGATTTACTGCGATGACTTATTATTTGCAGAGACAGACTTGTCGGCATGATAAAACATTCCCCTTGCACAGCTCAAAAAGCATTTTTGATGCAGCACCATATGATGTAAACGTTTAAAGGGTTTATAAATGACCTTCCTGTGCAAAGACTACCTCCTGGGAAAATCACCCAGTATTTTTCAATTTAAATAATAGATCCCCCCCTCCCCCGAAGAACATGTGTTTCTGTGATCTGGTACCACGAAAAATCAGCTGCCTTTATAAACAACTTAGGAACACGGATCCCATGCTATGATTTATGATCTCTTAAGTCATGCCACTCAAAAAACAAAAATACAAAAGGTATTATAAAGCTAAGTTACCTTCTATCCATTCCCCCCCCCTTTGTTTTTTATAGCTCCGAGTAATGTTGCTTGCTTTTAGTTGCATTATCAGGAATAAAAACACTTCAGAGCAGAACGATACCAAAGTTTCACTTGTTGGTGCAAGCATTACTCTGTGCAAAATTGTGGTTTGCTGTATGGGAGCCTTTCTACAGGACTAAGTCTGCTGGTGCTCACCAGAGCTGAACTGTAGAGACTCCTTTTGATGTTTGGGAGTGCCTCTGAGAAGGAACAGTCAGATTTCTTGCATTTGAGGTTAGAGCACAGGTTTCCAAGGCTGAGGTCATGACTTCCAGGAAGGCTTAAGATCTTGAACATTTCACCTCTATCCTCTTTTCAAAACTTCCACCGCTCCCTTCAATGGTGATGCCATTTTAAGTCGCCTAACTATAGTTATGGAAGTATGTTTAAGCTATCCAAGTAAAGCACAGAGCCCACTGATTTCTTGAATAAGAATGACTTTGGCGACTTGCCACATAGGATTTATAGAGGAACAAACAAGGGCAAGACCTGTTTTTCTCTCTCTATAACCTTTCGTGGCAAGTTTTTCTCTCTCTCCTATAATACTGGAGCCTGGGATTGAAGCTGAATGTTGGAAGAACCAGAGCAGATCAAAGAAAGTACAGTGGAACCTTTGTTCTCAAATGCCTTGGTTCTCAAACTCCGAAAACCCGGAAGTAAGTGTTCTGGTTTTCAAACGATTTTTGGAAGCCGAACGTCCGATTCAGCTGTCGGCTATTATTTCTGGGGAGCCTGCACCAATCAGAAGCTGCGCCTTGGTTTTTGAACATTTCAGAAGTCAAACAGACTTCCGGAACAGATTATGTATGGCGCTTTTGCTTTTTTGTTTTTAAGGCTTTTTCGGTTAATTTGTTTTTGTGACTGTGTGGAACCCAGTTCAGCTACTGATTGATTGATTGTGTGACTGCGGAAATGGATAAAAGCCCCCATCCAAACAATGACTATCATCAGTGCAGGTAAGAAAAAAAATAATTTATTTTATCATCTACAATACTGTCTTATTTATTTTATAGTACAGTACATTGATTATTGCTTTCATTTTATGGATCAATGGTCTCGTTAGATAGTAAAATTCATGTTAAATTGCTGTTTTAGGGGTTGTTTTAAAAGTCTGGAACGGATTAATCGTTTTGCATTACTTTCTATGGGAAAGCACGCCTTGGTTTTGGAACGCTTTGGTTTTGGAACGGACTTCCGGAACGGATTAAGTTTGAGAACCAAGGTACCACTGTACTTCTCCATGGAGCACATATTCAGCTATGGAATTCACTCCACTGGGTAGCTCAGTTGGTTAGAACATGGTGCTGATAATACCAAGGTCACAGGTTCGATCCCCGCATGGGACAGCGGCCTATAGATGATCCCCAACGACCCTTCTAAACTTGGATCACTTTAGACGAGTATTAGACAAATTCACAGAAGATAAGGCTATTCATGGCTACGAACCATGATGGCCGTGTTATTCCTCCAGTGTTGGAGGCACATACTGGCTAGCTTTACCTTTCCTGACTGAGTAGGACAAGGTTGCAGTAATGCCAAGCTAAGCTTTTAGGATCAGTAGCTAGACTTTAGAGAGCAATGTAAGAGTCATACATCTGCTCTTCAGCCTGGAATCAATAAATAGTGGGATTCCTCCCTAATTATGACCTTTGCTGCCATGTGCAGTTGGGGAATGATCTGTGTCTTCCTTTTAACAAGATATCTGTTGTTTGTCTCTCATCGGTAAGGGTTTGTAGCCGTATCCGTTTCCTCTCCTTGCAAACAGGACTTTTTATGGCTTATGTGCATTCATCAGCTGTTTGGTAGATTTTTGTGGAACAAAGTCCTTCCCACACATTTCTTTACTACAAAAGCAAACATATGGTTCTTCCTAAGTATCTAAACAGTAGTGGTTTTGCAGGAAAACTTACCATCTGTCCTCTTAATGTTAAATATTGTGTCTTGCAGGAGTAAACTAAGATGCAAAAGACTTCAGTCCTGTTGCATCTCCATTATAAACAAGCCCTAACTCAATTTGGATCTGAATTATGTCTTTGCATCTTTTCAGAGTAAGATGGTTTTGCCTTTAGACCAGCCTCCTGCTTTTTCTTTTCAGGTTTTTAGACCTCATAGTTATAGACCCAGTACTGTGCCCTGTTGGCTTTTGACTTCTTCGTTTACCGATTAGCAGTGTTCTGTCTGCTAATCATGGTGCTTTTTCAAGTTTTATTAAGGGTTTTTTTCCCTGTTACATAGCAAACAGATAAAAAAGGAGCAGTATACCTATTGTCTCCACTAGTCTTTTTCACAGTTCTTGACACCTGAGAATGCCAAAAGTAGTTTGCAATACAGATTTCGTTATTGCTCTTCAAAGCAGACTGTCCAGTCCCACTGAATCATAGAATCATAGAGTTGGAAGAGACCACAAGGGCCATCCAGTCCAACCCC
>OFHU01003056.1:0-87143 GCA_900245905.1 Lacerta viridis
ACGCGCGAACGGATTCCTCCCAGTCTGCGTTGATCCATGGCGGAAGGGGAGGCGGAAAGGGCACGCACCGATGAGGGCGGATGTGGCTTCAGGAAGCCGCCCAAAGCGAAGCGGTCTGCGCGCGCGCGCGCCAATACTTGTTGCTCAGCCTATTGGAGTCCGACTAGGAAACCGCGAGGTAGGACCAGAAAGTAATTCGCCCTCAGGAACAGTCCCATAGCTTGTTGCTAGGTTTCTCAGTGCACTGTACTATGGAGTCGTCTCCTCTACTTTCCAGTTTATGTGAGGCAGCCCGGGGCTGATGGGAGTTGTAGTGCTAAACATCTGGCGGGCGCCAGACAGGCGAAGGCAGCTGGGAGGACTAGTGTGATAATTTGTAGCGCTTTGAAGACTGAAAACTGCTACATAAATGCTCATATTTACCTCTGTTATTTATCATTAGTATAGGAGTACCGGAAGTAATATTTCTGTTGTTGGCATCTGTTTCGGGAGACAATATTATTATTAATAATAATTTTATTTATTTATACCACGCCCATCTGGCTGGGTTTCCCCAGCCACTCTAGGCGGCTTCCGACAGAACACTAAAAGCAGAATAAAACTCCCTCCTTCAGCTTGCTACGGGTGGTAAGAAGACTCCCCAGGCTCGCGGGCTGGGGCTGGGAGCGGAGGCAGGCAAGGTACTGCTCCCATGTAGCCACAGATACATGATACTGGGCTTGGATGTAGAAGACGATGATCTCACAGTCACCCTTCCCAAAAATCCACTCTTAACAGCTTGTGGCCAGCAGCAATGGTAAGCTAGGCGTTGTTTCTTATGGGTTGGTTTCTGTTTGATACATATGCTTCATTCTTTTATTGGTGAGCTATTTGAAAATGAGACTGCAGTTTTAATTTTGAATTTGTATTTTAATCTGTATTTTAAATTGTTTTTATGTTTTTGCTGTGATTTTAATTAGTGTTAGCTGCCCTGAGCCTGGTTTTTGGCTGGGAAGGGTGGGGTATAAATAAAAAATTATTATTATTATTATTATTATTATTATTATTATTATTATTATTATTATGCACAGTGGCTCTAGGCTCAGTTGCTTCAAGGCAAGATTCAGGCAGAACAGCTCTCTGTTTGGGTCCACACGGCTTCAAAGAGATAGCAAAGTTGAGAAACTGATGGCCATCTTTTCAGAGTGCAAAACAAACCAGCGGTGTTGGTTCCAGATTCACACAATGGGATCTATGGGGAAGAGATGACAGGGGGCTGAAAAACAGTTCTGACATTTCTGTCAGGGATGGGGAACCTGTGGCCCAGTGTTGTCAACATTGCTAGGCATATAGTTTCCATTATATGCAATTTTCAGAGTCTGCATTTCATATCCCTCTGACTTCACTGCTCACATTTTCTCTCTCTAGGCCTATTCGTATAATATATCTGACAACGTCTACGCATCTGAGGAACTAGACTCTGGTCCACAGCTTAACAAATGTATTACATATTTGAAAGGTGCCGCATCTCAGAGGGAAGTCCACTAAGGGAGTCTAAAGGCATTGCTTGGTTTTCAGAAAAGACAATGGTGAGGTTTTCTGAGAGTTGACTGCCTCCTTCCCTGCAAGTGTTCATGTTGTCAGAGAGGACCCTCTTGGTAGTTCTGCTATGCTCAGCTCAGGGTGGCCGTGGCTCAGGGGAAGGCCTCCTCTGTGGCAGCCCCTAGGTTGTGGCATGCCTTTCCTTCACTCTAGCTTTCTCTTTACTCTGGACTTTGTCACCTGAGGTGTGACCAAGTTGTTTTAAACCACTTTTAATGTTGTGTGTGTGTGTGTGTGTGTGTGTGTGTAAATAAATAAATAAATAAATAAATAAATACCCTGGTCACCTGGCTGGGTTTCCCCAGCCACTCTGCGCGGCTCCCAACAGAATATTAAAAAACACGATAAAACATCAGACATTAAAAACTTCCCTAAACAGGGCTGCCTTCAGGTGTCTTCTAAAAGTCAGTAGTTGTTTATTTCCTTGACATCTGATGGGAGGGTGTTCCACAGGGCGGGCGCCACCACTGAGAAGGCCCTCTGCCTGCTTCCCTGTGACCTCGCTTCTCGCAGGGAGGGAACCGCCAGAAGGCCCTCGGCGCTGGCCCTCAGTGTCTGGGCTGAACGATGGTGGTGGAGACCTTCCTTCAGGTATACTGGGCTGAGGCTGTATAGGGCTTTAAAGGTCAGCACCAACACTTTGAATTGTGTTTTAATCGTTGTAACCTGCCCTGAGACCTTAGGGTGAAGGATAGGTAATAAATGAAAACATTAATAGTTTAATTAAAATATGCTGGAGGCTGCAATCTTACACACATTTACCTGGGAGTAAGCCCATTCGAACAGAATCATTGAGTAGTAAAGCACAACATTGCACTGTGAGGAAAGAGGGTTGGGGCAACAAATTGTAAAGAAAGTGTCAAGAGTGGTGCAGCTTGGTAAGATGAGACAAATTCACAGAGAATAATGGTATCAGTGGCTACTAGTGATAATGGCTATCTTATCTCCATTGTAGCTGCTGGGAATATAGCAGGAGAGAGTGTACTGCTGCATTCAGGTCTTGCTTGTGGGCTTCCCCACAGGTATCTGGTCGGCCACTGCGAGACACAATGCTAAACCAGATGGGTCTTTGGCCTGATCTAGCAGGGCTCTTCCTATACAAGCAGTCCAGCACTGAAACAAAATGCCTCCAGGGGCTGAGGAACCTCCTGCGACGTTTCTAGAAAAGGCTTGCCACACATCTGTCAGGGATGTCATATTTTAGACAAGATCATCCTTTATTGGATCCCACGTTTTTGATTACATATCTCCCACATCCAATGATACCATCTCACATATCATGGGCAGAAGAAAATGCCTATTTTCTTCCATCCTTTCCCTCCAGTCTCCTTAGGTTTATCATTCATTCATTCACACATACAGGTGAAACTCGAAAAATTAGAATATCGTGGAAAGGTTCATTTCTTTCAGTAATTCAACTTAAAAGGTGAAACTAATATATGAGATAGACTCATGACATGCAAAGCGAGATATGTTGTTGTTCAGTCGTGTCCGACTCTTCGTGACCCCATGGACCAGAGCACGCCAGGCACCCCTATCCTCCACTGCCTCCCCAGTTTGGCCAAACTCATGCTAGTCGCTTCGAGAACACTGTCCAACCATCTCATCCTCTGTCGTCCCTTCTCCTTGTGCCCTCCATCTTTCCCAACATCACGGTCTTTTCTAGGAAGTCTTCTCATGAGGTGGCCAAAGTACTGGAGCCTCCTTCCAGTGATCACTGCCTCCTTCATGGATCACTGCGTTGTCGTGGCAAAGGGGCTTGAATAACTCAGGGAAGCTATGAGCTATGCCATGCAGGGCCACCCAAGATGGACAGGTCATAGCGGAGAGTTTAGACTAAATGTGATCCACCTGGAGAAGGAACTGGCAAGCCACTCCAGTATCCCTGCCAAGAAAACTCCATGGACAAAGAAGGTAGCTTTATTTGTTATAATTGTGATGATTATGGTGTACAGCTGATGAGAACCCCAAATTAACAATTTCAACTTTGGGGTTTTCATCAGCTGCACGCCATAATCATCACAATTATAACAAACAAAGGCTTGACATATCTCGCTTTGCATGTCATGAGTCTATCTCATATATTAAACTCCAGTAGCTAATGAAAACAATTGCTTACATAAATGGACTTTTCCACAATATTCTAATTTTTTGAGTTTCACTTGTACATACATACACATATACACATACATACATACTGCGCCAATCTGGGCAGCCAGTCCTGCCTCCTTGCTATAGTCCTACTTTGTCTTCTACACATATTGCTGTGTGGAGGTATGTTGGGAGGCTCCATAACTCACCACTCAGAGGTTCGAGCTCAGATCTTTCTCCTCCTGGTGCACTGAGCAAGTGCTGAATGAGTCATGACCCAAGCAGCTGTTCAACCTGTTATTTTGCTGTTTTGCCTCCAGTACATACTTATTTGTTTTCCATGTTTTTGTAACTAGGGGAAGGCTAACAGGTATCCAGGGTGTAGCTCTCAGGGAAAGGGCAGCCAGGGGACGGGGACACATACACACACAGAGAGAGAGAGAGAGAGAGAGAGAGCGCACAGGAAGAGTTGCGAAAGACAAGTTGCTTGTGCTTTTGACTGACATGCGGCATGCCCCATTTGTTGGTACAGGGTCAAACTGCAGCACACCTTCAAATTATGTGCAAGGGAACTGGAGAAGCACAAATCTCTTCACCCAAGAGCTTAGCCACCACAAGTATTGCCATGTCTTGAGTAGCCCGGGGGGGGGGTGTTCCCCTGGACAAGACAATACATAGAAACTCCATGGAGTCAATGAAAAAGTTACCATGCAGGATCCAGCTTCCCGAGGAAAATCTTTTAAAAGTCAAGTCCCCTTATGGCTGCAATATCTGTCATGGATGTTTCAGTTGGGATTCCTGCATTGCAGGGGGTTGGACTAGACGACCCTTGGGTTCCTTCCAACTCTATGATTCTGAGATATATACAGAAAATGCATGAAAAATGCCCTCTGGAACTTAAGAGGGCTTGGGGGGCAGGAATGGGTTAGATGCCCAGGGACTGGGGCTTCCACGCCCTTCATAGCTCAATGTCCGTCACTGAGAATAATGCATGCAAAATGACAAACATTTCTGCATAAGGTAATTTAATTTGAATAGTTTCTATAAGCTACATAATTCAGATCTTTCGTGAGGCAAGTTCTGAAGCACTGTTGGCAAAGAATTCTATTTTTCTTCCCAGCATAGAGTACACATATCCCTGCCCAATGAACACCAACGACTGTGCAGAGCGAAAGCTAACATTTTGTTTGCTAATAGATCTCCAGGGGAAGGAAGGAAAACAGAGAGATGTTGATCTTTTGCTTCCCTTGGGGATCCTGAAAGGAAGCCAAGGGACTTTTCTGACCTTTGGCCTGTTTACCTGGGTGGTCCAAGGAGTGTTATGGCTTAGTGCAACATATGAGAAACTCCACATTTATTTTTCTGGATTACCCACTTTGGCTCCTGCCTACCAGGTGCCAGCAGCTCCTTGTACCTTCCTTCAGCAGACCTTTCCCCTTTAAAACATTGTCCTGTCTCTCCGATTGGGCCAGAAGGAGATCGAGTGGTTATGTAGACAGCTCCTCTGACCAGTAAGAGCTCAAATATCAAGGTTCATGTAAGTACGGAGGTTGCGTTCCCAAGCTTGGGCCTTGGCCTCTCTGCGCCGAGCTTCTCGTTTCCCCACCGTCGCTGCCCTTTCCTTCCTGGGCTGCTGCTCTACGGGCCTCTCCACTGCACTGGAGTCATTGGCGTCAAAGTGGGTGACTTTGGGTCTGAGGTCACTGCAGAAGCCCAGGCCTTTCTGATCTCGCTTGAGGACAGTCTGGATCGGGAATTTGCGGCCAGTGCCCTCAGGCCCCAAGCCAGCTTCCTGATCCCAACCTCCCTTGACCATCAGCCGGAAGCCCACGTTGTTCTCTGGGATGTGGTAGCGTGTGGGGGGCAGTGGGTCGCGCCGGTTGAACAGGTGAGCAGTGGAGCGCTCGTGCAACACCACCGTGTCCTCGCTGTAGTGCGTCCGGCACACGGCACAGTAGTTCCTCTCGGCTGGTGGCTGCGGGCTGCGGAACAAAGGGAATTTACACTGGAGAAAGGCAAGCTGCATTCACACAAACTGTGAATGTAGTAACCCTCAAAGAGCATCTTACAGGGGAAAGTGAGGAAGAAACACAAATACAGACTTCTCTTGAGAAAGAAAGGGGGAAAAGGGAGTGCCTACCCACTGTGTCTGTACTGCCTGGATGAAGATATTATCAATATCATAATCAGTATCATTTATGAATCCTCTTTCCCACATTTACACATAGCTGTCAAGTTTCGGATTTGAAAATAAGGGATTAGCAGTCTCACCTATCCCAGGGACAGTCACATGTCAGTGGTGGGCGGAGCCAGAAGCAAAAGTGGGCGGAGCAGCAATGTAAACTCCAAGCGGGCTCGGGCTCGGAGCGGAGCAAAGAGGAGGGCAGCCATGTGCTCCGCGATGGAGCCCCATCGTCTTCTTGTCTGATCCCATCAAAACAGGACAGGAAGCAGCAGCTGCTCAAAGGCAGCCAGGCTCCGCCCGCCAGCTAACCCTATTGGCCGGCTGAGGGGCTTCGGCGGCAACGGATAGGGGCTGATGCAGGGGGAGGAATACACCCCCCTGTAAGCACGGGAAACGGCTCCCACTTGCTTTGAGGGCTGAGGCTTTTCTCTCCAAGTAGGCGAGGTCTTCCCACCCAGTCCCTGGCCAGCAGGGGAGGAGCTGCTTCCATTAAAAACGGGAAATTTAAGGGAAATAAAAAATAAGGGAGAGCAGCGGGAAACTGCTTGAAATAAAGGGAGAATCCCGGGGAAAACGGGATACTTGACAGCACTGATTTACAAGCATACATACATACATACATACATACATACATATATATATATACACACACATACACACACAAAATTTAAAACAAAACAAACCCCAATTGAGAGAAGTTTTAAAACAACATAAATGCAAACCCAAGCCAAGAGGGTTGGCTCCAACCAAGCTCTTCTAGTGATTTGGGGCCTAGATATGGGAAGAAGGATGTAGGGCCTGGATATGCTAGGAGGGGGTTGAACGGTTTGTGGCAGGGAATGGTCTCTATAACAGGGGTAGCCAAGATGGTGCCCCTCCAGATGCTTTTGGACTCTAACTCCCATCAGCCCCAGCCATCAAGAACCATTGGCTAAGGATACTGGGAGTTGGTAGTCCAGCCACATATTGACTACTGCTGCTCTGGGAAATCTTTCCATGTTCACAACTGATGGTCGGTTGAAGTGTCTTAAGTGGATGGGAATCTCTTAAAACTGTGGCAGTTTTATCGGCAGGTATCCCTGGGTTTCTGGAATAGTCAGAAGCAGCATTTAAAAGCAAATCCATTCAGAGGCTTTCTTCTCCAGACAGCAACTGGATATTTAATTTATTACATTTATACCCTGCTCTTCCTCCCAAAGGAGCCCTAGCTGAATTGTCAGGAACAAGGAAGCTCACCTGGAGGGTTCCTCCTTCACCTGTGGCCTTTCACTCTCCCGTAGGACGTCCACCACATCCTGGTGTCCTGCCTCCTCAGCCAAATCCATAGCATCCCGGCCTTGTGGCTCACAGACTCCTACCCAGGCAGCGCCACGGCTCAGGAGATATCTCACAGCCTCCACCCGTCCAGCGTAAGCTGCACACATAATCGCTGTCCAATAATAATCATCTCTATAGTTCACATCACACCCTTCCTTCTCTGCCAGCGTCCGCAGAAATTTCAGGTCCCCATCCTGGGCGGCTTTCAAAAACTTGTTCCCTGTGCGGCTACTTGTCTGTCCTGGGTGGCTCTGGACGGGAAGAACCTCTTGCACAGGTCGGTGGCGTACGCAAGGCACCTTTCGCTTCCTATGTGAGGGTCTCACAGGATTAGCTGGAGCTTCCAAAAGGCTCTCATAGAAGCTGCGAGCTGCCTCACCCGCAATGTTCCCTTCCTCCTGGCCAGCAAGACGGGAGCCTCTGCAGCATTTTTTCTGGACATGACCATCTCTCCAGAGATCTGATTCCTCCTGGGCACGAGTAAAAGCAATCAGCTGAGGACCGTGGTTCATGTTGGAAGAGGGTGGCTCTGGTTATAAAGCCAAAACTGCAACCTGGAACTTCGCTGCCTGTTGAAAAAAGAGTCAGAGAATTACACCAAGACCCATTTTTTGCTAGGTAATAAAGGCTGAATGCATGCAGTAATTTCGCAGCAACTACCTAAGAATCCATGTTTCTAAAAGTGAAATTTCTAGTGCATTTGGCTTGTGAAGACATGCTTTAAAGCATGTACACAAATGAATGCTGCAATGTCTGAAGCCAGAGAAATATGGCTGAGCAAGATTTCCAGTGGTTGGGTGGGGCCTCCAGAACACTGCATAGTTCCTTGCCCCACTCTGTGACTGGCAAAACCAGAATAAGTTTTGAAAAAAATAAAATGTAAATATTTGCTCCAGTTATTTATCTGTAGAAAATCATAAGATTCCACCTCTCTTTAGAAAAATAATAATCAGGTTTTTGTTGTTGTTGAATAAGTACATCTTGTATTCTGTGCTATAAAGCTCAGTTCTGTAATACAATGGCAAGGTTTGGACAACTGTTCCATTGTTTCATAAACCATGGTTTCTGAAGCTGTAAATGAGTGCTTGGGCTGAGGGTTCCTCGCTTCACCTGTTGTGCCTTATATTAAACCAGAGCTCTCAGTTCATTCATTCATTCGTTTATTACGGTTATAGAGCAGCTCAAAAGGCACATATAGGACGGCTTTTGTAAAAGTAAAATATGCATTTAAAACAATATACAATAAACAGCTTAAGACTTATTGACCCTATCATCCTGGAGGCTCACTTCAACTATTTTCCCCGCAGACTAATTAATTTGTTCCAGGAGGATAGAATGCGCCTGCAAATCTGCGTGCAGAATCCGGCGACCACCCAGGTCGTCTTTTGATCTTTGCCTAAGATGAGGGCATTTAGTTTAGGCTTATCCGGAAGGTCAGTAAGCCTCTCCAGTAGGGGGGCAATGGTGTCTCTGCATACCTCGTAATAAAAGGGGCATCTAAAAAATAAATGTTTGGGGCTTCCTATTTCCCCTAGTGAGCAGGTGCAAAGTCTCTGGTCGTATGGGACTTTTCCAAAGGATCATTCCAGAACTGGCGAGGGTAATGCCGAACTTCGGGCAAGAGTAAAGGCCCTTCTTGTGTTTCTGGATTCGAGAAAATAGAGATATGCTGCCGGGGCAGCAACGTATCCCTCGTTTTCTGCGATTATAAAATCAGGGGACCTCAGGCAGTCCTGCTGTCTCTCGGAATCCATAATTCTTTGTCTGACCTCAGATCTTGCTTGATCCAGGCCCAAATGTAAAAGGGCTTGGGGAGCAAAGCCCAATTTATGGAGAGTGTTCAGGACTGCTAACTGCCAGCCAGACTGGAACTGGTCGCAAAGGATCAGTGGAGCTATGCCTCGGGGGTGCAATTTTAGTGTCAGCCAGCTCTCAGTTCATGTTAAAGACAATATGCAATAGAAGATGGGGAGAAGAGGAATGAGCAGAGGGTGCTTTGGCCCATACACTCTTTTATGGTTTCACAAACCATGGTTTATGGAGCTTCAAACAGTTATCCAAACAGGCCAATATCTTGAATCAAATTTGCACAAAATTGCTTATTTTGTATAGGCCATTTTGTTAGGCATGGCTAGGAAATGCAAAGAGTCAGGAAGAACAATGATGGATCTGCTGTCCAGCTACCTGAAATCCTGCTTAAGACCACTCTAACTTCTAAGCTGTCACCCACCAACATAATTTTAAGCCTGTTTTCATAAGCAAAATGGTTAGAAACCGACTTTTAAAACCCCCCACAAATATTCTCAGGATGCTGAACACTACATCAGATACTGTGTTCTGTGTTGTTCAATCAGGTATCCTTAGTGTTACAGATCAGCAACGGAAGCCCTGCTTGAGAGGCCACCTGAGAAAACTTGCAGAAGCAGGTTGGAGAGAATCACAGAATTGCAGAGTTGGAAGGGGAGCCACCCCCCAGGGTCATGCGCCCGTGACAGATGGGCCTCCAACCTCTGCTTCAAAGCCTCCGGTGTGCCACCTCCAGCATTCAGCATTTGGAAGGAAGTGCGGAAGAAATGACACCAACTTTGGGAAAGACTCGCCAGAAATAAGACAGCCAGAGAAGTGGGAAGGGTGGCAGGAACAGGAAAACAGGGACCTGGGTGGTAGAATCTCTTGAGGATCTCAGGCCGCTCCCTGAGCACCTTCGCACCCACAGCCTCCTAAACCCGGGAAACTATAGTTCACACCACACTGAACTACAATTCCCAGCACCCTTAAGATACAGTTCCCAGGATTTGCGTGTGTGTGCTTGCTTTAAATGTATGTGGTGTGCACATTTAAATGTACAAATAAAAATGTGTACATTTTTAACCTAGAGATGCGAGGGGGGTGAAGTCGGGCCTTCTCCAGAGCTTCACCTTTGCGAAGGAAATCAAGCCAAGGTCTCCCTCCACCCCCGAAGCAGGAATGGGGGTGCGGGGTCGGGGGGCTGCTCTCTCTCCCCCTCTCAGCCTCTGGGAAACCCAACACAAGCCCTACCGACCCGGGCCTTTCCTTACCACCCAGGAAAACACTCACCCAGTTCTCCTTTGCCGAAGGGGCACCCGATGGCGCACCGGAAATTCAGGTGGTGGGTCACTCTACCCTTTCCAAAACAATCTCTATGGCGCTGGTCACAGAGTTCTTGGCAAGAGGCTTATAACGCGCATGTGCCAAGCTGGGACGCCGGGGAGGGGGCGAGTAAGGCACGGATACCTCGCAGGCGTAGCAGCATATACCTTGGAGAAAGCTGGATCTGTTTAGCAGCAGCTGACGAGCGGGTACAAAGTGCCTGTTTACGCAGGGTGAAAGCCGCCTTCCCTGTACCTGACGCCTGCGCAGTAGGGTGTCCGCGGAAGCGCCCCGCCTTCGCAATGGAGACGCATGCGCTGTCTGCTCCTAGGAGAGGGCGGCGGTTGTTTTAGCGGACTGCTGCCTTGAGCGCTTTCCCGCCTTTTCCGGTGCGAGGCGCAGTCACGTGCCAAGCGTTTTCGCGCCGCGGCCGTTAACGGTTAACCCAATTTGCATACTGCCGGCTCACTCTTCCCTCATAGCTCCTGCTTTTTTCTGGAGAGTAAGCTTTTTTTCTTTTTCTTTTTTTTAAAGAAAAGGGACCATGTTAATGAAAACATGGGCCTGCTGTTAGAAAATAGGCACCATGCCCCACTAGACTTGTGAGAAAACAGCTTTCCCAGTCGACTCGCGAGTGTGTTTGTTTTACATCTTATTTTTCAACAGGAATTTGCCCTTTTGCCCTCACCCTGTGTTACTCGAGTGAGTGGAGAGGGATGGGTAGGAATTAGTTGCTCATAACTTAATTTTACAGTGCGGCCCTAACCACATCTGTTCAGAAATAATTCTCACTGAATTCAAAGGATTTTGAATCCAGGAAACAGGAGTTAGGATTGCAGCCTTAGTCAGGTTCTGTACCTGTCGCAAGCCCACTTTGCCAGAAAGGGGAAGATACGCAAATAAACCCAATTAAAGCTGATCTCTATACACCCCTTTCTAGTGTTATCACCCTTAAAGTGAGTTTGTAGCAGGTAAAGAACATCGAAGTTCCTTGCAACAAATGAGCAGCAATCCAAACAGGGAGTGGCGGAGCAAGACAGCAAATTCTTCGGCACATCCCAACCCCTGCTGGCCTGCGGAAGGTGGGGTGGCATTTATTGTTATTTGCTGTGCGTGTGGATGCCAGGCTGGTGTAGTTGGGGGTGATCTCTGCGGCTTTGGATCCAGAGTCATAATTGTCTCAGCCTAAAACTACCAGCTCACTGGAAGGGCAGTTCCTGAAGTTGAGGCTCCAGTACTTTGGCCACCTCATGAGAAGAGAAGACTCCCTGAAAAGACCCTGATGTTGGGAAAGATGGAGGGCACAAGGAGAAGGGGACGACAGAGGATGAGATGGTTGGACAGTGTTCTCGAAGCGACTGGCATGAGTTTGGCCAAACTGCGGGAGGCAGTGGAGGATAGGGGTGCCTGGCGTGCTCTGGTCCATGGGGTCACAAAGAGTCGGACATGACTGAACAACAACAACAAAACTACCAGCAACAGCTTCCCACCAAAATGGACAAAACAAGAGTCTCAGCTATGGCAAGCCACCCTGCAACCAGTGTTCATCCTCCCCACTAATACAGACTGGCAGAGATGCCATCCAGTTCCCCATGCCATCCATATTGGGGTGTGTGTGTGTGTGGATGGGTACAGGATTGTACTTAAAAAAAAAGACTTAAAAAGCCTCCAACAGACCATTTCAGTAATCAATATTTAAATATGTGGTAAAAGTAAAATTTAAACTGAACTAATTCAGACAAATGTTGAACTGGAAACGAACCAAAATTATCAAACATGTTACAATGATATTAACTATTAATTAAAGAAGGAATCCCCGCAACGGGGTGAGTGCCCGTTGCTCGGTCCCTGCTCCTGCAGTTCGAAAGCACGTCAAAGTGGAAGTAGATAAATAGGTACCGCTCTGGTGGGAAGGTAAACAGCGTTTCTGTGCGCTGCTCCTGGTTTCGCCAGAAGCGGCTTAGTCATGCTGGTCACATGACCCGGAAGCTGTATGCCGGCCAGGGGCGTCGCTAGGGGGGTGCGGTCGGGGCGGTACGCCCCCGGGCGACAGGGGCGAGAAGCGGCGGGTGGGGGCGACAAGAGGCAGCCCCTCCCACCATTCCCACGCGCTGCCGCTCCCTCCGTCACCCTGGGAGCGGCAGCGCACGGCCCGACGACGGAGTGCGCCTGCACGCGCAGGCGCACTCTGTCATCGGATCGCCGCTTCCACAGCCTCCTTTTGAGCCGGAGAGCTTAAAAGCGAGCTCTTCGGCTTAAAAGAGGGCTGCAGAAGCGGCGCCGGCACCCCCGGAACCGCCCTGGGGGCGGAGCGTCATGACGTCACAATGTGATGTCACGACGCCCCGCCCCCGGGGCGTTTCCTTTGCCGCCCCGGGTACCGCGGAGCCTTACTCCGCCACTGATGCCGGCCCCTCGGCCAGTAAAGCGAGATGAGCGCCACAACCCCAGAGTCGTCCGCGACGACCTAACGGTCAGGGGTCCCTTTACCCTTTAAGGTGGTAGAATGCAACAATTATTTATATAAAACATTGACTGACACCCCCACTTTCTGCACAATAACAGGAATTCAAGGCAGCTAACCATAAAAGAAAAATTTCAATAAGTTTCTTGTAAAAAGGCTGTGGTGACCGATGAAGGTACTGGTCGCTACAGAACTTCCCAAGTGACCTAAGTACAGTATTAGTCATTTGGTTTAGGCTCATTTGTTACTATGCCAGTTATCCTGCCAAGTGGTTCAGAAGGGGAAAGTTTGCCATTGGAAAATCTTAATTTCTCTTCAGTTGGTCATTATAAGCACTATCATATAACTTGAACAATTAGCTAAAGTTACTTGTCCTCCTCCCTTTCCCCTTTTGCCTCTTAGATTATAAACCTGGGAGAAGTGGCGGTCTTATGCTCTATAAGCTGATCTGGCAACCATTTTTGCTGTAGAGTGAGGTAGAAAATATATTATATATATATATATATATATATAAAATGCTGATCTTTATATATTTATGTCCATTGAACAGGCATGGCTAATTAAGAGAAAACCTAAAATGACAGCCATGTTGAGAACGGGCACTGCAGACAGAATGAGTCGGCGAAGCAGCACCAGCATCAGGGATGGTAACTTACTGTGGATGGGAGGCCTGCATTGGATAGTGGGAAATGAATCTAGTTGCTCTTCATATAGACTGAATTATAGGGGGATCACCCACTTCCCTTCTGTGACTGCCCCTTTAGCTACAATTTTTAGAAAATTTTGGGAGTGATATGACTAAAGTTGCGGTGGAGGACGTCAGGAGATGCAATTTGTGAATTTCATTGGTACCCCCCCAACTATCCCACCCACCCCAATTCAAGCACTGCCCTCATAGAAGTGACTTGGCCCCATCACTTCCAGTTGAAGAGAATTCTGGAGGCTTGTGTTGAAATTGCAAGCTAAGCTAAACAGTTTTCTTTAACTTAATTTAAATTTTGAGTGGGAAGTGCCAGCACAATCCTATACATGTCTACTCTGATGTCATCTCTATAGGGTTCAATAGAACTTGCTCCTAGATGTAGCTATATAACTGCAGCTCTAAATGTATTAAATATACAGTATATGAAAACATTTGAGGATGGTGCTGCAACAACAACAAGCCAAGCTGCTTGGTGACTCTTGGGTTCCTAGTAAATCACAAGGTTGATCCCAAACTCACAAGCCTGAAGTCTGTCCTCCACTTATTTAGTGAGTATTTTAAAATGTACATTAAAAGACATCAGCAACCCTATCAGGATTTGGACCTGCTGATAAATCCTGCATTAAGGCTGCAAACCTTTACCTGGTTTCAGGTATCTGAAGAAGTGTGCATGCACACGAAAGCTCATACCAAGAACTAACTTAGTTGGTCTCTAAGGTGCTACTGGAAGGATTTTTTTTATTTTGTTTTGTTTTACCTGGGAGTGTCCCATTGTACTCCATGGGACTAAATACAAGAAAATATATTTTAGAGATTGCACTGTAAAGTAAATGATAACATACACAGTACAGAAAGAAGCAAGCAAGCACTTTACTGCAGTTGCCCCATCTTGCCAGCAGGAGGGCCAACGCCTGCAAACCGCTGCAATCACCAGAGTCCCCCAACCTCCCCCACCTCATCCCGCTTCCTCCCACGTGCCACTTCTAATCTATGCCATAAATTATTGGAAGAGCTCCAAGAAATTGAAGTATAGTTAGTATACTATAGCAATTTATATTGTATTGTAACTTATAGCAGGAACTGAAATCTACAGGGTCAATACTAAGACTGTTGGGCTAGACTAGCCTGGATTCAAAACCTCATGCAGTCACAATGCTCACTGTACATACTGGGATAATTGGTATAATTTTCTTTTGGTGAATGATGTATGCTGCCTGAAATTCTCTGCCCACTTACTGAAGAGTAAATTGCACCAAATTCTTCCCTTAACTAAACAGGGAAACAAGCCACAGAGTGGCCGACTTAGTAGTAGACGACAAAATTACTCACAAAAGAGGAGGGTGGGGACCTAGGCACCACCCACATCACCTCCTAGGTGCTGGACCCGGTCTAGGTTCCACAAGCCACCACTGGATTTTAGGGAGGTTGTGGATTGGCCTCATAAGTACACCCACTCCCCATCTCTCCACAAGGCAGTTCCCTGGCCTTGGACAGCGGGGGCAGTCTATGGGTGCTCTGTTGCTACGGTCAATGTATGCATCACTTTCTGGTCTCTCTTTTTTTCTTCAAACTCTTGTCTCCTGCTAAATCTGCATTAATGAATGATGATGTCATTGCAAGCAAATGAGGAGGAACCACAGGTGGGAGGCCTGGAAGAGTAGATCCCATATGTATGCTGATGACCAAAACCTCATGAGGATGGTTAAAAAAAATTTTTTTTAAATGTTTGATGTTTTATTGTGTTTTTAATATTCTGTTGGGAGCCACCCAGAGTGGCTAGGGAAACCCAGGGGTTTAATTAATTAATTAATTAATTAATAATTAGAATGCTCAAGAGAGAAGACCAAATTGGGCGATCCTAAATTGTAGGATTTGGAATGGAACAAAATATTCTTCAGACTTTTAACAGAGGGGGTGGGGGATTAAAACGTCTTTGCTGTCTAATGGAGGCACATAGAGGACTTTATTGGTTCTTTTTAGGGAGGGGCATACCTAACAGCGCCTATTATGTAATAAGAAAGCAGCTGGCTTATTTTCTTTTCCCTCCTTCCTTTTCTATAATTAGTTCTTACTCAGTCCTTCCTTCGAGGACTGCATTCTAGTAATCAGCGCTTCATAAAAATAACAGCTAATGCTTGGCTCCACAATCCTGCTTTTTCTGCGCCTCCCACTTTTCCGTCTCGCTCTGTGGACGCACTTGCTCTCTTCCGCATATTTAATATGTATTTAAAATATGCGCTGCCTTCAGATAGGATCAGACCCACTTTGCTTTGCTTCCATTTCTCCTCCTCCCATGGGGTTATAATATATGTTTCATCTGCTCGCTATCTCCACCCCACCGTCCGAGAAACCATTCCCCAGGCTATGTCCGCCTGCTTTTAAATCGGGGCAAATATGAGCGGCAGAGATGCGCGCCTGATAGTCGCCCTCTTTTTCCTCCTTTTGTAAGAGAAAGCTGCAACTACCGCTTCAGTTCTGAATCGGTACCTAGCTCGTGGTAGGGGATCCATGAGAAACAAATCAAGTTTCTCGGAGCTCCGGGCTGCTATTTCAATTATCGGACCAAGGAGGGTTCCGTCTCAAGCACTCATGACAATTCTTTAGGAACTCTCCTACTCCTGTCTCCTTTTAAATTGAAATAGTATTTGACCATATTTACCATAATGCACTCGTTATAGGTTAGCGCGGCAGAGGCAAACTTTACTCTCACTGATCGTCTGGGACCTCTCCACCTACACCTGTTCTCAAGAGCGCAGCGGCTTAAATGGCTTTTGGACTACAAATCCCAGTGTGCTCCGCGGCCCAGAATGTGTTGGCCATTTCCTTCGCGGTTGCACTCTAGGACTTGTAGTTTCCTCTATCTTGTTTGCTAACTCCAGCCTTATTCTGAAGTACTACTGTCCCGTGATGCTCTTTCATCAGTGAGAGTGGCGCGTGCGCGGTGGAAACTGGCAGAGGCCTTAGTGGTCCAAAGCTTGTTTGCACCCCGTGTTCCTCTCCTTGAGGCAATTGAGCCCCCTGAGGTGAGTTATTGAGGCATAGATTTAGGGGGTTACTCTGCAGAAAGTAGAGGGGAGGAATTTTAGGCAACGGAGACGGCTCTGCAAGATTAAGGGAGGGCGTGTGGGAGCCTGCCATAGGCAAAAAAAGAAAGAAAACAAGAAAGCAAGGGGAGGAAGAGTTGTGTCGTTCTCACAATTCTATGCAGAAGGGCAGGGCATGGGTAGAGGTTAAGCTAGTCTGCAAAGGGATTTTTTCCTAGTTCTAACAGAGAGAGAGAAAGAGAGATGCCGTTCAAGTAGAAGGGAACACGTTGGATTCTCCTCTAATACCGGTCTGCAATCACGGAAATGAAAGGGTGTACAGTATTTTCTGACTGTAAGAGGGTGTGCTGAAACTCTCTATAACTCACTGAATTGTTTTGCATAATAAGTGTTTTTATAAAGGAGCTATTTCCTGGTTAAACTGGAAGAGTAGGCATGTTAGTGGTTGTGAAAATGTGAATGTTGATGCACCTTTTTTTTCTATAGAGGACGGGAAGATGAGTAGCTCTGAGGAAGTGTCCTGGATTTCCTGGTTCTGTGGCTTGCGTGGCAATGAGTTCTTCTGTGAGGTGAGTTGGGATGAAGGCCTCAACAAATGTGTGTGTGTGTTTTGTGAGAGAGGGGCTGGGAGCTAGGAGTTGGGATGCTGCCGCCACCGTTCTCCATGCGTGGCAATGAGTTCTTCTGTGAGGTGAGTTGGGATTAAGACCTCAGTGTGTTTGCGTGTAGATTTAGTAAGGGGGGCTGGGAGCAAAATGGTGTGATTCCCCCCTACAAAAAAATATCCTAGTTATGCAGTGGGAAGGGTGTTGGCAGTGAACAGGGACTCCTGGGTTTTTTGAGAGGATGAAGAGTTTTGTATATTAGTTGGAAGTTCATGGAAATCTTAGGAAGCTAGTTACTTGCATTGTAATGCTTTACAGTACTTGTCTACTCAGAAAAAAACCCCAATGCCATTGAGTTCAATGGAGCTTAATGCCCAGTGAGTGAGTATAGGATGAGATGTCAAATAGGCTGAGGGGATCTGATAAGTCAGAATAGGTCACTTGGTAGAGACAATAGTTTATTTGGCTGATCTTGAGTTTGAGTATTTTTTATTTCTATTCTAGGTAGATGAAGATTACATCCAAGACAAATTCAACCTGACTGGCCTCAATGAGCAAGTTCCCCACTATCGCCAGGCCTTGGATATGATCCTTGATTTGGAACCAGGTGAGATATGGTGCTTTTTGTTTTACTGATTACATCTCAGACCACCTGACATTTGGAACTAAGAGTAAACGTGGTCAGTGGTCACAGGGTTATCCTAATGAGGGCACACTGCTACCCTAAAACATCTTGCATATTTTGGAATGACTAGACTTCAAGTGTCATTTTGTCATGTAATAAGAATTTACATAGCAAGGGTACAAGTTTGTTATTATTATTAGCGGCAAGGTGTTTCTGTTTATCTACATAAAGTACAGTTCTCTGAAAGCCTGTCTGTCTGTGAGATTATTAATTTGAGACAACTTCCAGTTAAAAAATGGCAAACCAAGAGAGGGCTAGTTAAAGATTACCCTAAAAATAATTTTTTGTATTCTGCTAAAACAAAATTGTGCATACTGCTCAGAATGTCAAAATCTCCCTCTGATTTTCTGCTCTGGCACTAGTGCACATGGGGAATTGGAGTTGAAGTTTCTGAGACTTCATTAAAAGCCAGAGATTAAGTATTTGCAAGGATGTAAATTATTGGGCCAGTTCTGTGGAGCAGCTTGCCTTGAAAACCATACATTTTGGAAATCCTGATTATGTGTTCTTATTAATTAAATATTTTTAAATTTAATTTATTTTCTGTCTTTCCATATGAAGTTGCCTGTTTTATGTATCTGATAAATGGCATAGATGTCATTGGGTTGAACCCAGCAAAGTCATTGCATGAGCAGAACTGCTTCCATTCACACAACAGAACCGCTCCCCCCCCCCAAAAAAAACCACCTGTGTGGTTTGGTGGAACCGCTAGAGCAGGGAGTGGAGAGTTCAGTTGTGCAAGCAGTTGCTTTGTTAGATACAACCCATAGTCTAGTAGAGAAGCCAAATCAGAAACTTGTAAAGGCTTCTGATACTTGCCCTCCTTAATTATTCTGTACATCTAACAAAATTAGTGAATATGTTTTGTCACTAAGTTGTACAGTTAGAATTTGGTGTGCTAGGAAAGGGAGTAAAAGACACAGGCCGAGAGAGAATTGTACATGTGCAGTGCCAGCATTGAGGTGTAATGTGGTCTTAGAAACTGTTCGTATCAGATGATGCATCTTTCTGTCCTTGCTTTTGACACTTGAGGTGTATAATTTTTTGACCCACCTTATTTCTGTGATTGTAAGGTGTTTTAAAATGTTTTTAATACTGTGTTTTAATGTTGCAATCTGCCCTCGGTCCTTAGGGTGAGGGGTGGGATGATGATGATGATTAATTGTTCCAGCAGTGGACTAGAGCACATGACAGTGGAACCTTCATTCTTCTCTGTAAGAGTATCTATGGCCCTCCTGTACTTTTCTTATATTAGCTCTTGACTTTTTCCTGTCCTCTTGTAGATGAGGAGCTTGAGGACAATCCTAACCAGAGTGACTTGATTGAACAGGCAGCTGAAATGCTCTACGGCCTCATCCATGCCCGCTACATCCTCACAAACCGTGGAATTGCCCAAATGGTGAATGTCTATGCTGCTGTATAAGCAGGTCACTCCTTATTTGCTAATGCTCTGATATAGCCACATTGAGATCAGAGGCAATGAAGTCAAGAAGGGAAAGGCACTTTAACTTATAGTATAATATGCTCTTGGCTGTCCTAAGTGGCCAGTGATAGACCAGATTTGGCACTCTTAAAGACCTTTCTTGATGACCTCCTGACCTAACCAATCTTACTTTGGAGTTGTCTTCCCACAATGTACAGAGGAAGTCCTAATTTCTATTACAAACACTTTCTTTTTTCTAGCTTGAGAAATACCAGCAAGGAGACTTTGGTTACTGCCCCCGAGTTTATTGTGAGAACCAGCCCATGCTGCCCATTGGTGAGTTTGTGTACTGGGGAAGGGGTTTTTAGGAACTAATGGGAGGGGTCTAAAGTTGAATTGCATGTCAGAGTTCTTGAGTAGTGCAATAAAGATGTACTGAATTAGAGGGAATCCAGGAGGCTTGCAGGTAGGATCAAAACTTGAGGGTGGGTACTTGCGTAAACAGGCTATTTCAGAATTTTTATTGTTGAATCATCTGTTTAAAAAGCTTGAAAACTGCTCATAGAACTGCTAACACCAAAGTATGATGGTGGGTCTGAGCCCCAAAGCCACCTCTTTTTTGAACTTTGCTTTCTTCTTTGCTCCTAGGCTTATCTGATATCCCAGGGGAGGCCATGGTTAAACTTTACTGCCCTAAGTGCATGGACGTCTACACCCCCAAATCTTCCCGCCACCATCACACAGATGGGGCCTATTTTGGGACAGGCTTCCCCCACATGTTGTTTATGGTGCACCCTGAGTATCGGCCGAAACGACCTGCTAACCAATTTGTGCCCAGGTAAGACTGCTTCAAAAGATGTCAGGTGAAAATATTCTAGGAGAGTATTGGGATCACAGGTTTATCCTTCCTTGCTGCTTAAATTCAGCCAACCAAATCTACATTTCCTCTTATTATTTCCATCGGGTGCTTTCTACTGATATCCTTTCCAGCTAACCTGCTTGAGGGCCAGCCATACCCAGCCATGAGGTCATCCCTCACACATGCAGCCACAGCCACACATACTTTCACCAAGAAAATTCCAGCTTCCTGGCAAAAATCTCCTCCTACTAGTAAGGAGAGAGGATTTGCTGAAGGTTTTTACCACAAAGTAGAAACCTCAGGTATCCTTGGTGGTAAAAGAAAGCCTGAGAGCAGAACTGCCTTTTGACTGGGCCAGGACTGCTTAGCTGACCTGCCCAGCTTACTGTTACCCATTCCATCACTTGAATGGAGATACTGAGAAGGCTGAGATGCAGGCTGGCTTAAAAGTGGTATCCAGGTCTCTTCAGGTTGGGCTGTGCTGCTTGCCTCCCAATAGTTTGCATATGAAGTAGGGTTGGGCAGTATCTGGTTTTCAGCATCATGATATAACCCCAGCTAAACATTGCAATATACCGATATATCACAATCAGGGGCGTAGCAAGGGGGGCCGGGGGGGCCCCCCGGTAGTGCCCTGGGGGGTGACACTCGGGTGCGGGGCCCCGCCCCCCGCAATCCCCACCTCTAGCCAACGGCGAAAAAAGCCGCCAAAAGAGGGGGCTTTCTCCCTTTCAGCGGCTTTTTTCGCCGCTCCACTCCCTGAGGTGGTGGGAAATGGAGAGGGGCGGGCCAGCGAGGAGGGGTGTCACCCCCCTCGCTGGTCCAACCCCTCTCCATGCCCCGGGACGACTCCGCTCAGGGAACGCAGCAGCAGAAAAACCTGCTGCGCTCCCTGAGTGGAGCCCGCAGGGAAAGGAGAGGGGCGGGCCAGCTGGCCCGGGCGGAGGCGTCACTCCATGCGCATGCATCATGACGCCATGCGCACGGAGCGACGCCCCGCCCCCAGGGGTGCCGCTTGGCTTGCCACCCCCGGCAGCCCAGTGGCTAGCTATGCCCCTGATCACAATGTCTGAAATAAAGATGGAACCATGTAGAAGCAAATGGGGTAATGTCCTGGCAGCTGTTACCTACACAGAGAGAGGTGGGAAGGAAGAAGCAGCCAAACCTTGTGTTGATTCCTGGATGAGGTGGAGTGGAGACTGAAAGCAGAAGAGAGATGCTGGAGAGGGAACCCCCATGCCCATATCCGGATAGTCATAAGCCTTATACTCTTGATATTACCAGGGTGCGGGGAGATACATTACTTCTCCATGGAGAAGAGGAGTAATAAAAGTACTCCCAAGGTCGGAACCTATGCAAAAGAGAGACTAGTCACCCCATAAATAAGCAATTCATCCGGAGAAGTGACAATCCAGGGCAATTCATCCCAGCTTCTCACATTCCCTTAACAGCACTCCCTCACACACCAATTTCCCCACAAATTGTGACATGGTCTGAACCATTTGCTTAATTTTATTACTTTTTTTTTTTAACGGAGGGAGTGATGAGAGTCAGGTACATGTCTGTGTTCCTTTCTGAAGAGAGACAGGAAGGAAACAGGAGGCAGGCGAGCCCTTGCATTTGGAAGGCGAACTCCTTCCACTCCTCCCTAGACAGAAGGAGGGAGAAGGAAGAAGCCGGAACCTCAATTCTTGGATGGGATGGAGTGAGATGCTGAAGAGGAACCCCCCCCCCAATCCATAGGGAGAAGCCTTCGCCTCCCTACCCACAGCCTTGCAGGCAGTGTTGTGGGTGACAGGGTGGGCAGTTTGGTGGGCTGAGATGAGCCACAGGGAAGCAGCTGAAGAAGGAAGGCAGTAAGTGGGCACTACAGTTAAGGGGAGGCACCAAGGCTGCCACTGTTCTCCTCTTAGTGATGTGTTCCTAATGGGTGCTCTGTTTGAAAATTAATGAAAGTTTATCCATACCTTTTACTGAAATATCTGGTAGCTGTTTTAGCTTTTCTTCCATGAATCTTCCATTTTAACCCTTCACTTTTCTATTTCAGACTTTACGGATTCAAGATCCACCCTATGGCTTACCAGCTGCAGCTTCAGGCCGCCAGCAATTTTAAGAGCCCAGTCAAAACTATTCGTTGATCTTCTACATCCAGGTGCTCAGGGTCCTTTCCTGATAACTCCCTTTACCCCAGTCAGGGCTGCTCATACTTTGATTTTGATGAAGTCCCCTGCAGATTATTCTTTGTCACTCTCCAGCCTGATTTTTAGTCTCATTTCTGGTGTGTGGTTTAAATTAATAATAAACAATTTCTGTTAATTCCCAGAAACAGACTGTGACAGAAAAATTCAATAACCAACTTGAATGTCATGATTTTGTGGGACTTTTTTTCTTTTTAAAAAATAAAATACATTAAAAATGTAAAAGATGAGAATTTGATTTGTCTTTGTTCTGGGCAGGAGGATTACATAAACCACTTTAAGGTTTTCTACAATTAAGCGATTTATAAATTTCACAAAATAGATAATAGATAGTGGGAAGAAAGTGGTGGGGAACATGGATCTGATTACACTTAAAATGCATCACAAGTTGGAGATGCTGAATTAATATGATAGACTCCCACCTCCTACATTATACGTGTAATGTGGTGGACAACACACATATACTGTGATAAATCATTGCTAATAGAGGAAGACATTTGAGCCAACCCCTTAATTATCACTGCATATGTTTTTTAAGTCACATGCTGGGGAAATACTGTGGCTAGAGAGGTTTGCTATAATTTACACCGAGCTTGGAATATTCATTGCGTTTAACTGAAAAGGGGGAATATCAAAGTAATTTGGGTAATTGAGACTACATCCTTTAAGAGGAGAGTGTGGATTAGAAGGAGGGAAATGTGCCTCAAAAGCACTTCAGGGGACTTTTAGTGTTGATTGTCTTTATTTCTAGCCCATTTTATATGTGTGCTCTTAACTTGCTGAGTAGGAGCTGAATTCATAATCCAGAAACCACTAACTGTAGTCATACATAATTGTAACTCAGTATTTGCCTATAGTGTCCCCTCAGTAATTGTACACAGGACGAGTGTGGTCTGTTTAAGGTTTTCCAGTAGCCTCCACACTCTGTGCCGTTTGCTATTCTTCCCAGCATCTTTTTTTAAGTGGTCTTACCCTGTAATGCTTTTATATTTTTTAAAACTGCTGCTACGTGTGCACAAACTGGGTAGCATTCTGTGTTCGCATCTGGCCAGAAATCCTAAGCAGTTTATTCCTTCTCTTTTCCCAACTTCTCTCCCCTTACACACTTGCACAGCTCACACTGTTGGTGATCACTAGCTTTCTCCCAGCCCTAACCACCCCTCCCCATACCAGGCTGTATGTGGGGTGCACTGAATTTGCCATACATGAAAAAGGCAGGCAACTCTCATTTCCTGCAGTGCTGCACCTCACAATGACAATCCAGTATGGGAAGTGGTGCCACAGTTGGAAAAGAGGGTTGCCAACACAGTCAAGTCAGCATGGAAACCTGGAGATCAGCCTTCACCTAGCTAAAAACAGAGGCTCCAGCAGGTTCACTCTCTTCAGAAAAGAAGTGGATTCCATTGAAATGTCTAAACAACTTTCATTTCTCAGTGGTAGAAACACATGCAGTGTTAAAAATCAGTGTGGTTGTCTCTCAAATGTGCTGCTTAACTTTCTAGAATCCCTGTTGATTGGATTCACCCTTCTCTTCAGCAGTTTGGTTGGAGGAGATGTCAACTGCCTGTAGGACATGGGCGGGGAAACTGAGACCCAAGGGCTGAGTGTGGCCTCAGGGGCCTCTCAATCTGGCCCTTGGAACTCTTCCCAGGCCACATCCCATATCCCCAGGCTACACTCCTCAATGACCCTACTCTGCATTCCCCTCACGTCCCCCCCCCCGTGCGCCCGCTTCAAGCCAGAATGTGCCCTTTAACTGATAGCCATGTTCAAATATATAAAAGGATGTCATATAGAGGAGGGTGAAATGTTGTTTTCTGCTGCTCCAGAGAAGCGGACACGGAGCAATGGATTCAAACTACAAGAAAGAAGATTCCACCTAAACATTAGGAAGAACTTCCTGACAGTAAGAGCTGTTTGACAGTGGAATTTGCTGCCAAGGAGTGTGGTGGAGTCTCCTTCTTTGGAGGTCTTTAAGCGGAGGCTTGACAGCCATCTGTCAGGAATGCTTTGATGGTGTTTCCTGCTTGGCAGGGGGTTGGACTGTCACCCCTTAACCTTCTCTTCTCCAGGCTAAACATACCCAGCTCCCTAAGCCGTTCCTCATAAGGCATCGTTTCCAGGCCTTGGACCATTTTGGTTGCCCTCCTCTGGACACGTTCCAGCTTGTCAGTATCCTTCTTGAACTGTGGTGCCCAGAACTGGACACAGTATTCCAGGTGAGGTCTGACCAGAGCGGAATACAGTGGTACTATTACTTCCCTTGATCTAGATGCTATACTCCTATTGATGCAGCCCAGAATTGCATTGGCTTTTTTAGCTGCTGCATCACACTGTTGACTCATGTCAAGTTTATGGTCTACCAAGACTCCTAGATCCTTTTCACATGTACTGCTCTCAAGCCAGGTGTCACCCATCCTGTATTTGTGCCTTTCATTTTTTTTGCCCAAGTGTAGTACTTTACATTTCTCCCTGTTAAAATTCATCTTGTTTGCTTTGGCCCAGTTCTCTAATCTGTTAAGGTCATTTTGAAGTGTGATCCTGTCCTCTGGGGTATTAGCCACCCCTCCCAATTTGGTGTCATCTGCAAACTTGATCAGGATGCCCTCAAGCCCATCATCCAAGTCATTGATAAAGATGTTGAATAAGACTGGGCCCAAGACAGAACCCTGTGGCACCCCACTAGTCACTTCTCTCCAGGATGAAGAGGAGCCTTAATGAGTACCCTTTGGGTTCGGTCAGTCAGCCAGTTACAAATCCACTGAATGGTAGCATTGTCTAGCCCGCATTTTACCAGCTTATTTATAAGAATATCATGGGGCACCTTGTCAAAGGCCTTGCTGAAATTGATCTTGTGTGACAGCACCTGCACTTTGGAATTCCCTGCCACTTGACATCAGGCAGGCACCTTTGCTATACTCTTCAGAACCCACTGAAAACACTTATTTAGGCAAGCCCACCCATTTGGTGCTGTGGGTTAAACCACAGAGCCTAGAGCTTGCCGATCACAAGGTCGGCGGTTCAAATCCCCACAACGAGGTGAGCTCCCGTTGCCCGGTCCCTGCTCCTGCCAACCTAGCTGTTCGAAAGCACGTCAAAGTGAAAATAGATACAACTCCAGGCACGCCTGGAAGAAGTGGACCATTTGGATCCCTTCCAGTCGGGATTCAGGCATCATGGGACTGAAACTGCCTTGGTCACACTGGTCGATGATCTCCGACTGGCTAGGGACAAAGGTGAGAGCTGTTTCCTAGTTCTGCTGGGATCTCTCAGCAGCTTTTGACACCATCAACCATAACATCCTTCTGGACCGTCTAGAAGGGTTGGGAGCTGGGGGCACTGTTATACAGTGGTTCCGCTCCTTCCTCCTGGGCTGTGTTCAGAAAGTGGTGGGGGGATGAGTGTTCAGACCCCTGGGCTCTCACTTGTGGGGTACCTCAGGGTTCTGTCCTCTCCACCATGCTTTTCAACATCTACATGCAGCCCAGATGGGCGGGATATAAATCATAAATCATAATAATAATAATGATAAGATAAATAGGTACTGCTCCCGTGGGAAGGTAAATGGCGTTTCCGTGCGCTGCTGTGGTTCACTAGAAGCGGCTTAGTCATGCTGGCCACATGACCTGGAAGCTGTACGCTGGCTCCCTTGGCCAGTAAAGCGAGATGAGCACCGCAACCCCAGAGTTGTTTGCGACCGGACTTAACTGGGGTCCTTTACCTTTAACTTTTTATCCAGACATATAGACATTGACACGTTCTAATCTCTTGCTGTTATTTTAATTATCTTTAAAATGTTTTATTTATTTATGTCCAACTATTTTTATGGATTATTTTAATAACAATTCTTGTAGGTTGCTTAGTTTTTATTACAGAAGTCAAAAATAAAGAATCCAAGAACTCTGGCCAGGCGGGAGATCAGTTTTAAAGTCTTCAAACACTTTTATAATTATAGTATAATTATAAAGTTTTATAATTACAGTATTTCAATTCCAGTTGAAATAAATTCCAGGACAAAGCCCTGTTTCGCTAATTCTTCATCAGCTAGATTTTCATGGTCAAGGTGTACCAATTCTCTGTATAGTTTTTATTACACTCAAGTGGTATATAAGTTTTTGCCGATTGAGTAATATAAATAAACACTTCGATATTCTAACCGGAGGCGTTTTCAAAACTGCAACTGAAGCGTATTTACGAATCTGTACTTATGAATGGACCTTAAAACTGTGTCAGGCCGATGAAAACGTGCCACCTCTTGCTGGTTGCGCAAGCAGCTGGGTGGCTTCTAATGTCCCACCTTGAAAGCGTGTCTAACCATTTCACACGGAGAAGAAAGCGGGACCGATTTTGCACCTGCTTTTTCAAAACAAAAATACATTGCGTGGTCTCCGATGCCCGCGTCCCCTCCTTCCAGTGGGAATTCTCCATTCTTTGTCATGCACACGAGAGGATCAATGACCGCTCGCTCCCTTACCTTTCATTTTGGCAGCTCTTATAAACGGCGGGGCTGCTGAATTCAGCACCACCAGCATCTCGGCGCTGAATTGAATCAGATCAACTAGTGGGGAAAGGGTGGAGCTTCGGAGACTACAACTCCCGGAATTCCCCGGGACCAGGCCGGCTGCTCTCGGCGCCTCCAATGCAGCCGCAGGAAAGGGGACGCCTGGCGCGCCGTAGCCAATAGATTTCCATCGGTGCGTGCGTGTGTGTTTTAGTGACTCCGAGCTTCGGATGAAGAGCCGGAGCCATGGAGTGGGTCGGCGCCGCTTCAGGAAAGAGGGGCGATCCCTTTGCTGGAGGGATCCCTTCCTGGGAGCCTCCCGATGCGCCCCCGATGGCAGCAGAGAGCGGCCCCGAGGAGCGGCAGGGCTGCACTGAAGGCATCAGCTTTGCAGGCAAGCAGAGATCCAGCGCAGGTTTCAATGCCCTTTTTCTTTATGTAAGGCTTCTTTTTGCAGTTTAGGGGTGGCGGCGTCGGCTCCCAGGCTGCCTTTTGTCTTTCTCGACGTGCGGTGGTGCGCTAGGCAAGGAAGGGAAATATGGGGAGAGAAATTTGTGGGGTATTGGCGGCGGCGGAGAATGGGATGGAGAGAGGTTTATGGTTTGCGGGGAATTGGACTGAATCCATATGGATGTGCTGGGGAAGGATCAGGCACAGTCTAGTGTCGTGGTGGCACCCCCCCCCCCCAAAGCAAAGATCTCATCTCGACTTTAAAACGAGGAAAGGACTTCATTTGGATAAAACCCTGCCTTCTCCAAGCTCCGGTTGTTCCAGGGGCGCATTCACCTCCTGAATGACGGTCGTCCATTCATTCTTGTCCCCCACCCACATCCCCGCCGCTCAGTTGCGTTTTTGTTGGTTTCATATCTGCAGGCAAAAATCTTGGAAAGAGTCGACCGCTTTCCTTCCGGGACCGCTGAAATTCTTTTCATTCATTAGCAATTTGTGTTAGGCGCCTGAAGGGAACATAGAGCAATGCTGCTCTCCTGTCATTTCAAAAGGCCAGAGGAGCTGGGCTGCATCAAACTAAAAGATCTTTCTCTTCTCTTTACTGACTAACAGTATTTCTCCAAGGAGCTCAAAGTGTGGTGCATATGGTTTTCCCCACCTCTTCAATTAACCCCCACAAGAACCCTGCAAGGTAGGCTAGGCTGAGAGGCAGCGACTAGGTCACAATGCCTCCTGTTTTTGTACACTTCGTCCAAAAAGGGAGGGGTATCTGATTATTCCTGTCTCTTCAGGTCTTTTCATATCTTGCTAAAGGGCAAAATAGTATTAATAATACTTTGCCACTACTGTGTCCCACCCCTTCTGCAGGTAGGTATAACCGTGTTGGTCTGCCATAGTCGAAACAAAATAAAAAAAATCCTTCCAGTAGCACCTTAGAGACCAAATAAGCACACTTCTTCAGATATCCCTTTCATTCCTATCAGCTTCAAATATTTTGAGAAAATATGTATTTATTATTATTATTATTAAATTTGTATATCGCCCTTCATCCACAACATAAAAATTCAGAATAAAGTATATAATAAAAAACAAGAAGAAAACAAAACAAACCAATACCCACACATTTAAAAAGGACATAGACTGTTAACCAGCCAAAGCACTGAACATCTTAGGTCCTGGGTATCTCAAGGAACCTTCATATCACAGCTCAGTCACTGAGATCATCTGCAAGAGCATCGTTGGTTTTTCCCCAAGTTGTCAAGGCTCCTTTGACAACAAAGAAACCAGGTTTATGCAGAAAATTAAGAACACACCTGCCATAATAATTAGTGGATTTCTTATCTTAATGTTCTTATTGTATGGTTTTACGTATAGCTTTCGCAAACCACTGCGAATAGTGGTATATAAATATTTTTATAAGTAAAAATCAATCAGTTCCACTGAAAACGTGTCCTCGGTTTTGTCTGTTGTTCACACAGGCTCTGAAAAATTTTCCATGTTTCAATCGAGGTCAACATCTCCTCCTCGGGAAAAGGATGTTGCTGCGGTGGAGTCTGCCCAGGTGTGTGGTCTACCATGGCACAGTTTTTGGCTATGTGGGAGAAACCCCAAACCCCTTTCACTCATTTGACCAGGAAGCTTCAAAGCCTCATTTACAGGTCTGCTTTTAATCTGTGGAACCAGATGTAGTCACTGTCCCATCACCTTCCTCACCCCCCACCCTAAATTCCTACAAACACACACACACACACACACACAAACACACACAGAGGGAGAAATTGCATACAATAGAATAAAATAGGAAAACGTTGAGGTGGTGGTATGGCTCATACCACTTCAGATTCCGGTGGGAATAACATTTTTTTTTCATGATTCCCTGTGCAGAAACACCACACCCTGCAAATAGAAAAAAAAGCACATCGGCGGGGAAAGGCATCTTGGCCGTTTGCCTGTTAGTCCTTTGTTGTTTTTATCATTGCAGGCAGCTCTTGGTGTAGGGAAACATTTTAAAAGTAACACCTCCCCACCCCCCGCACTTGCAGTGGTGCAGCCCACCTGCTGCATATATGGGTCAGGTCTCATTTCCCCCATGTTGCAGGGAGTTGCGTCTTAGGAAGGAGGGTATTGTTCTTTTGTTGAGGTCAGGGTGTGGGGTTGGTTTTTTTGGGTGGTGTGCCTGAGGCTGAGCTTTCTTTCGTCTTCTTCCAGCAGCTGGTGACCTTTGAAGATGTGTCTGTCTGTTTCACAAAGGGGCAGTGGGATCTGCTGGAGCCAGAGCAAAAAGCCTTGTACAAGGAGGTCATGCAAGAGAACTACGAGAACGTGGCCTCCCTGGGTAAAGAACTATTTCCCAAGGTCACAGGACCTGGGAAACTCTGAATTGCCCGTGTCTCCCAGCAGTTTTATTTATGTAAAAGATCTAGATGTATAGGTGGAAAGCACAGCGCTGGTCATTAGAATGTATGGTACAGATGCCAGTAAATGGCCACTTAATTAATCCAGGCTGGATACTGGTTGTTGTTGTTTTTTTAACTTGCTAAGCTTAATGCATGTCCTGTAGCAATGAATGCATTCGCAAAGTGAAATACATTTTGCACGAATAATTTCACATGATAACCCTGAATTACAGGTAGGTAGCCGTGTTGGTTTGCCATAGTCAAAACAAAATAAAAAATAAAATAAATTCCTTCCAGTAGCACCTTAGAGACCAACTAAGTTTGTTCTTGGTATGAGCTTTCGAAAGCTCATACCAAGAACAAACTTAGTTGGTCTCTAAGGTGCTACTGGAAGGATTTTTTAATTTTTTATTTTGTTCTGATTATAAATATGAAGTATTTATTTATTTATACATACCCTGCCCATCTGGATGGGTTTTCCCAGCCACTCTGGGCGGCTTCCAACAGAACATTAAAATACAATAATTCATCAGACATTAAAAGCTTCCCTAAACAGGGCTGCCTTCAGATGTCTTCTAAAAGTCTGGTAGTTGTTTTTCTCTTTGACATCTGGTGGGAGGGCATTCCACAGGGCGGGTGCCACTACTACAGGGTGGGTGAAGGAGACATTATTCCATTAATCATTGCATCCTGCCATACCAATGTTGCCTTCTTGCACAGATATCTGAATTCAGTTTTACATCATAGTGACGTTCACTCATGCATGGTGCAGAGTGAGCGATCAGCAGAGTTAGAGGAGTCACGGTGTGTGTTGTTTTTTGGGGGAAAGAAGAAGAAGAGTTTGGATTTGATATCCTGCTTTATCACTACCCGAAGGAGTCTCAAAGCGGCTCACATTCTCCTTTCCCTTCCTCCCCCACAACAAACACTCTGTGAGGTGAGTGGGGCTGAGAGACTTTCAAAGAAGTGTGACTAGCCCAAGCAGATAAATAACAGGGCCTTACCAGCGTAAGGCTGCAATTCTATACTTGCCCAGGAGAAAACCCCATTGAGACCAGTGGGGTTTGCTTCTGAGTATACATGCATATGATTGCACACATTTCCATTCGCTTCTGCTCCTTAAACTTCCAAGGATGTTAAAAGTTTGCGTGGGGATCTATATTATACTTGCCTCTTCTGCCTTGCTCCCAAACAGGTTTTCCAGTTGCCAAACCGACCCTGATCTTCTGTCTGGAGCAAGGAGCGGAGCCCTGGATTCAAGATCTGGGAGAAAAAGCAATCAAAGGTGGGGCCCGCCCCAGGCATGGGGAGGCACAATGGGACCTGCATCTGTTTTGTTCAATCCCTGGTATTTCTAGTGAAAGCTCAAGTAGCAGGCAGTGGGATCAATCATCAACTGGAGAGCCCCTGCCAGCCAAGGGGGTACAATCCTAGGCTAGGTACCGGTAGATAAATTGTTTAATTCCCTATACAGCTGCCAGCCATGGTGACTATGGTCGGCCTTCACGGTGGGTGGCGGTGATGCTTCTGAGTGCCAGTTGTTGGAAACTGCAGGAGGAGAGAGTGCTCTCATGCTCGGGCCTTACTTGTGGGATTCCTACAGTTGTCTGGGTGGCCCCTGCAAGGACAGGATGTTGTCATACGCATGGAGGAAAACCTTAAAACACGTCGCAGAGTTCCCAAAAATAGACCAGGGGCAATTGTACTTCATCCAGCAAAGCTTTACTTTCTACTGAAGGCAAATGAGTGTAATGGTCACAGATCCAAATACATTCAGGATTGGCACCATAAAAATCCAGTTGCAGCACTTACAAAACTTATAACAAGGCTAAAACTGAGCACTAAGCATACTATGTACCAAACACCACACCAGAAGGAAGAGAGATAGAAAGAGAAAGTAAAAACCAGGCTCCCTTTGGCCTATATTTGTAGTCAGCAAGACCTTAATTGGAAGAGATAAGAGAACTAGTTCAAACCAGCTTCCCAGAAGGTATAACCCAAACAATCATGACCCTTCTGCCTGCTTCTCTCACACAGAGAAGCTTCTAGTAGCTTCTAGAATCCTCTTGTATTATTCAGAATTGGAAAGATCTCTACACACCAGATCAATACTTTATGCACTAAGAAATGCAAACTGACGTTATTGTCTGTCTAAGACAGCTTCCTGTGTTTCCTCCTCTCGCTTCAAAACAGCAAGTGACAAGAAGACGGCGAAAAAAAAAGCAACCTGCCCCCTGTGTGGAAAAATAGTCTCTTCCAAATATGCTCTTATCGGGCACACGAGGACCCACACGGGAGAGAAGCCTTACGAATGCCCCGACTGCAGGCGGAGGTTTGCCTTGCGGAAGAATCTGACCTTGCACCAGAAAACTCACCAGAGTAAGCAGAACGTGGAGACGGTGTAACTTGCCCAAAACCTTGTCATGAGGGAGGCGAAGAGAGTGCCTGTATAGTATAGGGGTCCCAGGTGGGTGGGTGGGTAGGGACACAATGGGTCTCCCTGCGTTTTGCATGCAGAGATGTAATTTACCCCACGGTGATACTGTGTTTGGTGGAAGATGGGAGTTCAAACAAAACACACCAATCGATCCCTACCCTACGAGTCTAAATATGCAAACATTACTTCCTTGCAGAACATCTTCTGCCAAACTCCCAGTTAATCCAAGAAACCGCTTCCTGTAAAGAATCTGCTTTTAGCCAAAACCAGCCAGGGGGACAAGAACATCAAGGTAAGTGCTTCTAACCCCTGTGATGGCCTGACTACTTTGCATGTGGCTAAAGGCCTACTTAGTGGTGGCTCCCAGATTACGGAATGCTCCCCCAGAGAGGCTCGCCTGGTGTCTATCTCGATGCCACTTTTGCCCCCCCCCCAGCAAAGATCATTTGATTTTTCCAAGGTTCTGAAGCCTGTTGTGAATCCTTTTTTATGCTGCTTGGTGTTTTACTTCTAGTGACAGCTTTTCCACTTACCTTTTATATTGTAATATTTGTAATTCCTTGTAATTTCAACTTTTTGTTTTTATACATGCTGGAATAAAAACTTAGGGGTTTTTAATGTTTGATATTTTATTGTGTTTTTAATATTCTAGGGAAACCCAGTCAGATGGGTGGGGTATAAATAATACTATTTATTATTATTATTATTATTATTATTATTATTATTATTATTAATTAGCTGCCCTGGAAACTGGTGGAAGGGAGTGGTGTAAATCCAAATCCATAAATGAAAATGACTCGTTCACACCGAGCTCCATTTTTTTTTTAAATCGTTTTTATTGTTCGACACCCTGAGCTCCTTTGGGAGGACAGAGGGGATTAAAGAAACCTAATTAATAATAACAGGTGCCGCCTCTGGGGTCATCACTCCCTGCTTTCTATGCACCAGAGCGATATTCAGAAAGCTTGTTCAGAGTCTATAAAGCTCTTCCTTCCCTTCTAGTTAAGTCTTTTAAAAATATTCTGTTTCTATCCACTCAGATTACCTAATGGCGGATGTTTCAGTGCCTCAGCCGAGCTATCTTGGAGGTGAGTTTCCATAGAGAGTGACCTGTCTCATCCCCTCTTTGTTTTTGTCGAGTCTCTGCTTCCTTTGCATGGTGTATGGGTTTGTGTGACAGCAGTTTCCAGAGTGAGGGTGTTATCAGGACCACAAGTCCTTTTTTATGGAGTGGGTGGGTGTCTCAACAAGTTGCTCCCCCGCTTCCCTAGAAGAAGAAGAGTTTGGATTTGATATCCCGCTTTATCTCTACCCGAAGGAGTCTCAAAGCGGCTAACAATCTCCTTTCCCTTCCTCCCCCACAACAAACACTCTGTGAGGTGAGTGGGGCTGAGAGACTTCAGAGAAGTGTGACTAGCCCAAGGTCACCCAGCAGCTGCATGTGGAGGAGCGGAGACGCGAACAAGGTGTGACAGATTGGCCCTAGGGTGGAGGAGTTATTACATCCCAGCGCAGAAGGAGTTAATCCACCTTCATCTTGACGGACAGTTCATCCTTTGGGGGCGGGGCGGTCCCTGGTTTAAAAGGAGGGAACAGCCATTTTGGCAGTTGAGAAGAGGGAGGGTGTGTGTGGAGACAGGGAGAAGAGGGGTGTGGGGCCAGGATAGTGGTGGTTAGGCTAGGATAGGATGAAGATCAGTCGGTTATACTGAAAGAGTTTATACTTTAGATGTAACTAAGCTGATGAACTATTGAAGTACTTGAAACATGATGTTCTGAAATAAATAAAGACTTGTTTTTGTTGAGCCAAGAGAAAAGAGGCATTTATTTGGTCCAGCGATATATGGATGCTCATGAGGAGGTGAACTCAGGGAAAAGACAAAACTGACCTGCAGGGTGATAGTTTGTGTCTTGGAGTTTCACTCAGGAGGGGCAAAAGGGCAGAAACCTTGGTAAGGCTACACAGTTGCTAAAAGGGTTTAGCTAACTGACGCAGTGGGGGGATCTAATGAGAGAGAGACCCGGAACTGATAGAGCTGAGAGGTATTCTTAACCCAGGAGCCCAGAGCAAAATATATATATATAACAGGCCACGACAGCTGGACAAGAGAACCCCGTTACTAAGTTATCCCTAGTTATAATAAAAGGGGATTATCCACACAGACGGACCTCAAGGCATCGAGGTGGGGTGAAGAGAAAAAGTGACCCGGAACACCTCAGAAATAATACACTTAGTAACAGAGGAGAAGTTGGCAGGGAGGTTCATCGCACCCGGTTCCCCAGATTACGAGTCTACCGCTCTTAACCACTACACCACACTGGCTCTTAAGTACTACAGCCATCAGTGCTGGTGGCTGCTCCTTATCCTCTGAGCTCCCTGCTCACTTTCAAAAAAACTGGCAGGTGAGCGAGCAGCAAAGGTGCAGTTGGGAAACTCACCTCTGCAGGCCACGTTTGACAAGTGGGTGGGGATGCCCACCTGTCTTATCACCTACCACCAGGTGGCCAGTTTTAGCCCACATACAGTGGTACCCCGCAAGACGAAATTAATTCGTTCCGCAAGACTCTTCGTCTTGCGGAAATTTCGTCTTGCGAGGCACCTTTTCCCATAGGAACGCATTAAAATTTAATTAATGCGTTCCTATGGGAAAAAAGTCTGGGGGCCCCTCCCGACCGGCACCGGAGCCGCGCCGCGCCGTGTTTTAAGACTGCAGTGAGCGAACAGCTGCGCTGCTGTTCGCTCGCTGCAGTCTTAAAACGCGGCGCCGCTGCTCCGGGAGGGAGGGAGGGGGCCGTGGGATCATGCCCGACATCGGGCACGATCCCACGGCCCCCTCCCGACCGGCAACGGAGCTCCGCGGTGCCGTGTTTTAAGACTGCAGCGATCGCTGCAGTCTTAAAACGCAGCTCCGCGGCTCCGGGAGGGAGGGAGGGGGCCGTGGGATCATGCCCGACATCGGGCACGATCCCACGGCCCCCTCCCGACCGGCAACGGAGCTCCGCGGTGCCGTGTTTTAAGACTGCAGCGATCGCTGCAGTCTTAAAACGCAGCTCCGCGGCTCCGGGAGGGAGGGAGGGGGCCGTGGGATCATGCCCGACATCGGGCACGATCCCACGGCCCCCTCCCGACCGGCAACGGAGCTCCGCGGTGCCGTGTTTTAAGACTGCAGCGATCGCTGCAGTCTTAAAACGCAGCTCCGCGGCTCCGGGAGGGAGGGAGGGGGCCGTGGGATCATGCCCGACATCGGGCACGATCCCACGGCCCCCTCCCGACCGGCAACGGAGCTCCGCGGTGCCGTGTTTTAAGACTGCAGCGATCGCTGCAGTCTTAAAACGCAGCTCCGCGGCTCCGGGAGGGAGGGAGGGGGCCGTGGGATCATGCCCGACATCGGGCACGATCCCACGGCCCCCTCCCGACCGGCAACGGAGCTCCGCGGTGCCGTGTTTTAAGACTGCAGCGATCGCTGCAGTCTTAAAACGCAGCTCCGCGGCTCCGGGAGGGAGGGAGGGGGCCGTGGGATCATGCCCGACATCGGGCACGATCCCACGGCCCCCTCCCGACCGGCAACGGAGCTCCGCGCCGCCGTGTTTTAAGACTGCAGCGATCGTTGCAGTCTTAAAACGCAGCGGCGCGGCTCCGGGAGGGAGGGAGGGGGCCGTGGGATCATGCCCGACATCGGGCACGATCCCACGGCCCCCTCCCGACCGGCAACGGAGCTCCGCGGTGCCGTGTTTTAAGACTGCAGCGATCGCTGCAGTCTTAAAACGCAGCTCCGCGGCTCCGGGAGGGAGGGAGGGGGCCGTGGGATCATGCCCGACATCGGGCACGATCCCACGGCCCCCTCCCGACCGGCAACGGAGCTCCGCGCCGCCGTGTTTTAAGACTGCAACGATCGTTGCAGTCTTAAAACGCAGCGGCGCGGCTCCGGGAGGGAGGGAGGGAGGGCCGTGGGATCATGCCCGACATCGGGCACGATCCCACGGCCCCCTCCCGACCGGCATCGGAGCTCCGCGCCGCCGTGTTTTAAGACTGCAGCGATCGTTGCAGTCTTAAAACGCAGCGGCGCGGCTCCGGGAAGGAGGGAGAGGGCCGTGGGATCGTGCCCGATGTCGGGCACGATCCCACGGCCCCCTCCCGACCGGCAACGCGGCGCCCCGCAGCTCCAGGAGGGCTTACCTTTTCGCTGCGGTCGGGAGGGATGTTGTCCGCGTCTGCCATTTTGGATCGACTGCGCATGCACAGTCGATCCAAAATGGCGGACGCGGACATCACCCCTCCCGACCAGAGCGAAAAGGTAAGCCGGCTTACAGTGGTACCTCGCCAGACGAATTCGTCTTGCGAAAAACAGGCATAGACGAATTCGTCTCGCGAGTCAACTAAAAACTCGCAAAACCCTTTCGTTTTGCGAGTTTTTCGTCTAGCGAGGCATTCGTCTTGCGGGGTACCACTGTAGTTTGAAATTAAATCTTGCATAGCTGGTGGCACTTCGAAGGTCCAACAATCACCTGGTTGGAACTTGGAGTGCCTACAGGATGCATAAGCATAGCCGGGGGGGCAGGGAGGCAGCGCTCCCCCCCCCCAGATCAAGTAAATCAATAAAAATACTTCTGCCCATCTAACATGAAGCCTGTCCCCCACCCCCCGCATAAGTCCTGGCTACACCCATGACAGGTCTTGCAAAAATTTATTGCATTGGTGTCAGTTACCAGTTTATGTTGGTAGCAGGGATTTTTGTTGCTAACACATTAATGATCTAACTCAGTGGCTCCCAATTGGTGGTCAATGGACCACAGGAGGTCTGTGTAACCCACCCAGGGGCTCCATGGCACCATTCACATGACAAAAACTACCATAGAGATAGCAAAAATCTGAAAAGTAAGGGGTCTGTGGTTCAGGGAAGTTTTTCAAGGCTGATGTTTTATTGTGTTTTTAATATTTTGTTGGGAGCTGCCCAGAGTGGCTGGGGCAACAGTCAGATGGGTGGCCTAGAAATAATAATAATAATAATAATAATAATAATAATAATAATAATTAATAATTTAATTAATAATTTCATTTTGAAAAATGAGGTCTGCCGTATTTAGCTAATCGAGAACCTGATCTAATTAAAAACACCAACCAACCTAAATTACCCCTCCAATTTCTCTCCAAAAGGAATAATCAAGGTTGAAATGGTGGACGACCCAGACGAAAAGGATCCAATGGATGACTATGCTCTCTCGCTGTGCCCCTCGATGGAAGTGTGGCCTCCAAACCTGTATCCAGAGGGCTGTGGAAAGGAACCTGGTGCAGCGGGAGCAGCCCGAAAGACTTTAGGCCCCCGATCTATCCAAAACTCATGGTTCTCTCAGTTCCCGTGGCTGGAGGCCGACAAAGGGCAGACCACACTCTACTGCATGGTGTGCAAAGAGAAGCCGCCTGCTCACGGCCCGGTGTCCAAACTAGTAACGGGATACACCGGGCCGTTCAAAGTGGAGACTCTGAAGCACCACGACAAGAGCAACGCCCACAACCTTTGCGTCCGAGCGCTGACAGCTAAGGAGGACCCGGATGGCGCTCCGGCGGCCGAGCGCTTGACCAAGATGTCCAGCTACGTGCTGAGGAACATGGAGCACCTTTTCAGCGCCGCTTACGACATCGCCTACCACTCGAAGCCGCTGAACGATTACGAGAAAGCGCTGGACCTCCTGCAAGTCATGGGAGCCCCCATCATCCCCAGGTACAGGAACAGGGTCGCGTGCACCCTCTTCATAAGGTGCATCGCGGACACGCTGCGCAAGGAGATACTTGACAGCATCTGCCGGTCGCCCTGCACCAGCCTCCTCTTGGACGGCTTCACGGATTCGTCCGACCAGCCCTGCCTGGCAATTTACATCCGCTACCTAAAGAGGGCGGAAGTGAAGGAATCGTACCTTTGCTTCGCGTCTTTGCCCGGCGACACAGCCGACGCCTGCTTTGCCGCCGCCGTTTTAGCCATGGACGAGCTGCGGATCCCATTCAGGAAACCCGGGTGGGTCGTGGGCCTTGCGACGGGCGGCGCGGCCAGCATAGTGGGCTGCAAAAGTGCCCTCGTCGCCAAGTTCCAAGAGGCGATCCCTCGCCTGTCTCCGGCTCATTGTGTCACCCACAAGCTGCAGCATGCGGCCATCGGCGCCTGCTACAGGGGTGTTGACTTTGTGAAGGACTGCGAAAAGCACATCAGGGCGATGTTCAAGTTTTTCCAAGCCTCTCCCGAAAGGCTGAGGGAGCTGCAGGTTGCGGCTCCCCGCCTGGGCCAGAAGGTGGCCAAACTAATGGAATCCAACAGTGTCAGGTGGGTGGTGAGCAAGAGGCAAACTTTAAACGTCCTTCTCGAAAGCCTGCCTGCCTTGGTAGCTCACGTTGAGCGCCTGTCGAAATCCAGCAGCCACGAGGGGCAGAAGGCAAAAGGCATGTTGGCGTTCTTGAGGAGTTTCCACTTTGTCAAGTTTTCCCACTTCCTGGTCGACTTCCTTCAGGTTTACAAACCCCTCTCGGAAGTGTTCCAGAAAGAAAGCGTCTTGCTCAGGCAAGTGAAGGCCGCTCTGGAAGCTGCATACCTCGCCTTGCAAAACCTCCTCCAACAGCCGGGACCGAAGGAGGAAGAGTTTAACGCCACCGTGAAGGATGGTTCTTTCAGAGGGGTCTCCTTGGATGTGGTCGAGATGGGAGAGTTCCGGTTTCAAGTCGACCGAGCCAAAATCATCCTGACCGGGGCGGAATACCTGCACCAGAGATTCGACTGCGAGACATCGCCCCAGCTCTTAAAAAGCACAGAAGTGTTTGATACCGTGTGCCGGCCTGTTGCTGGGAGCCGCCTTGCCAACTTTGGAGATGCCGAGGTACTTTCCATGGCGAAATGTTTTGAGCACGCTCTCCCTCCGAGCTACAGCGAGGAAAGGCTGCTGGGTGAATGGGCCGAACTTAAAAACGTGGCCAAGGACCTTTTGTTTTCAGAGCTGTGCAAGAAGGCCATCACGGAGCGCCAGGCGTTTCCTTTGCTGAGCAAACTTGCCTCGGTTTCTGCCTGCTTACGAATCTCTACGGGAAGCTGTAAGCGGGGCTGCGTTGTTATGAACCTGATAAGGACTTACGAGAGGTTGAAGCTCTCCAACGAAGTGGCAAGCTCTCTCGTGATGGTGGCTGTCAACGGGGTGGCAGTGACGGACTTTGACCCGTTGCCCGCAATTGAGCACTGGTACTTAACATCATCAGGCCGTCGTTGTTGACAACTCGGCCGCCGTCCTCACGTGCGTCGTTGATGGGATGTGGCCTGGAGCACCGTGCAGGGTGTGAACATGACCTATAGTTGCATTGCTGCAAGAGATCAGTACCTGATTTCTCCCCCTCCTTTTCTCTCCCCTCCCCTTGTGTCAGTCTAACCAAGCTCAAACTCCCCTTTATCACTCACACAGCCCAACAAGACAATGACAAAAATCCACCAAGAGCATACAAATCAATATGGCTAACCTGATCCAAAACACCCACCCACCCCACTCACACATGAAAACAAAGACCACCACAGCCAACCACAAATGAACAACCACACCCTGAGGAGTTTGGATTTGATATCCCGCTTTATCACTACCCTAAGGAGTCTCAAAGCGGCTAACATTCTCCTTTCCCTTCCTCCCCCACAACAAACACTCTGTGAGGTGAGTGGGGCTGAGAGACTTCAGAGAAGTGTGACTAGCCCAAGGTCACCCAGCAGCTGCATGTGGAGGAGCGGAGACACGAACCCGGTTCCCCAGATTACGAGTCTACCGCTCTTAACCACTACACCACACTGGCTCCCTAGGCCAACCCCAACCTCTCTCACCACCAAAGGAACACAAGCGAACAACAGAGAACCTGCACAAGCAACGCTGACATCAAACCCTACATATATTAAGTAAAATAGAAACATCGTCACCCCACCCCCACCTCTTTCCCCTTTTCTTCCTAATGTCTCAACAAATGAAACTGATTTGTAAAAATGTTACATGGAAAAAATACGAGAGAGAGACATTGCACATACTTTTGTAAATCAAGAAAATATTTAATAAAAAAGGGGGGGCAGCCATGTTTGAGCCAAAGGCAGCAGGCAGAAATGAAGGCTCTTTGGGGTTACCTAGCAACTCAAGTATTAACCCATTGTGGTGTGGAGAGCTTGAAGGGGTTCCTGTATGGACCTGGATCACAGGCCAGGGAGTGAGGAGAGTTGATCACACATGAAAAGTGTGCTGGACCCAACAGATGCTTTGAGCAGGTCTGGTGACGATCTCGGGATGCTCTGGCAGCTTCCTTGTTTAGTTAAAAAAAAGGCTTTTCAAAGCCAATCCTTTAAAAAAGCCAACACAAGAGAAAAAAATCTACAAGGCCTTTGGCTCGACACAGATGCTTCCACCTGTAACGTTTCCTTACTAGTTTTTTGAGGCTACGTTGTTAATATTTGTGTCATTTTAAATTTTGTTGCAATGCTTTGGGTACCAAGGGGGTACTAAAAAGAACAAAACACTTGTATGATTTGTTTGTTTTTATTGTTGCACACACCTGTGGAAGGGTTTGCAAGCTAAGGCAGTGAAGAAATGACGTCCGTAAATACAAAATAGCTACAAAATGAATTAACGTTGGGAAAGTTTATACAGGACTCCCGCCTCAAAAGGTCTTTTGGTGGGAACTATGACCAAATATTCCAGCCAGGTACCAATAAAGCTAGACAGATTTATGTGACAGCATTAAAGCATAATTCACCAGATTGTGTGTCACAGTGATTGTGCCTGGCAGTGCAGCTTCTCGCGTAGGACTCCCGTCCTATAGTGATTTGCTGGCGAGTTAGACACAGTCCATTTAAGTTTCAATCACGATAAGGAGATTTACTTCCCACAATTAGGAAAAGTGAGGGTCACTCTTATAACGTGCAAGTATCTTCTCTTAAAAGTACAATTGAGTTTGACATAGAAATGTCAGAGGGCGTCTCTCTTGCATATATCCATGCATGCAAGTTATATAATCCAGGGGCCATGATCGCTTTATTTTATTTTTGCAGGGATTGGGGCATGGGCCCATTTGCAAACATAAGAGACTGACATGGACAAAACACAGCCACCTGATAAGCTATTCTAGCAGGTTACTCAGAAAGTCACTACTAGGCCAGGTTCAAAGATCTGGTGATATATAATAAAGCCGAAGCCACTTGAGCCTAAGCACATTAAGGCCTTCCCAGTTCCTTAAGATCCACATCAGCCACCAAGTCCTTCCAATAGGGCAATTTTGATGGTCCCCCACGCCCCTGAGGCTTGGTCAGCTCATTGGCCTCCCTTGCCTTCTTGTTTATGCTGGTTTTAGTGTTTATACTGTTTTTTGCATCAGTCCCTTTGGGGTCACTTTTGTGAGGAAGGTAAGGTAAAGGGACCCCTGACCATTAGGTCCAGTCGTGTCCAACTCTGGGGTTGCAGCGCTCATCTCGCGTTACTGGCCGAGGGAGCCGGCGTACAGCTTCCGGGTCATGTGGCCAGCATGACAAAGCCGCTTCTGGCGAACCAGAGCAGCGCACGGAAACGCCGTTTACCTTCCCGCCGGAGCAGTACCTATTTATCTACTTGCACTTTGATGTGCTTTCGAACTGCTAGGTGGGCAGGAGCTGGGACTGAGCAACGGAAGCTCACCCCGTCGCGGGGATTCAAACCGCCAACCTTCTGATCGGCAAGCCCTAGGAAAGCAACTGATAAATACAGTATAATAGGGAGGAGGAGGAGGAGGATACCCTGCCCATCTGGCTGGGTTTCCCCCAGCCACTCTGGGCAGCTCCCAAAGAATATTAAAAACATGATAAAACATCAAACAGATGTCTTCTAAAACTCAGGTAGTTGTTAGTTTCCTTGACATCTGATGGGAGGGCGTTCCACAGGGCGGCGCCACTACTGAGAAGGTCCTCTGTCTGGTTCCCTGTAACCTCACTTCTTGCAATAAGGGAACCGCCAGAAGACCTTCGGAGCTGGACCTCAGTGTCTGGGCAGAACGATCGGGGTGGAGACGCTCCTTCAGGTATACTGGGCTGAGGCCAGTTTAGGGCTTTAAAGGTCAGCACCAACACTTTAAATTGTGCTCAGAAATGTACTGGGAGCCAATGTAGGTCTTTCAGGACCGGTGTTATGTAGTCTCAGCAGCCACTACCAGTCACAAGTCCAGCTGCCGCATTCTGTATTAATTGTAGTTTCCAGGTCACCTTCAAAGGTAGCCCCATCTACAGTGCATTGCAGTAGTCCAAGCAAAAGATAACCAGAGCATAAATAATGGCATTCCATTCCTCATGGGCACCAGCCACCACTGAGATCAAGCCCTTTGCATTACAAGTACAGTGGTACCTCGGTTTACAAACAGTCCTGTTTATGAACTATTCAGTTTACGAAGTCTGCAAAACCAGAAGTAGTGTTCCGGTTTGTGAACTTTAGGAATAGGAATAATTTATTTTCCAACATACTTGGAATTTGTTTCGGCTACATTGCAATGTAAACATACAGACACTGTTCCTCTCACAATACAAAGAAGCAAAGAAACCCCACCCATAATTTACCTCCCCTTCAGCTATACAACTACGAATTTAACAATTTAATGGCACAAGGGAAAAAACTATTCTTGTGCCTGGCCGATTTTGTATATGAAGTCCTGTAGCGACGTCCAGATGGAAGTAAATCAAGCAGATGATGACCGGGATGTAAAGGATCTGCTACAATTCTCTCTGCTCTCTTCCTAACTCGGGTAGCATAAATTGTCTCTATTGAAGGCAAGCTAACACCAATTACCCTTTCTGCAATTCTTACAGCTCGTTGGAGCCTTTTCTTGTCTCTCTTGGAGGCTGTACCATACCAAGCTGTTATAGAATTACAGTATAGTATTTTAATAATACTATTGATGTTGCTTGACCAATTTAAGTTATAAGAAATTATAGAGCCCAGGAACTTAAAGGACTCTACTACTACAACCATGTTACCAAGAATGGAAAGTGGTGGCAGAACGGAAGAGTGCCTTCTGAAATCAATTACCATTTCTACTGTCTTTTGGGCATTTAGTACCAAATTATTTTTGGTGCACCACGAAACAAGATGGTCTACTTCCTGCCTATACACAGATTCATCGTCCTCCTGGATAAGCCCAATAACTGTTGTGTCATCAGCAAATTTCAAGATCTTAACCGATGGATCAGTTGAGGTACATTCATTTGTGTATAGAGAGAAAAGCAGTGGGGAAAGGACACACCCCTGGGGAGCACCTGTATTGATGGTATTGTTGCTCGATATAATTTTCCCCAACCTCACCTGCTGCCTCCTGTCCGTTAAAAAGCTGTATATCCATCGGCAAACAGGGCAGGTACATTGAGATGAATTAATTTAGAAAACAATTTAGATGGTACAATAGTATTAAAAGCTGAGCTAAAGTCCACAAACAGAACTCGCACATAGGTCCGCAAGGAATCCAGGTGTTGCAGGATGTAGTGCAATGCCATGTTGATTGTATCATCTACTGACTGTATTTACCTCGGTCTACAAACGGAAGCCGAACGGTGGAAGAGCACCACTGGCGGAAGGCCTCATTAGAGAAAGCACTACTCGGTTTAAGAACGGATTTGGTTTAAGAATGGACTTCAGGAATGGATTAAGTTTGTAAACCGAGGTACCACTGTATTCTGAATCCTGAGCTATTATTACTGTCCTGGTCAGAAACACGGAGTTGTGGTGGCACGGCGTTTAGAGAGGAAAAACAAAGCTTGTGGAATACTGCGTAAACAGCAAGAGGAATCTGTTGGAAGTTCATAGAATCATAGAGTTGGAAGAGACCACAAGGGCCATCCAGTCCAACCCCCTGCCAAGCAGGAAACACCATCAAAGCATTCCTGACAGATGGCTGTCAAGCCTCCGCTTAAAGACCTCCAAAGAAGGAGACTCCACCACACTCCTTGGCAGCAAATTCCACTGCCGAACAGCTCTCACTGTCAGGAAGTTCTTCCTAATGTTTAGGTGGAATCTTCTTTCTTGTAGTTTGAATCCATTGCCCCGTGTCCGCTTCTCTGGAGCAGCAGAAAACAACCTTTCACCCTCCTCTATATGACATCCTTTTATATATTTGAACATGGCTATCATATCACCCCTTAACCTTCTCTTCTCCAGGCTAAACATACCCAATTGAGTATTGAGCAATACTAATCCATCAGAATTGTTGTATCCAAGAATCAAGGCAGTGAGAGGTAGAGAAGAGCAGCTTTATTCCAAATAAAAGCAACAGTGGTAACAAAATCAGCAAATATACTCCCCATTGCTACTTCCCAACTCTTTTGCATGGCTAAATCTGCTTTGGCTTTCTTAAAAGAAACTTGCACTGCATACTAAACCACCGCAAGAACTAATGGGAAGAATCAAAGGTCACGTCCTCACTTTATTAAGTTACCATTCTAGAGGCAAGAGAGAGATGGCCAGAGAGAGTCATCCATCATACGTGATGGATTTAACATCAATATCACCAGTTACAGCGAGGTGCTCCACCACTTGCATTCCCGGGGGGGTTGGGAGTTTAATAATTGGCCGCTCGAACACTTCCAACACCATCTCTCGGGCGTTAAAGGAGAACGCGACCTGGAAAGAGAAATGAAGTCAGATCAGGCATCCCCAACTTGCGGCCCTCCAGATGTTTTGGCCTGCAACTCGCATGCTCTCTAGCTAACAGGACCAGTGGTCAGGGATGATGGGAATTGTAGTCCAAAACATCTGGAGGGCTGAAGGATGGAGATGCCCGAGTTAGATCAACTACACAACTTTTGTTATATCGATTTGCATGAATAGGAACCATTGCTATGATGTTAGCAGACAGACAAGAGGGCAAGCTAGGGACTTGCCAAGAGAATATAAGCCTAACTACATAGTGTTAGGCATGAGTTTAATGCAAGGGCTGCATTCAGATGAAGGAGAGCCGGTGTGGTGTAGTGGTTAAGAGCGGTAGATTCGTAATCTGGTGAACCGGGTTCGCGTCCCGCTCCTCCACATGCAGCTGCTGGGTGACCTTGGGCTAGTCACACTTCTTTGAAGTCTCTCAGCCCCACTCACCTCACAGAGTGTTTGTTGTGGGGGAGGAAGGGAAAGGAGAATGTTAGCCGCTTTGAGACTCCTTCGGGTAGTGATAAAGCAGGATATCAAATCCAAACTCTTCTTCTTCTCTTCTCTTCTTCAGATGTGGGGTTTATTGTGTTAGTTTTACTGGTTAAAATTTATTTATTTATTTATTTATTGTGTTAGTTTTACTAGAGCTTCCGTCCTGATTTCTAACATTGTTTTCACACAGCAACGCCTTGTTGTGTCACTGATCTGTGACTTTTGGATCAAGATGCTAGCATGCCACACTAAATTTTAAATGGCAGGAAAGAGCAGTATGCTGGTATACCGCCGCAAATTTTGTAAACATACATCTCCATTTTTCCGAGTTAATGGGTTTACAAATGGATTTTTTGCTGGAAACGGTTAAGGAAATGAGATCTATACTTCTAGATTCCACCAGATTACCAGAAGCAGCTTTTACAGTGTGTGAAATATCACATAAACTTGGGGTGGGGTGGGGGGAAGAGCAGGTAAGGAAATGTCGATGAGATAAAGTGCCGTCTGAATGCAGCCTTGGCTGCCTGAACTAGGCCGCGTTTACTGCGGAGAAAAAGCAGCGACCGGTGTCAAAAATCACGAAGGTGTTCGTAATCCAGATACAGTATAAGGGGTATTATTCTATCCCACCTAAAAATAACAAGCAGCTTTAATTGGAGACTGGATATAGCGTAGCCTCCATGTAAGCTTTGCAAATCAGGATTAATGCTCAGTAAACAGGCCATTTGGAAGAGCCCAAAGTTTTTGATATGCTGGATGAGAACATTTTATATCATCAGTTGGGAAGCTATGGTTCTCCAGCTGTTTGTTGAATTCCCCTCAGTCCCAGCTAGCTAATTATTAGGAATTATGGGAACTATCTCAAGGGCCACAGATTCCTCATTCCTGTTTTATATCAAGGTCCCCGTCCCGTCCCCCCCACTTCCACCTCATTATATTGACCTACTGAGTTTTGGTTTGTCCTTTAGGTCTCAGATATACACCCCCAGCTGTTCTCCCCGCAAGTTATTACTGCAATAGGGCAATCCTCTTACTTACTGTGACGAATAGTCCCAGGTCCAAGAGAAGGTCCCTGTCTCTCCCCGTATCAGATCTAAAAACAACGACCCTATCACCGTCGTATGTCTCAAATCGAGCGTTAAAGCGAAGAAGCAGATTCGAGGGATTCTGGCCGATATCAAAGGTAAAGCTGATAGGAACATGGGAAAACATGCTTTATACAGAGTCATAGAATCATAATATTGTAGAGTTGGAAGAGACCCCAAGGGTCATCTGGTCCAACCCCCTGCAATGCAGAAATCTCAGCTAAAGCATTTGTCCATCTAACTCAGTGCTGTCTTTAGTAGAAAGCTACAGCCCCAAGGGTACCCTGTGGAATATCATGCCTGTTCATATTAGCACACAGAGACCATCTGTAGTATAGATGCAAGGTTTACCAGGCCCTGCCAGTAGGGATGGGGTAGAAATTTGATTCAGTTTGCATTCAAGGCTAAATCTTATCCAACTGACTCTTTCTGAAGCAACATGAGAACTGACGTGTAGCCATCGTTCAAAATTTGCACTTGCATTAATTTTGTGGAGCAGTTCTCCAACCAAAGAATGTTTCAAAAATGCATATATTAAGGGTATCGAGGGAGGGGAGATATATAATCCTTGTGGCCCACGTGTGTGGGGTGAATAAATAAAATGATTGGCTGGGTGCTTGGTTCAAAACATGGGGCTTAACAGTGGGAGAGAGCCTCTGGGGCGAGTCGTTCAGTCGTGTACCTTCGTGACCCCATGGACCAGAGCACGCCAGGCACGCCTATCCTTCACTGCCTCTCGCATGCCAAACTCATTGGCTGAACACTGTCCAACCATCTCATCCTCTGTGTCCCCTTCTCCTTGGCCCTCCATCTTTCCCAACAAGGGTCTTTTCTAACATGGGGCTTAACCTGTGGGAGAGAGATCTTCTTGCAGTCCATGGGACTCTCAAGAGTCTCCTCCAGCACCATAATTCAAAAGCATCAAGTTTAAACTCGCGAAGTTAAGCAGCAGCAGAATGTGGGAATTTGGGCTGTTAAATCTTTTCCATATCCCATTTTGTTGCATACGGTGCCCTCCGTTTTCTATCCCTCTTAGCATTGAACAAACCACACCAGTTTAGTAAGTTTAAAATGCTTTACTTACAAAAACGTTCCAAAGGTCAGGTTTATGCATTTATCCAAGCAGCAGCAAAGAGAACACAGATAGAATACTCTTGAGTAGAACATACAGATTGTAATTCTCAACAAGCGTTCTGTGCTTGAAATGCTCAAGCTCAGACCTGGTTGATTTACATGGCGGAGGGAAAGGGATAGGAACAGGGAGAGATGATGTCACTTCCTCCCTCATCAGAGAAGAAGGGGCATGACCTGTGTCTAGGAATCACAGCTCTATCGTTTTAACCCCTTCATGCACAAACTAGCTCTATGCCTGCTAGTTGCATTTGATTGCATTCTCCCACAAGGGGAAAATGTAAATATCCTATTTTCACTAATAATACAGACCTTTTGGCCTCTAGGGGCACCTTGGCTTTCAATTCAATGCGTTCTCCGGACTTCAAATTCAAGCGGGCAACCATTTGCTTAAAAAAAAAGAAAAAATGTGAAAGATTCAAGGGCTCCCATTTCTCATAGTATAATCTTTTTCAGCCTCAGGTTCTTGGACTACAACTCCCATCAACCCCATCAAGCAAAACCAATGGCCGGGCATGATGGGAGTCGTAATTCACCTGAAATATCAAACATTCCCCACACCTGCCATGGATAATTATCATATTCTTAAACTTCACACTCACAATAAGCAAATAGCATTTTTTTTTGCCAACTCACCAATGCCATTGCTTCACAACACAACTATTTAAAAACACCACCACCTGCAAGCATCTACTTCCTTCTTGGGCTTTAATGGTGTATGTTTCTCGCACCCCCAACCTTTAAATCATCCTCAGGTGTGAGTGTTTCCTTCTTCTGGCCAATCAGGGATGGAATTCTGGTTACCAATTAATTAAAAGATAACAGGGCTGATCCCTTTGGCTCTCTGCAGGTGGGGTTGGTTTATCAACATTGGTGGGGGGGGGAGAGAGCTGTTAAGGGGCATGTTTATTTGCATGTGAAGAACATGCAACCTTTTGCAAGAAATGGGACAACCCACTTAAAGAATGCAATAAGAGCCCTGCTGGATCAAAGGACTGTCTAGTCCACCATCCAATTCTTGCAGTGGCCCACGGGAATCCCCGCAACTGGTACTAAGATGTACACTGCCTCCGACAGCACAGAATCATAGAACTGTCGAGTGGGAAGGGACCCTAAGGGTCACCAGCAGAGGTAGAACATAACCATCCCGACTAGTTCCAAAATGTATTAACGCTTCCCATTAAGCCACACGTTAGGGGTATGTGCAGTTTGCAGACGTGACAATACCAACCATCTACAGACAACTTTGAGAAATGCTGTAAACAATATATTTGGGCACTCCATCAAAGACTGGGGCAAGGACCCTGTGGCCCTCCAAATGTTGCTGGACTTGCAAGCAATGCAGGTCAATGCAGTGTTTCCTCCAAAGCAGGGTTTCTGGACTACAACTCCCATCATCCCTAGCTAGCAGGACCATTGGTTAGGGATGATGGGAGTTGTAGTCCCCCCCCCAAAAGCTTCTCCACAGCAAACCCTGCTCCACAGCAAATTATTTCAGTGTGGCTCACTTAGGAGAACTTAGGAGAACAGCTCTTTTTTCCGGAGTGGGGTGGATGCTCCCTGTGAGAAATTATATAACAATTAGGAAACATCTGAAGTATAGGGAAGACTTTTAAGGATTAATTTTTTTATTGTGCTAATTATGATGGGACGCGTGGTGCTGTGGGTTAAACCACAGAGCCTAGGGCTTGCTGATCAGAAGTTCGGCGGTTCGAATCCCCGCGTGGGGTGTCCCAGCTCCTGCCCACCTAGCAGTTCGAAAGCACATCAAAGTGCAAGTAGATAAATAGGTACCACTCCAGTGGGAAGGTAAACAGCGTTTCCATGCGCTGCTCTGGTTCGCCAGAAGCGGCTTAGTCATGCTGGCCACATGACCTGGAAGCTGTACGCCGGCTCCCTCGGCCAGTAAAGCGAGATGAGCGCCGCAACCCCAGAGTCGTCCACGACTGGACCTAATGGTCAGGGGTCCCTTTACCTTTACGTTAATTATATGTGCAGGAAGCACAGCACCCTACTCAGATGGGTGGAGTACTATTATTATTATTATTATTATTAGTTTGGCCAAACTGCGGGAGGCAGTGGAGGATAGGCGTGCCTGGCGTGCTCTGGTCCATGGGGTCACGAAGAGTCGGACACGACTGAACAACATTATTATTATTATTATTATTATTATTATTATTATTATTTATTAAACCTGCCTTTGCGAGGGAGGGTGACAGCTACCCCTCTGGAAATGGCTCATTGAAGCGATCCAGATGCGAGGGGAGTGGGGGAAAGCAGTTTGCTTCAGGCTCTTAACATGACACGACTCCCAAAGAGAGACCTTCCGACGTGCAAGCGCTCCCCTCCAGCGCAGCAAAGCGCGGTGCCGAAGGCGCTGCTGGAGCAACCAGCGGAAAGGAAAGGAGGGGCGCCATTGGCCGCAGGTGTTGCCAGCCTCACCCAATCCGAATGGCCGGAGCCGCCCGCGTCGGGAGGCGGAGCTACTAAAGCAAAGCGAAAGTGAGGGCGTGGCTTTCATCCCGGGAGAAACCCTGGGATTTAAATATATGTACTGTATGTATTTATTGATTGGTGGCTTCCTGGTCCTTCGAGTGTTTTGCTTTTCTTCCCCTCTCCTGAAAGGGGCAATCGAATTTGTGAGAGCTTCGAATTGATTGCCTGGCTGGGCTGTGTCTTTTGTTGTTGGGGTAAGATTATTATTATTATTATTATTAAGATTGAATGGGAAGCGTGCTAATCCCCCCACCCACGCCTCATTCGCAGTCCATTTTCCTTCTCTCCCCGAAGCGGGTGTTGTTTCCTCCCCCTTGATGAGAGTAGCTCAGTCCGTAAAGATACTTAATCGTTTGGCAAGAGATTTCTCAGTTTCAGGGGGTTGGATTTAAATGACATTCCTTCGTGGTCCCTTCCAACTCGACAGTTCTGTGCCGTACACAAATAATATTTCTTTTCTTTCTGTGTGTCCCTGAGGCTTCACCCTAAAGCGTTTCCTGCTCAGTCCCGGAAATACTAACAGCTGCGAATTAGGCTTGAACATGTGCAGAGTGCTTGTCTCTCGCAGCTGAGCGCCCCCAGTCTCGGAGTTCAGGAAGATGTGTATGTAGCAGCAAGAACAACGCGGCGATAGATAAATGTATTTTTTTTTTTTAATGGCAAGTCTTTGAGGTGCCCACCAAACTTTGCTACGTTTCGGATGCACAATTTAGTTAGTAGAAACAAAATAAAATTTAAAAAAAATCAAAAATTCTTTCCAGTAGCACCTTAGAGACCAACTGAGTTTGTTTCTGGTATGAGCTTTCGTGTGCATCTGAAGAAGTGTGCATGCACACGAAAGCTCATACCAAGAACAAACTCAGTTGGTCTCTAAGGTGCTACTGGAAAGAATTTTTGATTTTGTTTTGACTATGGCAGACCAACACGGCTACCCACCTGTAACTAAAAATTAAAAAATCCTTCCAGTAGCACCTTAAAGACCAACTAAGTTTGTTCTTGGTATGAGCTGTCGTGTGCATGAACACTTGAAGTTTTGACTATTTGACTTGGTTTTGACTATTAGGTCAGGTGTGGGGAACCTTTGGACTTCTGGATGTTGCTAGACTACAACTCCTATCATCCCCTGCCATTCAGCACACTTGATGGGGCTGATGGGAGTTGTATTTCAGCAACATCTGAAGGGCCAAAGACTCCCCATGCAAACTTAGTTGGTCTCTAAGGTGCTACTGGAAGGATTTTTTTATTTTATTTTTTATTTTGTTTTGTTTTGATTATGGCAGACCAACACAGCTACCTACCTGTAACTGGAACTTAGTTAGTAGAAGACGGTAATCCATATCCAATTTCTCTCTTTCCTTCCCCAGACTGGTGTTGTCCGTTGCGCACAGCTTCTGAAGCAGTTCCAATAAAAGGTGTTCCCTCTAAAACCTCAAGCCAAGGGCTTTTGCACCTTTTGGGGAGAAGGAAAGTTAAATTCAACTTAAAAATAAAAATTGTTGTATTGAGAAATGGCTGCTGAGGATACCCTGAAGACGTTTGAGGTGGAAGTGACTTGCTCCATTTGCTTGGAGTATTTCACTGACCCAGTGATTCTAGACTGCGGGCACAATTTCTGCCACCACTGTGTTTTCAAGTACTGGAAAGACTTTGTACGTGATCGGAGCTGCCCTGAGTGCAGAAGGGTGGTCGAGCCCGACAGGCTCGTTGCGAACAAGCCGCTGGAAAACTTGGCTGGATTCCTCAGAGATCGAGCAAAACAAGCAAAAGGAGGGGAGAGAACCTGCTACAGGCACCCGGAGCCTCCCACATCTTTCTGTAAGACTGACCAAGCCCTAGTCTGCTCAGCCTGTGCCGAATCCGCAGAGCACATGATTCACGACCTAATTCCCAAGGAGCAAGCTGCCCAAGAGACCAAGGTGGGAGAGGCAGGGGCATAGCAAGGGGAGGGCGTAGGGGGCGACTCGCCCCAGGTTCCATAATGGAGGGGGTGACAAATTATCAAGGAACAATTACTGCCCTACTAGGGCGGTTCATAAAAAACTTTTTTTAAAAAAATGCCTGCTCCAAAGGTCTTATCTTACTATACTAGGGATTATATAGCTATATATGAAATTTCATGCATATCGGTTAATATCTTGACCCTCCTCCACTTGGCTGTTTTCCTATGTCGTGAAGGCTGAAATTTCAGTTCAGTGGAGCACTTACTGTTCCCAACCCTAACCCTGTGGAAAGCCATCTAATTAGACTTTAATTTGATTTTGAGATGTTTTTAGGAGGTAATTTAATTATTGTTTGATTTTATACCAATGTTATGTATCTGATGTTAGCCACCCTGAGCCCGACTTTGGCCGGGAGGGTGGGATATAAATAAAAGTTTATTATTATTATTACTTGTTATTATTCCTTTGTAAGAAAATATGAAATAACGTAAAACCATTTTTGCAGGGGGGGGGAATCAATGGGGGGGTTGACAAGAAATTTTCCGCACCGGGTACCACCTGACCTTCCTACACCTCTGGAGAGAGGGCTTTGTTTCTAGGGCTGGGCTGGGATTAATGAATGCGTATTGTAGATTTGCATTTGGTGGCCGAAGGTCACTGTTCATGGCAGCCCTGGGATCACTGGTTGAGAGAATGCTTTGAGCTTAGAATGCTTTTTAACTTTATTACATACTCTCCTAAAGCATGCCTGCGTTTTCTTTTCAGGATCGCGTAGTCAACTGCATTAGTGCTCTAGAGAACCGGGAAGACACAATTCTGCAGTGCAGATCAGCTGCAGAAAATCAAACTCAAACCCTGATGGTAAGTGTCACTGTTACTGGCAAGTCCGCAAGTAGCACTTTAAAAAAATAATAATTGTGTAATTGCCGACAAAGGAGCGCATAAAATAACATCCAAGTTGGAGGCCCCTTTTTGGAAACTCTCTCCCTATTGCATGCAAAACCAGGTTTTTCTGTGCTTCTTGTGGGATGAGCGTTTCTCATGCGAACTCCAGAGCGTGTGCAAGCGTTTCACAGCTACTGAACTACATTGTTGTTGTAAAAATGCTACCCTTTTCCCCCACCCCCACCCCAATTTAATATGGGGTCAACCTCTCTGAAGGAAATCTGATAAATAAATAAAAACCAACACCTTGTTGTGATATCTGAGCAGCCCATTTACAGCATTAAGCCCCCTTTTGTGGACATTCTGAGTGTAGAGTCGCCTTCCGCAGCCAAGCACCCTGCAGTTGTTTTTGGGCTACAATTCTCATCAATCTCTGCCAGTGTGGCTGTGTTAGTTGGGGCTTGTGGGAGTTGCAGTTCAGAGGCATAAAGATTGAGTTTGGTGTAAACTAAAGACTGGAGCTGATAACCTCTGTCTTAGGGATGAATCACCAGTTTTAAGAGCTGGGGAACTGACAACAGTCAATGCCTCTTATCCATCTCTTTGTAAAATTATTAGTTAATGACTAACATAACTGTTGGCTTTCCACATTGTGTTTCCCTGCTGCATTGATGTAGGTGCCTGCCTGTTTTCTGTAATGCTGAGTGAAGCCCTGTGAGAATCGGTGAGAGCAGTCATAGTGGTTAAGGGTTTGAGCTGTGAGCTCAACGGGATGACCTTCAGCTTTATGATCAACTTCCTCCCGTTCCCCATTTGAAGCATGGTGGTTAATAACATTATTCCCCCTTGGAGAATGCTCTGTTGTTGCTGAGGCAGCTATGACGGTTGAGAAGCAAACAAAGTGTGGGGTGGTGAGCACCCCCTAAGCTGGCCTGCTGTGCATAAGCCCCCATTGCTGTTTGTTTTGATCACTCCCTCCGTTCTTAACAGTCGCTTCGGGTCCAACCATCTCATCCTCTGTCCCCTTCTCCTTGGCCCTCCATCTTTCCCAACATCTCTGTCTTCTCTTCTTGTTAGGCAATATGTCCTTCCAGGCAGCTATTTCAGGCAGCAGATGCTGGGGCCTTCTTTAGTGCTCTCACTTCCATACATTAGAAGCAACAAGGTGATGTCTCTGCAAAGTGTGGGGCTTTCCTCCCAAGAAGCAGGCGTCTTTTAATTTCGTGACTGCTGTCACCATCTGCAGTGATCATGGACCCCATCTGAAGAAGTGTGCATGCACACGAAAGCTCATACCAAGAACAAACTTAGTTGTCTCTAAGGTGCTACCTCTGCCTATATGGTTCATCATTCATCCATGGAATGGGGGCAGGACGCCATTTTGTCCTGGTCTTCAGGCGGCAAAATGCCTTGGGCTAGCCTTGATGCTTAATGTTATTAATGTCAGACTGGCTGAATGCAGAAGAGTGATGCGAGGCACTGGTTGGGGAACCCCCAAGGGAATAGTGCTCAGAACCAGGGACAACGGTGAGTGGTCAGAGGGAGATGAGGGAGCTGACTGGGAGGAGCAGGTGTTGGAAGCGGAAGAGGCAACAGGGTTTAGTGAGCAGGAAGAGGCTTTGGCAGAGAACAGTCCAGAACCAGAGGCAGGAGAGGAGAGGGGGCAGGAGACAGGGATTAGGCAGGCTGCTGAAGAATTCTGGGAGTCTCCTCTGCTGACCAGAACATGCAGAGAAATGAAGAGGGTGGAGCACCAAGATACAGGATAATAGGAGCCTTAGGCTGCTGGGGAAGTCACTGGCATTGACTGCTTTGTTTTACAGTGGTACCTTGGTTCTCAAAATGCCTTGGAACCCGAACATTGCAAACCTGGAAGTAAGTGTTCCGGTTTGCGAACTATTTTCAGAAGCCGAACGTGCTCCGTTCTGAGTGTTACGCTTCCGATTTGAGTGCCACGCTTTTGTTTTGAGTATTACGCTGAGGCCTGTCTGTTTTTGCTGTTTATTTTGCTATTTGTTGTTGCGGCTCTTTTTTGTATGACTGTGTGAACCAGTTCAGCTACTGATTGATTGATGATTGTGTGACTGCAGTACATTGTTTATTGCTTTCATTTTATGGATCAATGGTCTCGTTAGATAGTAAAATTCATGTTAAATTGCTGTTTTAGGGGTTGTTTTTAAAAGTCTGGAACGGATTAATCCATTTTGCATTACTTTCTATGGGAAAGCGCGCCTTGGTTTTGGAACACTTTGGTTTTGGAACGGACTTCCAGAATGGATTAAGTTTGAGAACCAAGGTACCACTGTATTGCTGACCTATGCCTGACTCCAGCTCCTGGACATTAAACATCTTTTCTATATAATTAGTATCCTAATGTTGCCAGGACTGACCTTATTCCTGCCTCCTCTGACCTCTCTCTCTCTCTCTTTCCCTGCTCTCTTTCCATCGGCTTATTGAAGAAACTGTTGGACAAGCTGATGCAAGAAACACAGTCCAAGTTCAACGATCTGCGCCAGTTCCTGTTGTCCGAAGAGCACACTCTGGTTGGCAAGCTCCGAGACATACTGAAGGAGATCGTAACGAGGAGAGACAATCACATGAGCATGCTTTTTCGGGAAGTCTGCTCTAGCGAAATCCTCATCCGGGAGCTGGAGAAGAAGTGCAGCCAGTCAGAGAGTGAACTCCTGCAGGTAAGGCGGAAGTGGCAAGAAATGGACAAGGCTCAAGGACAGTCTGGTACCCAAACCTTCATGCACCCTTTCATTAGGCGGCACCCACACCATAGATTTAGAGCAGGGGTAGGCAACCTAAGGCCCATGGGCCAGATGCGGCCCAATCGCCTTCTCAATCCGGCCCACGGACAGTCTGGGAATCAGTGTGTTTTTACATGAGTAGAATGTGTGCTTTTATTTAAAATGCATCTCTGGGTTATTTGTGGGGCATAGGAATTTCGTTCATTTTTTTCCCAAAATATAGTCCGGCCCCCCACAAGGTCTGAGGGATGGTGGACCGGCCCATGGCTGAAAAAGGTTGCTGACCCCTGATTTAAAGCCCTCTGATAGCCACTGTAAACAGCCATGGCTTCCGCCAAAGACTTGTGGGAGCTGTAGTTTAAGGGTGCTGAGAGCTATGAGGATACCCCTATCCCCCTCACCGAGCTTCGGTTCCTAGAGTTCCCTTGGGAGAGGGATGGATTGATCACCCTGTGAACTGCAGCTCTGTGAGGGGATAAGAAATTTGATAAAATAAAATAAAATAAGCCTACCTCTGAGGGTTGTTGTGAGGATACATGTGGGTGGGGAGTGTTCCCAATTATATGCTGCTCTGAAGTTCTGGAAGAGCGAGAAAGGAATGTGACCAATTTTGAAATGCTTGGGTACCATGAAGCACTAGCTGCTTTGTCCAAAGTTCTCAATTCACACACAATTGCCTGTGTTGGATTAAAACACACCTTTCCACCAGTCTTTTTAATGGCTTCTGCTAAGCGGATGGCCCACAGATGGGAACAAGCATAGTTAGAGGGGTTTTCTTCCAAAGGGCATGCATCAGGCTCCGATTTCTGCTTTTTCTCTCTCCCTTCTAGGATGCCGGGAGCAGCATGGAGAAGTAAGTGGAGCTCATCGCAACAAAAAGACCAATCCTGCATAGAGGCATGGTTCTGGGAATCACAGAGAGCAAAGAGTGACTGTTGTGCTAAGGTCCTGCTTGTAGGCTTCCCATAGGTCAACCACTGTGGGAACAGGGGGACAGATGAGAATGGTCTTTGGTCTGATCCCGCAGGCATGGCCTGTCCTCCAGTGTACTGAGTAGTGGGGCCGTTCCTGCTTGCTACCTAGTTTTCCATCGAATCTCTGTTGTCTCTGGGAGATAGGGATGGTGAGAGCCAATGTGGTGTAGTGGTTAAGAGAGGTAGACTTGTAATCTGGTGAACCGGGTTCGCGTCTCCGCTCCTCCACATGCAGCTGCTGGGTGACCTTGGGCTAGTCACACTTCTTTGAAGTCTCTCAGCCCCACTCACCTCACAGAGTGTTTGTTGTGGGGGAGGAAGGGAAAGGAGAATGTTAGCCGCTTTGAGACTCCTTCGGGTAGTGATAAAGCGGGATATCAAATCCAAACTCCTCCTCCTCCTCTTCTTCTTCTTCTTCTTCTTCTTCTTCTTCTTCAGCAGTGGTTTGTTTTCCCTCCAGGTTCCACCAGGAAACACCATTTCAGTGTGCCAGCCCTTTTTCGCCGAAGCAGCTGTGGGAAATATGGGACGTGACGGACGCAAACATCTCTCTGGAGAGTGCCATGAAGGAATTCAAAGGTAAAGGAAAGAACTGCTGCAAATTTCTTGTTGTTTTTTTGACGCTGGCCATAACGATATGCCCAAAGTGGGAGGGCCAAAGGCAGGATCCCTTGACATGCCAGTCCTGGGATAAAGTTCACCCAAATCCCAAAATTTGAGGCCTCTTCTGGAGACCTCTGCTTGGGTTGTTCCTTATTGTGGGATCCTAGTGAGAACCTCCATAGTGCCGCTGAGTGGTCTTTGAGGGATTTCTCTCTTAATGTTTTTCTTTTTTATATAAAAAAGACTATTCGTACTTGTGTGTACCTTGGGGTTACCTTGAGTCTGTGACAGGGTGGATTTGAGTTAAATCGATTTAAATCACAATTAAAATCACAAGTCAGTAAGACTTGATTTAAATCCTTTTTTTTTTTACAGAAAGACTAATTTTTGCTGATATAATCTTAATATTTACAACCAGATGAAGGTTTCGTTTTTTCGAATAATAAAATTTTCAGAGCAGTTTTTACAGTTATATCAAAAATTACCGATTTGGTTATACCTATTAGAAATACATAGACCGATAATTATGAAATTATTGTGAGGTTTAATAAGTTAACTGTTTATATTTGGACAGCTTTTCTGCTGTACTTTATTGGAAGGAGAAAAATAATCATTTCCTTAATAATTAAAACAATTTATTTAACTACAACAATAACGTTATAACATATGTATCCATATTTGTTAACTGATGTGGTTAAACAGCAACAATAATAATAAGACTTAGACTGGGTTTTCTCGTTTAGTCGTGTCCGACTTTTTGTGACCCCATGGACCAGAGCATGCCAAGCACTCCTTTCTTCTACTGCCTCCCACTGCCTCCTGCAGTTTGGTAGACTGAGTTTTAGCTTTAACTTAAAACAAATCCTTATTTCCTGATGAATAGCCTTTGGACTATAATGTAACTTAAATAGAAAACTATCTTTAGAAAGATTTTTCCTCCAAAAGCATTTTATTTTAAAAATCCGATTTAAAAAAAAAAAAAATCCAATTTTAATTTTTTAAAAATCCGATTTAAATTAAAAAAATCATTGCTTTTTATCCACTCTGGTCTGTGGGAGGTGGTGCTGTTTCCCATCTAAGTGTAGATGCTTGGATGGGTCTAATCAGTGCTATTTTTTTTTAGAAAAAGAGGTGCCGGAACTCACCATGAACGCCTCCCTTGATCTCTCAGAATGGCAATGGTGCCTACTTAAGAGGTGCCAGAACTGAGTTCCGTCTGAAAAAAGCTAGGTCAGGCTTCCTCAACCTCGGCCCACCAGATGTTTTGAGACTACATTTCCCAGCACCCCTGACAACTGGTCCTGCTAGCTCGGGATCATGGGAGTTGTGGGCCAAAAACATCTGGAGGGCTGAGGTCAAGGAAGCCTGCCCTAGGTCTAATCCCAGTATGAGGAACTTGTGGCCCTGTACTTGTGGATGGACTACAACTGCCATCATGCTTGATCACTGACCGTCCTGGCAGGGCATGATGGGAAAGGGAAGTCCAGCCCACATCTGCAGGGCCACAGGTTCCCCACCCCGATCTATTTGGTTTTGATCTATGGCATTCCCCCAGATCAGGCATAGGCAACCTTCGGCCCTCCAGATGTTTTGGCCTACAACTCCCATGATCCCTAGCTAACAAGACCAGTGGTCAGGGATGATGGGAATTGTAGTCCAAAACATCTGGAGAGCCAAAGGTTGCCTATGCCTGCCCCCAGATGTTGCTGGACTACAACTCCCATCATCCCTAGCTAGCAGGACCAGTGGTCGGGGATGGTGGGAGTTGCAGTCCAACAACGTCTGGGAACTCAAGGCTGAGAAAGGCTGGTCTCTGGAGATGATTCTCCCCCCACCTGCACAAATCTCCTCAGCTTCCTCTTTAATTCTTCACCTGAAATAAGGAGGGGGGGGGACAAGTAACACACTGAGGGAAACTGATCTGTTTGATGAAGACAGTGATGTGGTGATCAAGGTGATTTTCCCTTTCCTTCTTCAGATGCTCTGGAGTCTAGATCCTCACTTCAGGAAGGTAAACCTCTGGCACATGCGTGCGAAAGGTCAAAGGAATCTCACAAGGAGGGCGTATATTTTTGTTGGATCGCACTGTGTTGGGTTATCTGCCTGCTGTTTTATGAGTTTTATTTTGATTTGTGGTACTTGCGTTTGCATTCCACCTTCTCCTTCAAGGAGCGTAAGGTGGCGGACGTGTTTCCCCCCCCCTCCCCCATTTAATCCCCACAACAACCCCTTGAGGTAGGTTAGGCAGGGAGACAGCGACTGGCCCAAGGTCAAGGGGTGAGATTCATGGCCAAGTTGGGTTTTGAATCCCAGTCTCCCAGGTCTTAGTCTGACACTCTGGACATGATGCAGGACTGGTTTTAAATGCGAGACATTCTTAAGTTTTGTTTTTATTTTGTATTGTTTTTATGCTGTAAGCCTGCAGCCCTCGAGTTGTGGTAGGCTCCAGGTTCCGTCAGTTCAGATCAGTGGAGACTGGTCCATTTGTGCAAATGAACTGCCCTCCTAAATTCAGTCTACCCTCAGCCACCACCTACTTGCCTTGTCTTCTTACTTCCATCCACTTGAGAGGGTGGAACTGGCTGTCAGCTTCTCCCTTCTTGGGATCAATATTTCCCTTGTACAGGTGAAACTCGAAAAATTAGAATATTGTGAAAAAGTCATTTATGTAAGCAATTGTTTTCATTAGCTACTGGAGTTTAATATATGAGATAGACTCATGACATGCAAAGCGAGATATGTCAAGCCTTTGCTTGTTATAATTGTGATGATTATGGCGCACAGCTGATGAAAACCCCAAAGTTGAGATTGTTAATTTGGGGTTCTCATCAGCTGTACGCCATAATCATCACAATTATAACAAATAAAGGCTTGACATATCTCGCTTTGCATGTCATGAGTCTATCTCATATATTAGTTTCACCTTTTAAGTTGAATTACTGAAAGAAATGAACCTTTCCACGATATTCTAATTTTTCGAGTTTCCCTTGTAGATCTCAGCAGGGAAGGAGGATAGAGGCAGAATTAGAATTAGCGTGGCACCTCAGGTTAAGAACTTAATTCGTTCTGGAGGTCCGTTCTTAACCTGAAACTGTTCTTAACCTGAGGTACCACTTTAGCTAATGGGGCCTCCCGCTGCCGCCGCACGATTTCTGTTCTCATCCTGAAGCAAAGTTCTTAACCCGAGGTACTATTTCTGGGTTAGCGGAGTCTGTAACCTGAAGCGTCTGTAACCCGAGGTACCGCTGTAGTCAGGGCCTAAAAGGACAATATGAGTGGACTCTCCATGCCCTGACCACAGCAAAAAGACTGATACTGATTAATTGGGGGTAAATGCGGCTCCCTTTTACGATTGGATTAAAGACTTGTACAGATTTGCAACATATGAACAACTTGCATATAAACGCAGACTTGCCATGGACAAATTCGACGATATTTGGAATATATTCTTACAAAATGGTTTGCTATGCATCTAGACACCTCTTAAAGGTATCACAGCCAAACTTTGCACGATAGCTCCCAAAGTCAAGGAACAGATGTTTGCTTATGGCTGGATACCATTTTGAATTAAGATGGTGGACTGAAGCCTTCAAAACCGTACTGATTTCAAACACCAATTTCAAAACTGCATTGAGTTTTTTGGTTTGTTAGAGTTACCAAGTAACGTTGGGTACGAGGCTGCAATGGCATGACAAATATAATTTTACACATGCACAGTAGTGTAAGTTTGATTGTCCAGGGCTTATTGGTAGGGCATGGAAACAGACCCAGTTAGACACGGCAGGGACACTCGAGGTGCACATTTTTAGGCCCCTACTAATTCTTTCTTTTTCTTTACAAGATCTGCTGTTGTACCATATCTTAACCTATTACAGTATTTCCAACACTGCATCAAGAGTACGTTTCTCCTCCCAGCCCTTGCAAGCTCGCCACTGCCATCTTCTTTCTCTCCGCCATCTTCTTTCAGCGATCGTGGCCTTTGATCCAGAAACGGCACATCCCCGGCTCGTCCTGTCTGAGGACAGCAAAAGCGTGAGGCTGGGGGACAGACCTCAAGATCTGCCCAAGAGCCGTAAGCGGTTTGAAGCCAACCTCTTCCTCCTGGGATGCGAGGAGTTTGCCGTGGGCAGGAACTACTGGGATGTCGCTGTGGGAAGCGAGGGCGAATGGGCCGTGGGGGTGGCCAGGAAGTCCGTAAAGAGGAAGGACGTGGCTGCCATAAGCTATAAGGTTGGGATCTGGGCAATAGGGAAGCGGGGGAGCCAGTACGCGGTTTTCAACCCCCCCGACTTCCCTCCTCTGAGCTCTGTGCGGGAGCTCAGGAAAGTCCGAGTGTCTTTAAACTGCGACGGGAGGCACGTGGCCTTCTTTGATGGCGATGACGCGGCCCTGCTTTTCCAGACCCCAATAACTACCGTCGCCAGAGAGTCCTTCCTCCCCTTCTTTCATGTTTCCAATAAAGCTGTTCTAACACTGCCCCGCTAAGGCAGTCAGAACTTTCTTCCCACTTAGGGCTTTGGCCACTTAGGACATTGATTCTGCTGTCAAGTCTTGCTGCGCATCTCAGTGGTTGATGGAGTGCAGGACACGAGCAACTCACTTTCGGGTATTCCTGATCTAGGCTAGACACAAACACACACACACACACACACACACAAACTAGGGTCTCCCATCTGTTTTTGGACTACATCATCCCTGACACCACTGGTCCTGCTAGTTAGGGATGATGGGATTTGTAGTCCAACAGCAACTGGGCAACCAAGTTTGGGAAACCCTGCTCTAGGCCAGCCTTCCAGGTGTTTTGACTGCAACTCCCAGCTGTGCTGACTGGGAACTGATGAGAGTTGTAGCTGGAAGCATCTGGACCTTTGGACCTCTGGGTATTGCCAAACTACAACTCCCGCCATCCCTGGCCATTGATTATGCTTGCTGGGGCTGCTGGGAGTTGTAGTTCAGCAACTCCTGGGGGAGAAAAAGATCCCCCACATCCTGATCTGGAGGGTTACAGGGTTGGGAAAAGGCTGTTCTAGGCCACATTCAGTGTGGTCATTTGGCTTCTCCCTCCTCCGATGAAGGGCGTTCTGGGGCTGAAATGGAACTTTAACCAGTCCCGACACTGTTTATATTTCAAGGGGGTGAAAACACATTATTTTCACAGTTATTTTGCAAGATCTGTAATCAACAGTAAAGCTGATCTGCATGTTAACTTTTTAAAGAGAACTTCTGTTCATAGATTTTTATGGGGAAGAGTGAATGTATTTATGGGATGATTTTTGCTAAGCCAAGATGTATTAAAGGCTTCTGTTTTTCTTATTGCTGCATTGTTTTCTTTTCCAAAAATGATTGCAGATGCATATTTCCCTTGAATCCTGCTTGCTTTCGGTCCTTCCTCTAAGGAAGGTGAAGAACCTTTGGTTTCCCTCATGTTGCTGAACTGCAGCTGCCATCATCCCAGGCTCTTGACCATACTTCCTGGGGCTGATGGGCATAAACGTTCCCCATAAGTGCTCTAAGGCTGGAGTTGGGAACCTGCATTCCAAAGGTTATATTCAGCCCTTGGCCCAATTCCATATGGTGGGTAGGTGGAAACACAAGGAAGGGAGAAAAACAGATTGGGGGGGGGGCTGAAAGGGATGGAGCTCTTGTCCTGTTGCTCTTGGTGGAAACTTTGAGCAACTTTCAATTCAACTCTGCTTTATAGAAAAAGTAACAGATTGCAGCTCCCCAAGTCTGGCTCTGGGTATTTAAAGTATTTTTTAAAAAACACATGGCACGTTGAGGTTTTTCCTGATATCACGTGCTGGATAAATTTTGTGAAATAAAATGTGTGTGTTGCGTTTGAGCGAGCCTGGTAGAGACACTAACCTACAATCAAAAATAAGAGAGTGGTGAAGGTGGGACAGAGTTTGGTACCTGCAGGGGGGAGCAGTTTATTCCATAAATTAAAGAGAAGTAGCAGAGAGTCTGGGGGTATCACCTTAAATCTCAACAGGCTTGTTATATCATGAAGTTTTGTGGGTTAGAATCCGCCTCATCAGCTATGTGATATGCAAACCGCAGTTATTGCAGGAGCATTTACGCTCAGATTTGGGATGGGGATAGCAAACAGTGTCGAGAACAGAAAATTAAATGGGGGGGAAATACTGCGATCTTGAACATGGGTGGCCAGCAGAAGAGAGGGCTCCCGCACCTTTAACAGCTGTGCTAATTAGGAGAGGGAACCATGAAGCAGACGTCATTTGCAATTTGCGTGCCGAGTTACACCTGTTGATTTGTCTCCTAACATGAGCAAACTGTTGAAAAGTGAAGGAGCCCCGTTCCCATTTTGCATCTGCCCATGTCTACGACTTTAAAAAAAAAAAAGGACTTGTGAATGAAATGCAAACTAAGCCCGGTGGCCCTTCGTAGAAAAAAGCAGTAGCGCTAGGTTACAATATCATAATGAAGCCGATCTGCGCGGAGCGATATAACCACGAGGAGGCATCGCAGCGCTTGCAACGCTGCCCACGTGCAACGCCTCTCCCGGCGCTTCTGCAGAGCCTTCCAAAGCGAAAGAAGAAGCGGCGAGCAGCGAAAGGAAAAGCGGGGATTCCATTGGGCACAGCTGTGAGCAATCCCGGCCAATCAGAAATGCCGAAGCCGCCCTTTGCTCGGAGGGAGTGACGAGAGGCGGAGTTCTTTGCAACAAAAGACTACAACTCCCATGAGGCCGTTCTGCGCGGCTGCCAGCGAAGCGGGCGAGTACACGTGCTGCAGAAGCTTTTGGGAACTGTAGTTCGGTGTTCTCACTAGGCGCGCCCGGACGCTAATTGCAGCGCTGTGTTTAAAGGGGCGAGAGTTTGCAACGCTTGTTTTGTTGCAGTTTCGTTGCGCTCCAGCGTTTGTTCGTCAAAACTCTTCGAAGTTTCCCACTGCGGAGGTTGCAGTTTCTGCTGCTTTTGAACGAGAGAGCCCCCTTTCCAGGGCGCCAGTTTGGGTTGACTGTGAGTTGCCTGTCTGGGTAAACTGAGCTGTGGCTTTTAGAAGTATTTTTATTTTATTTTATGCGTTTGTCCTATCAGGTAAATCTGCGTCGAATAGGGCGATCGGGCTTAACATTACAAATTAGGCTGACTCCCAATTCTCTTAATAGTGCGTATCCTCTATTTGCATCCTTTACGTGGGGTGATGCCGCCCGCAGTTTGAATGTCTTTTAACCAGGCTGGTGCTCTGTAGATTTTGGATTTTGGACTACAGTTCCTGAGCTGGGAGTTGTAGCCCCAAACATCTGGCAGGCAGGCGCTTTGCTGCTTGATTTGGGCCACCCTAGAAATCTGAGAGCTGCTGGTAATTTTGGCTTTAATGCTGTTTATGCGCTACAGGTAGAGGATAGATAGTAGTAATGTACATTAATGGACTAAGCTAATTGGTGCGTACAGAGTACAGGTGTCTCGTTTTAAGTAAATTCTACGATATATTACTTAGTTACTACTACTCCTGGAGAATTGCCATGACCTGAATCTAAATATATAGGTCTCATTTCCTCCATGCTATTCTATAGCAACCCACTGGCTGAGAGATGGTGACTGGTCCAAGCTCACACAGTGAGTTTCATGGCTGATTTTGGCTTGCTGGTCACTTAAAACTCCTCCACCTTATCCTACATTCTTGGGGTGAGGATGTAGATGTGAGAGACCCGGAGGGAATGGAATGTTATGATGACCAAATAACAGTGGCAAGGTCTGCTGGATTGTTTTTCTGTGGGGCTAGACCTCTGTACCACCCGCTCCTGTTTCTGCTGGTATTTTCATTGTACCCTCCCTTCCCTGGGAGTTTGACGCGGTGGAGCTGGAGTTGTCCTTTGGGAATTGCAAGGTGATAACTCCAACCCCTTCTCTCTCTCTCTCTCTCCCCCCCCCCACTTGCAGACTGGAGCAATACCTTTGCAGCAGTTCAAGACAGAAGAGTCTTTTGCAACTTGTTCAGTCAAGGTGTCTCCAAACTCTGTTGGATAAGAAAAGCTGAATCCCGTATTTTAATCTGCACCGACCGCATTTTTATTTTTATTTTAAATTTGAGCCATGGACAAAGAGCACATCACGCACACGCTTTTCTCAGAGACAGCTTGTTCTGTCTGCCAGACGTTTTTCCGTGATCCTGAGATCCTAGACTGCGGGCACAATTTCTGCAAACCCTGCATTGCGAAGTGCAAGGAATTTTGCGGGAGAGTCCTCTGCCCTCTGTGCAAAAATCCTCAGCCGAGTCCGAAAAAGAACATGAAATTGGGCAAAGTCACTGAATTGTGCCAGCAGCTGACCGAGTGTTTAAGACAAACATCAACAGAGGATGAAATTTGCAGGCAGCATGAGCAGCCCTTGGTTTTTTTTTGTAAGTGCAACAAGGCCCTCCTCTGCTCGAAATGTGTTGAATCCATGGAGTCTCCAGTTCTAGGTGTGGCAGAAGCTGTCCAAGAATACAAGGTGGGGTTCCTCTATAGGTGAGATTTGAGGGGTGGGGAGAAATAATCTTTGCGTGTTCTAAAAAAGGTGGCTGAGCCAGAGGAGAAAGACGGTGGATAGGGAGGGAGCTTGTTCACTGAGGCTGTGTACATGCGTCGGCAAGGTTATCCGGATCAAGCCCACGGAGAGCGTCTGTGGGCCGGACATGTGCAGCGCGATGCTGGAAATCGCATCTGCGCATGTCCGTGGTGTCGGAAATCGCTTCTGCACATGCCCAGACGCTGAAAATCGTGCCTGTGCAGAAACATTTTTCGGCGTCTGGACATACGCAGGTGCGATTTCCAGTATCTGCGCGTGCGCAGACTCAATTTCTGGCGCCGCTCGGCAAGTCCCCTTGCCGCGCTGCGCTGGTTTAGCGCAGCACGCAGGGGGCTTGCCGAGCGGGCGGCTCGTTTGGCGGGTGGCTTGTGGCCCGGTAAAACAGCCTTCGTGGGCCGCATCCAGCCCATGGGCCGGAGGTTGCTGACCTCTGCATTATACATTTAAAGCATGCTCTCCAACCCCCTCATAGAATTGTGGGAACTGTAGTTAACCACTCACTGAGTTACTATTCCCGGCAACCCTTTAAACTACAATGCCCAAATTTTTTTGTGGGGTGGAAGGAAGTTACTTGAGTGTCCTTTAAAGGTATATCGTATATGGAGTCTGTCATTTGAAAGTCTCTTTTATGTTCTGTGTCTAATGAAGTTGTCAGCTTGGCTAGGACGAAAGTCTTGTCCTGGCCTCAGGGACAAGGGGAGCACTGTGTGGTTTGCTGAGGACTGGGAAGAGGACATAGAAGACTGGGAAGCTAATGAATTGGAGTCCAGGAGCAAACTGAGTCGGGGAGAGGGCAAATGCCTTGAAAGAGGAAATCAAAATGAGGAGGACTGCCTAAAATGCAAGCGACTGAGAATGAGGACAATTTTACAGGGTTTAGTTTTTGGAAGGTCGTTGCTTTGGTTTTGGGCCTCGCCTTCTAGTACTTGCAACAGAGCTTCTAAAAGGCCCGTTCTTTCTTTTCAGGATCATTACGTTCAGTACGCCGACGTTATAAAGAAGGAGAAAGAAGAGATAACGGCACACAAGTTAAGCACAGAACTGGAAAGCCAATCGATGCTTGTAGGTAGCCACTTCCACTGGGAAGCTAACAAACAGAACTCAACCTTCATCAAACGGTCCGGTGGATTATTGGAAGGAAAGACCTGCACATTCTTATTGGTCCCATTATAAATTAAATAGTTCTGTTTCTGGGCTTCTTTGTGTTTTGTTTCTGGAAGTTGGGAATGAAAGCTTGCCAGGGCAGGGATAACCAATGCCACGCTCTCTGGATGCTGTTGGTCTGCACCTCCCCTCCCCCTTTGTTGACAATTGGCCATGCTGGCTGGGGCTGATGGGAGTTGGAGTCCAGCAACATCTGCAGGGCACCATATTACCTATCCTGAACAGTTCAGCCTGAACTATGTTCTTTCCTGGAAATGTATTGTTGGTGACAGATAAGACAACTTTTATGCTGGCCCCAAGACATCACATGCTGGGCACCTGGGAAATGTTAAGAATCATTCCCGTTAATGTACAACCTGATGCGTTTCATGGGGTAGGGGAGCATGTTGAGTTACATATTTATTATTACAGTGGTACCTCGGCTTACAAACACCTCAGGTTACAAACACTTCGGGTTACAAACTCCGCTAACCCAGAAGTAGTACCGTGGGTTAAGAACTTTGACCCGGGAAGTTGCGTGCCGACAGCGGGAGGCCCCATTAGCGAAAACATGCCTCAGGTTAAGAACGGACCTCTGAAACAAATTAAGTTCGTAACTCGAGGTAAAGGTAAAGGTACTCCTGACCGTTAGGACCAGTCACAGATGACTCTGGGGTTGCGGCGCTCATCTCGCTCTATAGGCGAGGCGAGGGAGCTGGCGTGTCCACGGGTCATGTGGCAGCATAAGCCGAACGCTGGCGTTTACCTTCCCAGCCATGACTAAGCTGCTAGAGCAGCGCACTATGAATTACGCGTGTTACCTTCCCGCCGGAGCAGTACCTATTTATCTACTTGCACTTTGACGTGCTTTCGAACTGCTAGGTTGGCAGGACTACTGTATTATGATGATGATGATGATGATGATGATGAATCGTTTTAAAAGACATACCCTCCTTCCTTAGAGGCTTTTGTATGTCTCTCTCTCTCTCTCTCTCTCTCTCTCTGTGTGTGTGTGTGTGTGTGTGTGTTCGTTCATTCTTTGGTTACATTTAAAGAATTCCTTTTGTATACCGCTTGTGTCCTAATGCTGTGCTGACTGACTCCCTGTCTTCCAATGTGCTTCTTCCCCCACATCGCTCCCCTCCAACACATCTTCGCCTGCTGCTTCTTGAAGGAAAAGGTAGAAGGCATCAAGCAAAGGATAACGTCCACTTTCAAGGAAATAAACGAGTTTCTGGCACAACAAGAGAATCTCCTTCTTGCCCAACTTGCGGACATAATGCTGGACATTGCGAGGGATAGGGACCACCACGTGGTCAAACTGTTTCAGCGTGTCTCCTTTCTGGATAGCATTCTCGAGGAGATGGAGAAGTGTCACCAGACGCCGAATGAGCTCCTGAAGGTTAGGCTGTGGCAAAAATGGCGGGGGCTTTTCTCTTTGGGGTGGGCCAGTACCAAACTCTTAATTCCCTTCACCACAGGCAGCCTTATAGCCACTTTGGGATTCCGCTGCTTGTTAAAAACTGTTTCACTCTGCATTTCTCAGGCTCTTCTTGTTGACAGCTAGTGACGAGACTCTGGATGTCTTTTTGTGTACTTTATTTCTATTTCTGTTTTATTTTTGTTAGATTTGTTACCTATCCTTCACCAGGAGAACCTGGGGAAGGTTACAATCATTAAAAAATATAATATTAAAATTTCTGGGGGTTGGGCAGGGCCTTGTATATCTCCCATGCTGTCCTGCCTCACAAGGTTGATGTTTAGATAATAAGAGAGAAATGCCCACATATACTGTTCCAAATTCCTGGGAAGAAATGATGAATATATGATTATATACATGCTTGGAGGGTTTTGGGGTTGGCTAAATTTTTGTGAAACATATCTCACCGCTGTGCCACAAAATGTTGGAAGCGAAGGTTCCCTTCCTCGCCATACAAAGTAGACTGCCGTCAGCTGCTGTTTTGTGAACGTCGTTAATATTGCTTTATCGATTATAAATGCTGTATTGATTAATCTTGTAATGCGACTTTTGCTTTAATTTATTATGTTTAGCTTTCTTTTTTAGCTGCTGCCTTGTTTTATAGATCATAATTGCTTTGCTGATTGGTTAATTATTCTATATCAGGGGTGGCCAACTTCCAAAGAGACTGTGATCTACTCACAGAGTTAAAAACTGGCAGTGATCTACTCCCTTTTGGGGGGTTTAGGTCAAAGTTGCTGAGCTTTTTTTAGGAAGGAAAGCCCTGTTTTGGGGGGTTCACGTAAAAGTTGTTGAGCTTCTTTAGGGAAGAGGAAAGCGATGTTGAGCTTTTTTTTAGGAAGGAAAGCCCTGTTTTTGGTGGTTCAGGTCATTTTAGGGGTGCAGGGCAAAGATGTTGAGATTTTTTAGGGGAGCCAAAGTTTTTTAGCTTCTTTGGGGGAGCCACTGATCTACTGGTGATCTACCACAGATGTCCAGTGATCTACCAGTAGATCACGATCTACCTGTTGGACATGCCTGTTCTATATGATTTATGCTGTATTTGTGATGTTCTATGTATTGTTTCTTTATTGCTTATTGTTTCTTTATTCTTTTTAGCCACGTTGGGATTTATTTGACTGAAAAGCGACATAGAAATCTAATCAATCAAATCAGGGAGCATTGCTCTCTGAAATCTTCCAGAATTGCCTGAATGAAATACATTCTAACACTGAAGCAGGAACTAAACTACACCTCTCTCTTTTTCCCCCTCCCCCTCTTTCTCCCTCCCTTATCTCTTTCTCTCTCTCTTTATAGGGTGTTAAAAGCACCTTGAAGAAGTAAGTGGGTCCCATAGCAACACACATCCTGCAGAGTAAAACATGCTGGAAGTTCTGGCTTAATATTGTGGGTTTGTAATGGACGCTTGTCCCGGGATAGTTCTGGTCCATTCTTCCATCTGGTTCTAGGCTTGGATGGCCTTTGGGTTCCTAAAAGCCATAGTCCCAGCCCCATGTCACCTCCAGACCCTCCCTGTAAACCTGAGGTTTTCTGATGAACGTATCATCATTGGTTTTAGCAAACACAGTTGGCTGCTGCTGCTGCTGCTGCTCTCCGCCCAACATGACAGGGTAAAGGTAAAGGGACCCCTGACCATCAGGTCCAGTTGCAGACAACTCTTGGATTGCGGTGCTCATCTCGCTTTACTGGCCGAGGGAGCCGGCATACAGCTTCCGGGTCGTGTGGCCAGCATGACTAAGCCGCTTCTGGCGAACCAGAGCAGCGCACGGAAACGCCGTTTACCTTCCCGCCAGAGCGGTACCTATTTATCTACTTGCACTTTGATGTGCTTTTGAACTGCTAGGTTGGCAGGAGCAGGGACCGAGCAACGGGAGCTCACCCCATCCCGGAGATTTGAACCGCCAACCTTCCGTTCGGCAAGCCCTAGGCTCTGTAGTTTAACCCACAGCGCCACCCGCATCCCTAACATGGGAGGGACAAGTGGGTAAATGTGAATGAATAAATAAACTTAACTCAATGCAGAAACTGTAGATTTTGACAGATTTTTCTGAGCACTTGAGGTCAAAAAAATCGGTAACTGAAAACAACTGTTTTCAAGACATTTCATTCTGAATCTCCTAGACAGAGAGGTTGATGACAGGTGGTTGTTCTGCCCTGGCCCCCAAAATAAACCATGGCTACACCCATGACTCCCAAAAACCTTGGAACAAACCCTGCACTTTATTTCCCCGGCCCCAAAGCCTCTCTTTGGAGCAGAGGAAGAGGAGGCTGTAATTTAGGCCAGGTAATGAGAGAGGGGGACCAGAATGCTTCCCTTCTATCCATACAGCAGTTGGTAGGGGTCAGGAGTATCCCAAGCAATTTGGGTCTCTGGCTGTAGTCCAGATTGAGCTCATTTGTTCTTTTCTATTTACTCTTTCTGTATTGTGAGGCTGGTTGCTTAAAAAAATATCTCCTTTCCAGATTTGAGGAGAAGTTTGCGAGTCCAGCGGCTTTTCCACCTGTAAAGCAATGCACACTATATGATTGGCATGATTTCACGTTCCTTCTGCACTCCGCTGTAGAAGAATTCAAAGGTGAGAGAAGGGCTGGGGCAAAAAAAGTTAAAAATGGTGCCATAGTATAGTACTCCAAAAGTATGTGTCTGCTGCTTTAGTCCTTGAGCCTGGCAGGATGAATGGGCAATTCTGAGCATTGCTTGAGAAGATGGCGATCGTTCACTGTGCAGAGGGCGGTGGTCAAAATGGCTTCTTTTTAGGTCTTGTTTTGGAATTTTGTTACCTAGGACAGGGGCAAGGAAGCTTTTGCAGTCCAGGTTTCCTTCTGGGTGACCTTCTGAGGGCCACATTCTGGTGGCGGAGGGGGCCGGAAGCAGAAGTGGTGGAACAGCATCTGCAAATGTTACTACACCCATTTGCGTGTGCCTCTCTATCCTCCCTGTAGGCAGGAGGCATTGTGAAGAGTTCAAGGACGCATTACAGATGAGCCAAAACTCTTGAGTGTGGAGCAGTGGGTGGAGAGAGAACTGTTTGAAAGAGTTGAGTGCTTTTTTCTTAATCTGTGTTCTTTCTTTCCCCAGGCACTCTGGTATCTGGATATCAAATGCAGAAAGGTAAACATGAGAGGCCAATGTGGGGGCCAAATTCACAGGATGGCTAGTTGTCCCTTTCAGCCACCAGAGTTCCTCCTGAAAGTTGTTAATGAGGGCAACAGATGTACCTCATCCCAGAAATTGGGAACTAACCCCCGGAAGGCCTGGTCACAAGTCAACACCATCATTATGGTGCCATTGCTGTTTTCTATTGTCAGGCAAAAATACACTATTATTTACCCAGGCCTCTGGATCTTAATTTTCTGATTGTCTTTTAGTTGAGTTTGATCTGCTCTTTTAGATAGATTATTGGTGCATTTTAGGTTGTGCTCGCAAGTCACTTTGAGTTGACCTTTCTGAAGAAAAAGTGACTAATGAATATTAGTCCTGTTTAGCCCTGTTTAGGGAAGCTTTTAATGTTTAATAGTTTATTGTATTTTAATATTCTGTTGGAAGCCGCTCATAGTGGGGTGAGGTATAAATATTATTATTATTATTATTAATTATGATAAATAATAGCCAGGCAGCCTCGAACAGCAGCACAATGCACTGGGGGCCCCAACTTGTTCATAAGGCTGTTGTTTTTTCAGCTGGAACTCTCTGGAACTCAGTTCTGGCTCCTCTCAGGTGGGCACCATTGCCATTCTAAGGGAACAAGGGAAGTGTTCACAGTGAGTTCTGGCACCTCTTTTTCTAGAAGAATAGCACTGTACGATGGGTGAGGAGTGGCGGCTGCTCTTTAGACAGACTTTGGAGCCAGCCACAGCTGGACCGCTTTTCTCCCTAGTTCAGGATATGAATTGTTCTCAGCCCGACTGCTGGTTTCTCCATAATTTACATTCGCCCTCCTCTCTGCCTTCTAGTAAGCGTGACTTTGGATCCAGAAGGGAGTAGCCCGCAGTACTGCATATCCGATGATCTGAAAAGTCTGAGGCAAGGTGGCCCTCTAGATCTGTCTGGGCCTGGTGATGTCGCCTGGGCCTGTGGTGATGTCGCCGACTGCCTTGTTGGGGTTTTGTGTTGGGGTGTGATGTATTGGCCACAGGCCGCCACTGCTGGGAAGTCACGGTGCACGGTGAGGACGACTGGGCTGTGGGCGTGACCAGGATTTCTGTGAGGAGGAAGAGGAAAACCAGACTGGCCTTTAGCCCCACAGAAGGGATCTGGGCGATAGGCAAGTGGGAAGGCGGCTATGCATTGTTCGGCTCGCGCAAACAACCTGTCCCCATGAGCGGCGAGGTGCTGAAGAGAATCCGAGTGTCCTTGAACTGTGAAGGGAAGCAGGTGTCTTTTGCCAACGCTGACAGCGGCGCCGTCCTTGCCAAGTTCCAGTCAGCTTCATTCTTGGGGGAGCCCCTTCTCCCCATCTTCTCGGTGGGAGAAAAAACCCGCCTCTCTGTCTCCTCCTGAGGCAGCCATGTTTCACCCCATAGGCCCTCCTGCCCACTGACCTCCAGCCTCTCGTTCCTCACTTCACATTTCCCTCAACCACTGTTCTTCACCCCCGGCTCTACCATCCATGGAAATGACGATTCTCGTGGTGCCTGGTGGGGCATTGTAGGCCGAATCTTTGTATTCCCTTTAATATGTTTAAGGGAGTTTCTCAGCCGATGAGGAGCCCCCCGTGAGATTTTTGTTTTTTTCCAGCGAGAGAATCAGATCCTGATGTGAGGAGGATTGGGGGTTGAACCCAGTAAATTCAGGGTTTAGTATTCCATAAGAGAACACACCTGTTTTATTAATCACAATCATCTGTTTTATAGTTGAGAATGAAGCAGATCCAAATGTTCAATTTTTTAAAGAACAAAGAGCACACCTGTTCACTTTTTTCCTTTGTTTAGGGCATGTGAATGATGGCTTTGGAGTGACTTTTAATGAACTGATCCAATAAAAGGTTTCTACTTTTGTGGTGGGTCCTTTTAGTTCTTTCACCCTTCCCCTTCATGCTCAAATGTCTGCTAACCATTTATTTCCACATAGCGCCCCCCCCCACGCCCCCCCCCCGGCCCCCCCCCCAAATCTATCTACTCCTGTAATGGATCTGTGTGGTGTTTCTCTCAGCATATATTCACAACAACCTTGTGGGGTAACATAGGGTAAGCAGGAGGAAAGGAGGACCAGCTTCTGTAATCTCTTATCGCACACAAAGCGCCATAAATTTAAAGCACATTTAAAGCATATGGCTTTCCCCCAAAGGATCATGGGAGCTGTAGTTTGCTAAGTGTGCTTCACATTGTAGCCCTGCAAGTGGCAAACTACAGTTCCCAGGGTTTAAATACTTTAAATGTATGGTGTGTCTGCAGTGTTTCTGAGCCACTCCTTTAATTCCAAGACCGAAACTCTGTATTGGAGAAAGCAACACCCAGTCACTCCTCTAAACAAGCTTCAGTTTTAGGAACAGGATATTGAAGCTGCATAAACTGTTGAGTGTCTTGTAACTCCTTAAAGCAGTGGCTCTCAATTAGTTAAGTACTGCACCTCCGTGGGGATGCCTAATTCATGGCCGCTCAAAAATAATGCGCCTGAAGCCATGGCACTCTTGGCACCCCCTCCCACTGTGCCCCTGCCATCTGGGGCTGTGAGGAATTGGCCCAGGAACTGTTTGCATACGAAGAATGTGCCCCAAGCTCTGAGCTATAGTGATTCCATTGCAATATATTTGTCCCATTATATAATAATAAATAATAAATAATAATAATTTCTTATTTATACCCCACCCATCTGGCTGGGTTTCCCCAGCCACTCTCGGCGGCTTCCGACAAAATATTAAAATAAAATATTCTATTAAACATTAAAAGCTTCCCTAAAGAGGGCTGCCTTATTATTTTGTCCAAAAGTATCGCAAGTAACAGGGTTAGAAAAGACTATCTGGGATTCTAGGACGTTTGAGGCAACTTGGGGCTGTTTTGACTTCCTATGAGACAGCTTGATACATTCATAAAATTTGGAAAGAACGAGTGCATGTTTTGTAAGTCTGAATCCTTCCTAATGCGGTGGTTAATCAGGGGGTGCCTGATTAACTCCCCCACAAAACTTGTGCCCCTGAAGTCATGGCACATACCTCAAATATGCCCTTCCTTATTTGGGGCTGCAAGGAATTGGCCCAGGAACGTTTTGCATACAAATCATGTGCCCTAAACACTGAGCTTACCCATTTCAATACCTCTGAATACCTATACAAAGGTATCTCAGGAAACAGGGTTGGATAAGACTATCTGGGATTCTAGGACGTTCTAGGCAACTTTGGGGTGTTTTGACGTCCTACGAGACAGCTTGATACGTTCATAAAGTTAAAAAAGAACGAGTGCATGTTTTGTAAATCCGAATCCTTCCTAATGCGGTGGAGCATTGAACATCCCTTCCAACCTCAGGGATTTGAAAGTGGTGCACAAAGCCACACTGCAGAGTCTCATAAACATATTTTCCCCAGCTATACACTGCTGCAGAGAGAACCAAGACATTGCTGTGTAGTCTGCCCATGATCATTATCAAAACTATTGTAATTTTTATTTTATTTTTCCTCCTGAAAAGCTCTGGGGAGTTTTCCAAATATTATTTTTGAAACTAATAACAAAGAAGTCACAAGCAAGAACAACACGTAAAACCTTTGTATACCCAATGTGGAAAGGTTGGTGCATTAATATCTCTTGGGCCACAGAGAGCCTGGGCTCAAATTCAGGGCAGGCAGGGACTATGTGGAGGTGAGGTTTAAATATTACCTCCTTCGTTTCTGAAACCACAGCTGGACTCCCATCTGGATCAAGAAGGCACTGCAGCAGATCGGCAGCTGAGAGCAGTCAGGCCAGAAGGGACTGCAGCAGCAGACAGTGAAATGATAATACTGTCCCTAATTCTTTGGCTACTGATGCCCCATTCGTGCTGTGGGACGCTGAAGAGGAAATGCCAATTTGGTGTGATAAATGATCGAAAAGACACACTTAATCATTATAGGCCAGGAGACCACCTCGTCACTGGTGTCTTAGCTACAGGCACTGTTTTTAATCAGCTGCATTATTTCTCTGAGTCTCCATCTGCTACTGGTATAACGTATGTCACCCTGTGGAAAAATACTTACTACTGCTACTTTCTCCTGTTTTTCTGGTGCCTGATCAATTGTACCTCAAATATGTCCTCACGTGGCTTCAGGGGAACCATCATTCCTGATGCACAGGGAAATTTAGGGCACAGCCAGGCATCTCTCAGACAGCTGCCTAGCTATGAAACACCAGGCACTGCTTCCCCCTCTGTCTGCAGTGTAGCTGCCCACTGGGCTAGGAAATATGGCCAAGGGTTGTTTGCAGCTGGCTCCAATGTGGTAAAAGGTAAAAAATGTGGTATTGACATTGGTCCTCAGCTTTTAAAAAGAAATAGAAATGCAGTGAATTTACTATTCCAGATTTACCTGTAATTATATTTTAGATATAACAAAAAAGGCATTTGGAATACGTGGCCCGTGCTTGTGCAGTGACTTACGTCGTACACTTGTTTGACTTGCATCGGTACATAGGCCTCTGGATTTAGGTACTTTAAGGATGAAACATCTAGCAGGGCCTCTGCAACATAGTTCGCATTTTAGGCAGCGTGATATGGGGAGAGATGCTCTTTCAGCTAAGCAGGTCTAAAGCCATCTAAGGCTTTGCATATCAAACCCAAAACACGGAATTGGGCTTGACAGCCAGAGCAGGTCTTCGAGGGCAGATGTTCCCTTTTCTTGGGGAAGAAGAAACCTGTTGCCAACAACCATTTCCAAATGAACTGAAAGCACACAAACTCCGAGCTAGCCTTACTAGAGTTTTCACAGCAAAAGCCAAATATTTCTGCTAGTTATCCATGCTCTTATATGAAAAGAAGCACAAACTTTAACACTCTTTCACTGACTGCAAAATGAGAAATCTGATAACATCCATTTTGCTGCAGTGTGGTACCTTTGAGGAATTGGCACATCCTGCCCTTCTTGTTTGCCATTCAAGAGATCAGTCAGAATCCCAGGCTCCTACCCAACATCACTCTGGGCTACAACCTCTATGACAGCTATTCTGATGCGATAAGGACTTATGAAGCTGTGCTAGACCTGCTGTCTGGTGGGCAGAGGAATGTTCCAAACTACATCTGTGAAAGAGAGAATAAACAGCTGGCCGTTCTTGAAGGAGGTGACTCTGCTATTTCCAGCCAGATTTCAACCATTATGAGCATTTATAAAATCCCACAGGTATGAACTGGGGAAAGGTGGGGATTGGGTTGGGGGCTGAGCCTATTTCCACATTGCAGTATCCCTCCACAGGTTGCGTTTGATCAGATGCAAAGAGATATCTTTTTCTCTGGGCTTTCCTAGATCTGTGCTTATTTTCTAGGGGAAAAGGTGCCAGAACTCACCATGAAGGTTGTTACTGTAAGCACCACACTTTTAGCAAATCCTCTGATATGCCCACTAAATCGCTTCCTGCTTTTTGAGTCAGCTGCAGAATGACCTCCTTGTAGCAGCCATTATTCGGAATATTTGGTAGAGTTCAATTGAGTCAGAGAAGGTCCTGGCATCCTGATTAACATCAGCAAATAAATTGTCCATATAAGCAGGGATCACCTTGATGAAGTTACTATAAGATTGCAATTGTGCTTTAGAAGAAGTAGTTTGTCTAGGAAGATATTCACAAAAGCCAGCAATTACTTCCCTGTCATTTAAACGCAACTTTTGTGCTAGTTTTTCAATTTCAGCTTCATCAAAGATTAATTGCTTTCTAGGATTTTCTGGCTAATATTTGGAATCTGAAACCTTGGCCTGTTCAGGCAAATTAGCACCACCTCCTTCAAGCATATGCTTTCTAACAGTTTCCTTCAGACTTTCATAGAAAGCAGATGAATTTATTGCTGGCACCTTTCAAATTAAAAACAGCCCACCTTGCAAGATCCAAAATTAAACAACCTCTTAATAAATCTTTTAACTAGATAAAAATAAATCTCTCAACTTCCCAGACACCTAATCAATCATCATGGTGAATATGTTCCCACCGGTTATTAATCTGTCTAGCTTAATACATATTTGCACTTGAATTTGAAAACAAATGAAACAACCAAACCCATTCTTTCTTCCCTAGATCAGCTACGGTTTTGCTAGTCGTGCATCTGCTGATAAAACTCGGTTCCCTTTCCTCTACCGGATGGTCCCCAAACAAGAACCTCCTCACCTGGCTATGGTCAAATTGCTGCTGCATTTCAAATGGACATGGATCGGTCTCCTTGCTCCAGATAGTAACACTGGAGAAAAGTTCATTAGGACCTTCACAGCTGCAGTCACAAAGAATGATATTTGTGTGGCCTTCTCAGAAATTATCACAGAAATTGATGTTTATAATTCAAAGCATGTGTTCGAAGCATATAATTCATTTCTCATGCAGAGACAAGTCAATGTATTTGTCTACCACGCAGATGTTTGATCCACTTTAGTACTAGCGGTGCTGATGACAACCATGGAAAAGACCCTTAAAGCAACAGTGGGGAAAGTTTGGGTCACAACAGCATTGCAGGATCTCAGTATGAGCATTGCTTCTTACAATGATCCCCAGTGTGTTTCTGCGACTTTGTCCTTCTTAATCCAGACAAAGAGGAGGACAAAATATGAAACATTTGATCCATATGCTCTTGAAACCCGCCAGTTTACAGAGACAGCATTTAAGTGTTTCGGTTCAAACAATTCTGCGAGATTCCAGAAAAGATGTAGAGGAAGAGAAGAACTGGGGACCTTGTCACAAGATTTTACCGAGAGAACGCTGTCTCAGGACAGCTACAGTATTTACAACACTCTCCAGGCCATGGCAAGTGTCCTGAGTGCTGTATACTCATCCAAACCAAGACAGATGGCCATGGTGGGAAGTGGCAAGATGGACCTTCAAAGACTACAACCGTGGCAGGTAGAATCCTTTCTCTGGCACATTCTCACCCTTGAATGGTGATTCAGAAGTTAAATTCTGGTTTCAGGACATATTCAAGGTGGGTTGGTGGGGATGTTTTGAACCCATAACTGAGACAAACCCATTTTGTCAAGTTCCCAGTGCCACACCCTTTTAGGTGATCATTTAATTGGACGTAACCCATTTAAAATTTGGAGGTGAACACTGCCCAGGCTCCTGGCACCACCTCCATTTCTCCTAACAGGACATACGTCATTACTTACCGTGACACCTTGTATTTGGGGCAAGAGTCGGGGGGGGCCAAAGAGCAGCAGGAGGAAGAGGCGGAGGGGCAAACAAATACCACAGGGTGGTTTGCTACATTTTGAAGTGAAATGATTCTCACATTTCCTTGGCAAACCTGTGTATGATGCCTGAGACCATGAAATCCTGAGCCCAAATTTATTTTAGATTATCACTGCCTTGGGCATCCAATTAGCTAATTTTTTTTTTTAGTTGTGCGCAGCGGAGGGGCAAGCAAGGGAGGAGTGGTGGAAAACCAAGTCTGGGGCAGCATCCAGGGCATCCTATCCCAAGCCTACTTTGCTGTGACTTTTCTGCTTTTGGCTATGGGGGAAGAGGCAGGAGGAGCCCCTCCAGGACTGGCTAAACTGCAGGATCTCCTCCAGCTTTCTTAGAGGCAGGGTTGAGAGGGTTCAGACATGAAGCTGTCTACAACCATGTACTTAAGCAGCGAAACACTTTTTTATTTCCTTCTCGTGCATTTTGGTGCCTGGACTGTCACATTCCCCTTTTCCAGCGAAAGCCAATGATGATGATGATGATGATGATGATGATGATGATGATGATACCCCTTCCAATTGATAACAATATTGGACAGCAATGCTGGAACCTGTGTGTGAAATGAGAAATCCTTTCCTCTAGGCACTCAGCACTTTCCTGCCCTCCAGCTTCCACTCTTCTTCCCCCAAGTGTCTCCTCCCAAATCCCCTTCCCCAAATGCCCACCACCTCCTCTTTCAAACTGCAGTTGGGAGAGGCATCCACAAACTAGATGCTGGGCTACTCCGCCCATGAAGGTGGACTGAGGCAGCCCTGGGAAGCAAGGCTACAGGTGGGGGTGGATGACACCTTCCTGTTTTGCCTCAGGTGGTGAAACGGGACAGGTCACTGACTAGATGTTGCCTGTTTCTGGGCTGAAGGAGTACAGTTACAGACAGGTTACAGGTGGGTAGCCATGTTGGTCTGCCATAGTCAAAAGAAAAGAAAAGAAAAGAAAAGAAAACCTGAATAAGTGTGCATGCACACGAAAGCTCAAACCAAGAACAAACTTCGTTGGTCTCTTAGGTGCTACTGGAAAGAATTTTTTATTGAGTTACAGACAAGTTCATTTCTCAGCCTCCACCCAATATGCTTAAAGGACATTGAGCAAATGGGCTATAAAGGCTGCCACCTGGTGCCCCGATTTAGATTATTCTTCCATTCTGGAAAGGGACCACACACCCTAATCCTAGTACAATGTCATAACCACACTGGCTGTCATTCCTGATTCTAATTTTAACATGCAATAGACTAATGACTCTAGCTCTGCAATTTCCCAAATAAGAGTCCCTTATGAGTTGTTGGGAGACTAGAGTTCCAAGTGGGCAAGGTTCATGTACGTAACTTTGTTCTTCCTTTACTAATTATGTGTGTGTTTTACTGTAACATTTTAGCTACACTCCTTCCTAAGAAACATCCACCTTTACAACTTTTCCATGGATGGAGCTTATTGGGATGAGAATGGGGAGCTGGCAGCTGACTTTGACATTGTCAACTGGGTGGGGTTTCCAAATAAGTCCCTTGTTGGGTTGAAAGTTGGGAGTGTAGAGAGATCAGCATCTCCAGAGATTATGAAGCTTGCCATTGACCAGAATGCCATTGTGTGGCCCAGATGGTTCAAACAGGTGGGTGAAATAATCAATCACACCTTATTCCCTTTGATAGGAACACTATGCTCTTGGCCTGTCGGCAGCAACCTTACACCTGCATATCTTATGCTGCAGTCCTAACCACATTGTATGATTCAATCCTAACTGTACTCTATGGCTCCTGTCCACTATGTTGTAACATATTCTGCTTAATGCTTTTTCTCATTTTGGCTAGAACATGCCTCTTTCAAAGTGTACCGAAAGCTGTCATCCAGGATATGCCAAGGCCATAAAGGAGGGAGAACCTATCTGCTGCTATGATTGTGTTCAATGTATGGAAGGAACAATCTCCATTCAGGAAGGTAAATGTCCCTGAAAGAATATTTAAACGAGTGAGTTACCTTTTCAGAGTACAAAATCTCCTTCAAATCCCAAGCATTGGTACCTTTTTTTTGGGGGGGGGAGTCTTGCCCTTTTAAAGTAGCTCAATGGACATGAATACTTTTATTCTGACCCCACACTGTAGCTCATAATTGTTTCAAGTCAAACCCACAACCCCAAACCCAGTAATCAGATAAAAATCACACAACAATGGTTGGTACAATATGTAGTAGACTACGGAATATTATGGCTATATTATTCATACTGGAAACACTGAAGTCACTCTTGTGTTTTTTCAGATGCAAAGCATTGCAAGAAATGTCCTGATGATCAGAATTCAAATGAACACAGAGATCAGTGTGTCCCCAAGATTATGCATTTCTTGTCCTATGAAGGTCCTTTGGGGATGATTCTAGCTTCTTTTGCCCTGCTTTTGTCCCTGACTGCTGGTTTTCTTTTGGGAATCTTCATTAAATACTTTGACACACCAATAGTCAAGGCCAACAACCGGGACCTCACCTACTTGCTCCTCGTCTCCCTCCTGCTTTCCTTCTTGTCCTCCTTCTTATTCATCGGTCGGCCCCAGAAGTGGAGCTGCCTTCTCCGACAAACGGCCTTCAGCACCATCTTCTCCGTGGCCGTGTCTTCCCTGTTGGCCAAGACTATCACTGTGGTGGTGGCGTTTATGGCCACAAAGCCAGGGAGCCAGATGAGGAAATGGCTGGGCAAGAGCCTGGCCAACTCCCTGGTCTTGTCTTTTTCCAGTGTCCAAGGGGGCATCTGCATGGTCTGGCTGGGAATGTCTCCCCCCTTCCCAGACTCCGACATGCACTCCCAGCCCGGGCAGATCATTCTGCAATGTAACGAAGGCTCTGTTGCCATGTTTTCTTCTGCCCTTGGCTACATGGGCTTTCTGGCTGCCGTCTGTTTCACGGTGGCTTTCCTAGCCAGGAAGCTGCCTGGGGCCTTCAACGAAGCCCAGCTGATCACCTTCAGCATGCTGGTCTTCTGCAGTGTTTGGGTGTCCTTTGTGCCAGCCTACCTGAGCACCAAGGGGAAATATATGGTAGCCGTGCAGGTCTTCTCTATCTTGGCCTCCAGTTCGGGGTTACTGGGTTGCATCTTTATCCCCAAGTGCTACATTATTCTCCTGAGGCCAGATCTTAATAAAAAGGAGCATCTGATGGTTTAAATTAAAGAAAATCTAATCCTTTTTTGGCATAGCACTGAAATAATAAAACCAATTAATGTGAATTGATTGTTCATTTCCCAATATGCCAATCTAACATCCTGTGTCCAAGGTGACTGTCTACCAGCTCAATCTGGTACACTGGCTCACACCCAACCTTCTTGCACACTGTCTCACCAGAGTGGTACATGCGTTGGTTATCTCCTGTGGGGCCTTCAAGTTGACTCGGAAACTACAACTAACCCAGAATGCGGCAGCTAGACTGGTGACTATGAGTGGCTGCCGAGACCACATTACTGACGCGCAGCGTAAATTAATAACACAGAGTCTTCTTCAGTAAAATAATAAATGTTTTACTGAGTTAAAATAAACTTTTCAGATAACAGCATAATGAACAGAAGATTAAAGTAGCTTCATACACAAAGTTACTGAGTCACACAGAGCACAGGCTCCACACACTGACTGATTCACAGACACTGAGTCTGCCTGCAAGCAGATACAATACTTATACCAGGGCATAGCTGTCAACTTTCCCCCTTTTTAAGGGAAATTCCCTTATTCCGAATAGGATTCCTTGCAAGAAAAGGGAAAAGTTGACAGCTATGGCCACAGACGGGGGCCAGATGCAGCCCAATCGCCTTCTAAATCCGGCCCGCACATGGTCCGGGAATCAGTGTGAGTAGACTGTGTCCTTTTATTTAAAATGCATCTCTGGGTTATTTGTGGGCATAGGAATTCGTTCACCCCCCATATAGTCTGGCCCCCACAAGGTCTGAGGGACAGTGGACCCCTGCTGAAAAAGTTTGCTGACCCCGGATTACACAGTACAGAGAATGAGTCATCCTCAAGATGAGTCACAGTGATTCAGCATGCTAAATGATTCTGCAGCTTTTCAGCATTTCACAACATTTCTAGACTCCTTTACTGCTTCCTTTACTGTTTCTGCTCTCAAATACCTTTGTCACAAAACCATTACACCAGTTCCAAAAGTCCTACACTGGCTTCCAATACATTTCTGTGTACAATTCAAAGCGTTAGTGCTGACCTTTAACGCCTTAAATGGCCTTGACCCACACTGCAAGAAGTGAAGCTACAGGGAACCTGGCAGAGGGCCTTCTCAGTAGTGGTGCCCTTCCTGTGGAACGCTCTCCCGTCAGATGTTAGAGATGAGTAATTATATAACATTAGGAAACATCTGAAGGCAGCCCTGTATAGGGAAGCTTTTTAAGGTTTTGCTGTTTTTATATATATGCTGGATGCTGCCCAAGTGGCTGGGGCAACCCAGACAGATGGTAGGGTAAAATAATTTATATTATTATTATTATTATTATTATTTTATATTATTATCAACATCTACTTCTTTCCTCCACATGAAGCACCAAAGAAACTAATCTCTGGACAAAATAAAGGTGAGATAGTAATATCCCTTTCTCTTTTAAAGATTTATATTCCCCACTTCATTGCTATCTGAATCCAAGTTGAATCATGTTATTTGGTTTTATTCAATTAATGTCCATATGGTGTCACCAGACCAGTGTTGTAGGATCTGATCTTAGGGTGGAAATGAAAGCAGTGTTTGGGAGATCACTGCATCACCTCAAGTATTTCTGCTTTCCTGATGGAATGACCTTCTCTCTTCTCCCCGTGTGCTCTTCTAGGAGAGCCAGTGTGGTGTAGTGGTTAAGAGCGGTGGACTCATAATCTGGTGAACCGGGTTCGTGTCTCCGCTCCTCCACATGCAGCTGCTGGGTGACCTTGGGCTAGTCACACTTCTCTGAAGTCTCTCAGCCTCACTCACCTCACAGAGTGTTTGTTGTGGGGGAGGAAGGGAAAGGAGAATGTTAGCCGCTTTGAGACTCCTTGGTAGTGATAAAGCAGGATATCAAATCCAAACTCTTCTTCTCTTGTTCTCTTGATCCTTCAGAGTCAATTTGGAGGGCAGGGAGAGGGGAGAAGGAAGGAAAGCCCAGTTGCCCTAGCAGAAATCCTTGCAACGGGCTTCTCCTACCACAACTAATTAGTTGAATGCTGCCCTTAGAAATTAAAGAATATTTCTTTCATTTCTTTCAAGATTTTCCATCCTGCTTGTTTTTCCAAGGAGACATATTTACCAATTGTAACAGATACAGAATAAAACACCCAGAATCCTTTAAAACCTGCAAGAAACTTTCTAATTAATAAAAACAATATATAACCTCTATAAAAAGTTCCGGGGGGAAGGAACACCAGGAACTAACTGAGGCAGCATAACTACAGAAACTGATTGATATTATTCAACAGGACTTTTCACATATAAGGCCCTACCCCTAATTGATACTGGTCCCATTTCCCAAGGTTGAGGAATCTGATGCAGGGCCCCAGATGATGACAGTAATATGTGAAGAGGGGCATATGGAAGTGGGGTAGAATGAGGTAATGAATTACAGAGAATCATGCCAAATAAGGTATTGACGTACTGAGCATGCTCAAGACTGTGTTAAAACCTGACCAATGACATGACGCGCCTTTGTCTAAACTGGTAGCTAGTGCACATGCTCCCCACTGCAGTAAAAGTAGAGCAATCACAGGGTTAAAAGGAAATGGGGTGAGAGGAACTGAGCGTTTTGATTGGATAAGGGGTTTGAACTGTATTGGAATGTATGAAATGTATATAAAACGTATAAGATCCTTTGTAGGTTGTCCAGTCTTTGTGGAATTATCCCGCTGGACCTCTGCGCAGAAATAAAATATTTTGGACTCCTTTTCCACCACCCTTTCATGTGATTTCGTTTCATTCATGAGACAGGGCAGATTTTCCTGTAACAAAAGCAGGTGCTGTCTAAGGTACCCAGGTTCCACGCTGTTAAGGACTCTAAAGGTGAAACCTTGACATGAGCTTGGGTAACTCAGTTGGTTAAAGCATGCTGCAAACAACATCAAGGTCGCAGGTTCGATCCCCATATGGGGCAGCTGCATATTCCTGTATTGCAGAGAGCTGGACTAGACCAGTGTTTTCCAAAGAGGGCAATACCACCCCCTGGGGGTGCTGGAACTATCCAGGGGGGCATTAGTAGCCTTGGGTGCAACGGGGAAACGGACAGACGTTGAATAAAAATAAGAGTGAAGTAGAAACATAAAAATAAGAGTGAAGTAGAGGGACCCAGGTGGCGCTGTGGGTTAAACCACAGAGTCTAGGGCTTGCTGATCAGAAGGTCGGCGGTTCGAATCCCTGACGGGGTGAGCTCCCGTTGCTCGGTCCCAGCTCCTGCCCACCTAGCAGTTCGAAAGCACATCAAAGTGCAAGTAGATAAATAGGACCGCTCTGGCGGGAAGGTAAACGGCGTTTCCGTGCACTGCTCTGGTTCGCCAGAAGCGGCTTAGTCATGCTGGCCACATGACCTGGAAGCTGTCTGTGGACAAACGCCGGCTCCCTCGGCCTATAGAGCGAGATGAGTGCCGCAACCCCAGAGTCGGACACGACTGGACCTGATGGTCAGGGGTCCCTTTACCTTTACCTTTAGAGGCATAAATAAAGAAGAGAAAATAATTTTGAAAAACCATTCGTACATGTTTCATCTACAGTCGTACCTTGAATCCCGAATGCCTTGCGAGTCAAATGTTTTGGCTCCCGAACATCACAAACCTGGAAGTGAGTGTTCCGGTTTGCAAATGTTCTTTGGAACCTGAACGTCTGAGGGGGCTTCTGTGGCTTCCGATTGGCTGCAGGAGCTTCCTGCAGCCAATCAGAAGCCGCGTCTTGGTTTCTGAACGTTTTGGAAGTGGAACGTACTTCCGGAACGGATTCCGTTTGACTTCCAAGGCACCACTGTATGGTGTAATGATGCTGACTGGCTAGTCGGGCACTGTTGTGGGACGGTGACAACCCCTCCCCAGGATCCAGCCATCATGCTGGAGGCAAGGGGTTTTCCCTTTTTGGCTTCACCCAAGCCTTGCAAGTGGATCACAGCTTGTCTCCCTATTTTGGGTAATGGCAGGCAGGCTGCTGTGGCGCCTCTGCCTCTGGGGCAGATCGGTCTGCCCCATGGCTTTTTAATCCCGGGGCCTAGTTCAACTCCCTGCCTAGTTTTGAAAAACAACAACACCTTTCTTTACTATGTTGCAGGACATAGGCAGAATTATAGATACATAAAATAATGCAAATTTGTCATGGCATCTTTCTGTTAGTTTGCTTAAAGAAGGTGGATTTCTAGGGGGGGTGTGTGCTGAGTAATGTTTTTTCCCCTGAAAGGGGGCTGAAGGCTAAATAAGTTTGGGAACCACGGGACTAGATGATCCTCAGGGTCCCTTTTTAGTAGTAAATAGGCTTAAGTTATAGATTTCACTAGCTTCACCAAATCTAATTACAGATGACCTAAGAACTTGATGTTTAAAAACCTGCGAATCTTTTTCATGTCTGCAGAGAGCAATCCATTAACACAGTATTGGAAAGCAGGAACAAACTGAACCCAATATGCATGACAAGACAGATTATGGAACACAACTCTCATGCAGAAAATAACAAAGTATTAGCTTTTATCACTGTAGATGGTGACAGCAGTCACGAAATTAAAGAGCCTGCTTCTTGGGAGAGCAATGACAAACCTAGACAGCATCTTAAAAAGCAAGACATCACCTTGCCGACAAAGGTCCATATAGTTAAAGCTATGGTTTTCCCAGTAGTAATGTACAGAAGTGAGAGCTGGACCATAAGAGGCTGATCGCCGAAGAATTGATGCTTTTGAATTATGGTGCTGGAGGAGACTCTTGAGAGTCCCATGGACTGCAAGAAGATCAAACCTATCCATTCTGAAGGAAATCGGCCCTGAGTGCTCACTAGAAGGACAGATCCTGAAGTTGAGGCTCCAGTACTTTGGCCAGCACATGAGAGGAGACGACAGAGGATGAGATGGTTGGACAGTGTTCTCGAAGCGACTGGCATGAGTTTGGCCAAACTGCGGGAGGCAGTGAAGGATAGGTGCCTGGCGTGCTCTGGTCCATGGGGTCACGAAGAGTCGGACACGACTGAACGACTGAACAACAACAACAATTAGCTTTTCATTTGTTTTCTTTTTAGCTGGTTTTAATAATCTGCTTGCGTGTTTTGTTTGCTTGCCTGCTTGTTTATATACTGTAAGTCGCCTAAGGATACTTTGGTAAAATAAAAGGAGAAGGAGAACCAATAATTTAATAAAAATAATAAGAATATTAACAGTTGGGCAGCTGATGGCACACAATAGGACCAGGGATATATTGTGAGGGGAAGGGAAACCCAGCTTTGCGGGAATCTGTATGTGAAGCAAGACTACAGTATTGCTGTTGAAAAATTCATAAACCTAAAGGACTCGTGACCACAGGATTATTGTTTCCCAGTTTGCCTGGGCCTAAGACCCTGTTCTTTGTCATTTCTTTCCACTTATTACAGCCCTCCAAATTCATTGTCAGCAGCAGAAAAGCAGCCCATGTGCTCTAGTT
>OFHU01002480.1:0-23069 GCA_900245905.1 Lacerta viridis
CCCCAATGATTTAAGGCAGGATAGTTGGGGCTGATACAGAAAAGTGAGCAGGCCAGAGTTATCCCCCCACAACTCACCCCAGTTACACAGGATGCAGAAAATCGTACAATCACATTTCCACACAAATAACCTTCCCAAGAGGGAAAGAGGCAAGTTTTCAAATGTTTATGTTAAAATTGCTAATACTTAAACTAAAAAGTATCACAAAAAGCCAACCCTAAATTGTGTGCCTGCTGAAAAGGATACTAACTAGTTCACAAAAATGTATGTATAATAAATACGTTAAGTCTGTAAAGCACCACAAGACTCCTTGCTGTTCTTGCTCAGAGATGGGCACTTAATCTTTTAACTGTTGCTGTATTTGCCTCACTGAGAGCCAGTGTGGTGTAGTGGTTAAGAGCGGTAGTCTCGTAATCTGGTGAACCGGGTTTGTGTCTCCGCTCCTCCACATGCAGCTGCTGGGTGACCTTGGGCTAGTCACACTTCTTTGAAGTCTCTCAGCCCCACTCACCTCACAGAGTGTTTGTTGTGGGGAGGAAGGGAAAGGAGAATGTTAGCCGCTTTGAGACTCCTTTGGGTAGTGATAAAGCGGGATATCAAATCCAAACTCTTCTTCTTCCTTCTAATTCAAAGTGCTGATTTTGTCCTATAAAGACTTAAATGGCCCAGTGACTGCCTCTCCCCATATGAACCAATCTAAACCCTGAGATCATCATCTGAGGCATGTTTTTTGTGTGCCTCCTACATGAGAGGTCCAAAGAGTGGCAACATGAGGATGGGCCTTTTTTGTGGTGGCTCCCTACTTGTGGAATGCTCTCCCCAGGGAGGCTCACCTGGCACCAACCTTCCTTTTTAACCAGGCTTTTAACCTTTGCTTTTAACTATCTATGGCCTTTTAGAGTGGGTGGGATGTTTTAATGTATTTTTTCCCTTCTGGTTTTAATATGCTTATGTGTTTTCTTTTTGTAAGACATTTTGTACGTCATGGTAAAAAAAAAAAGTGACTAATTGCCATGAGTTGCCACGGCAAAAAGTGACTAGTAATGATAATAATGGCACTAGGGGGAGGAGGCAGAGCATAATATCATATTCAAAATCCAGGTGCAAGGCAGACATGCTGAGTTTGCATTAAGGATATGAACTTTGGTTTCTGGGATTAGAGTTTCTGTATCCTTTTAGGTGTTCAGATGATGCCGTACCTTGTTTTCTAGCCAGACCCCAGGAAGAGTCAGGTTCAAGCCCTCACACAGACTCCTCAGATGCAAAGCTGTGCAAGTGCCCTGCCAAAATTGCAATATGACATCAGTGCTACAAATGATAAACACCCATATGTTTTAAGCATATGGTCTTAATCATTAATGATACACCCTAACCTGGATCTCCTACGTAACTTGGATTTTAAAGTGCAAGGTTACAGGAGGGGGGGGCAGTGCTCCAACTTTGGATAAGAGAAGCAATTAAAAGAGAAGAAATGTAGCAACTGTATACGCCGATAGTAATCAGAGATGGCAGTCGACATTTCTGAAGGCCTCCTGACCCGCAATTTCAGATATTAAACTGCTAATCCTATGAGAAAATAATTACTTATGAACAGGCATGCTTTTGGGTTTTTTTTTCTTTTTCTTTTAAATGTAGCAAGAAACTTTTAGCCCATGGAGGCGGAGCATGGACCTAGCATTCAAGGGTGGGCGCACAAGGTCTTTCGCCCACTGTATGAATACAGCTCTGTGACTTCTCTTTCTCACATGCAAACACCTGAAGGGCTGCACCATGGAAGACGGAGAAAACTTGATCCTTGCTGTTCCAAGGCGTAGGACTCAGAGCAATGGATCCAAATTGCAAGAAACGAGATCACAACTCAACCTTTGGGATAACCTTTTGACGGTAAGAGCTGTTTGACGGTGGAACAAGCTACTCCTCTTCCTTGGAAGGTTTTAAACAGAGGTTGGATGGCCATATGCCAGTGACTCTTTAGTTGTGATCCCTCCATTGTAGGAGGCTGGGTGAAATGGCCCCTTGGGGTCCCTTCCAACTCTACAGTTCTATGATTCTATATGTACTGGATCAGCCCACTGGTGTTGCCACTCCCTTCATCACCATATGTGCAGTGTGTATGGCTTTATCCACATTTATGCTTACATTTCACCTGAGCAAAAGAAATTGGTCTTAAGTTGAAAATTGATTTGTGGATTGGGGTAAGGTATGTGGCAGGTAGGTGGGTGGATGCTGTTATAGCAATATTTCGATAAAAAGTAGAGGTAACAAGTAAAGCCTTGCAACTAAATTGCTGGTGCATGGAGTGCTTCTGCATGTATCCCCCCTGTTAATTTGGGTGGTTTGGGGTGGGGATGGCATATTTGGGTCCATTCCCTGTTCTATTTGATTTCTTCATCGGTTTTCAGCTGTGCCCCTGGAGATAATTAAAAATCGCTTCTCAGTGTGAACTAGGAAGTGGCAGCCCATGCTGTTTGTGCACAAGCTCTGCATCAAAACTGCAAAGCAAAACAGAATCCATCCAGTGCACCTTATTATTGTACAATATGCAACATGCTTAATTGTAACAGTTTGAAAAAGGTAAACCAACAAATGGCACTAGGGGGTTGTTGTGCCATCTCCTGAGCCACCCTGAACAAGTAAGAGCCAGGCTGGCTCACTCTGGCCACAGTGCCACTGGTTGTGGGATACTCTCTTGTTTGGTGACGGAGAAGATTGATTGCTGTAGACTGCAGCTGCAACCATGTCTACAAAAGTTGAACTATTCCTAAGGTAATGGTAAAGGGACCCCTGAAGGTCCATTCATGTCCGACTCTGGGGTTGCGGCGCTCATCTCGCATTACTGGCCGAGGGAGCCAGCGTACAGCTTGGGTCATGTGGCCAGCATGACTAAGCCGCTTCTGGTGAACCAGAGCAGCACAGGAAACGCCGTTTACCTTCCCGCTGGAGCGGTACCTATTTATCTACTTGCACTTTGATGTGCTTTCGAACTGCTAGGTGGGCAGGAGCTGGGACCGAGCAACAGGAGCTCACCCCGTCGTGGGGATTCGAACCACCGACCTTCTGATCAGCAAGCCCTAGGCTCTGTGGTTTAACCCACAGCGCCACCCGAACTATTCCTACACCACTGCAATTACTGTTACATAAAGCAGCAAAAACGTATGCTTATCCCTCTTGGCTGAAATCATTCTTTGATGGGGAATTTCGTGACCTACACAAGAAGCAGCAGGGGCCGGGGGAGGTCTTAATTGCACTTATTATTGGTTGAAGCTGCAGAAACCAGAAGCGGGTAATGTCATCTGCTGGTTGCAGTGCTTTTCTTCTAGAAAAAAAGGTCTTATCGAGTGATATGAGAAGTCACAGAAAAATATGAATGGTAATGTATGATGTTCTTAAGATGTATTATGTGAAAACCTAATAAAAAATTGATTAAAAAAAATAGAAAAAAGGTGCTGATACTGCGTACCAGGGAAAAAGCACTGGCTGGTTGATATGCACCCAAACTTACAGCTGTCACCTGCTGGAGAGCTTTTTGTATCTCCATGGAACATCTCCTTGGCCACATCCTGGAACTACATATTTTATTTCATAAATTTTATACACCGATTGTAAAAAAAAACAAAACAAAAAACAACCAACAACAACCCTCAAAGCCGTTTACATAAAAAAGCTAAAATAAAATTGTCTGTAGGAAGAATGAATAACAATTTAAGGCTTACAAAAAGTTTGTTTAAACAAGACTAACAGCAGATTAAATCACGCACCAACTTTGTGAACAATTTTTTAATTTGAGGATCCAGTCTTTCATTGGCACAGCTAAATCATGGGAGGAGGTGAACTGTTTCAAACTCACTGATAACTTTAGGGGTTTGCCGCATGTTATCAGTCAGTAGGTGCATGCTACCGCAATTGTTTGTTGACTTGACTAGATTTATGGGCGGGGTGTGGGGTGTGGAACTGCCTGCAACTGGAAATAAGCTTTCTGTTTGTGTTAGGTTCATTGGCAAAGGAAGTGTTGGTGTAAACAGTGCATGAATTCAAAAACTTGTGTCAGGTTTTATGGCTTAATTTCTAAATAAGAGGTATGGAGTCAATCTTGTCTGAAAATTGTGCTTGGACCCACTTATATGGAAGTTCTTTCCCAGTTCACAGATGTGCAGAAAATAATTCATCTCTCTCTCTCTCTTTAGGGAGAGGAGACAAGAATGGCCCTCTGCACAAAAGTAACAACACACATTACTATGTAAGGGCTATACAAGCCCTATTGTGATGAAAACATGTTAAAAATTGCAGCCATGATAGGTTTAGACTTTTCCTCTTCTTACCATAGGTGAAGGGTCCTATTTTTGAATGTTCCTCACCAGACATTAAACTCCCCACATTTAGTAAAGCAGCACACCAAGAACATGAGATACACTAAGACTCTCTCCTCTGTGTGCTAGTTTGCTACAAGCAATGTGTTTAGGGGTTACAGATGGCGGGGTAGCATTAAAAAATAAAAATAAAAAGCACATAGTAGAAAATTATGCCACTTCATTCTCCACAATTATTTTACTTATTTAAAAGGCTTATACCTTGGCCTTTCCCAAAAAGCTCTTATTCTGGTGCCAAGATTGATCCGGAATCTAATCTACTGCATTTAATCACTTACTTTCTGCTGCCTGGTCTAGTTTTTTTTTTTCCTGCTGCAGACATTATTCCCCAAATAATTAACAGAGACAATATTCCCAAAGTCAATACCCACTTTTTATAATTTGCAAATGCACACAAGAAAATGAAGCTTTCTGCTTTGATTAGGGGTGCAAGTGCACATATATTAAATGTTTTGCAACAAGTAATTTGCAATGCTCAACTAGTGTGATGAAGTCAAGCACCTTGCCCAGTACTCGGCTGTTATGACCATTGATTTCAAAATGTATCCCTAATGCACTTATGCAGTTCATAAACGCAAGGACGCTTCTTTAACTCCTGTAGCTATTGATCAGGTTCCTTAAGCTTGCAGTCTGATCAACTTTAAGGTGAACAGCTAAATAAAGGAAAATTCAGAAGCAAAACAAATCATAAAAAGATAACCAAGCAATAAGTTTTTTTAAAATGATGGTTATTTTTTTTAAAGGCCATATTCCTTATTTTTAATTCATCAAACGTTTTGCTAGTTCTGAGTATCTGATGCTTGAAATCATTCCCTACAGTAGGAAATTTGGGTGGCTGGTTATCCAGCCATTTAGAAACACTTTGGGCCACCCAGAAAAGGGGAGTCGTTTCAACATACTCAGGGGGTTTTATATATGTACAGTGGGATGGAAGTGCATAAATTGCAATAATATTCCCTCCCCCCCCAAAAAAAAAAATTGGCCTGACAAGGGCCCATGAATCCCCAGGGCTTACAGAAGGTTGAGGGCCAGTGGGAGGGACCAAATCTGGCCTGCAAGGCTGTTTCCTCCAAGCCATGGTCACCTGTCAGGTGTGGAACAAGTATAGGAATAGCTGGATTTGCTGGGGAACAGAACTGTGCAACCAGAAAGCAGGCTTGATGTCTCTTCCTGTCAGCTGATAAGTGATACTTCAAGGCTGCTGATCAGTGACACTCTTATCAATGCATCATAGATATCTTTGGAAGCTGTGTGAGGTGCTTTGAAGTCCTGACAATCACCACCTGATATCATTGTAATGTTAGGGGATTGACGGGAGGATATGGAAACCCCCCCCCAAAAAAAAATTATTCACCTATTCTACCATCCATCCTTGCCATTTTCAAGGTTATTGTACCAGGAGGAGGAGGAGGAGCAGCAGCAGAAGGAAGAAGACGACAAAGAGGGAGAAGGAGGAGGAGGAGGAGGAGGAGGAGGAGGAGGAGAAGAAGAAGAAGAAGAAGAAGAAGAAGAAGAGAGAAGCAAATGAAGAGAAAAGGGAGGAAGAAGGGAAAGGAAGTTTTTTATGGTGGTGATACTTTAAAGATGGGTATTGTCAAGCAACAAGTAAACACAACTTCAGATCTTAGATGAATCTGAAGACACACAGGAACACAATTACGACAATCCTCTTTTTCTTTAGGATTACATTTCCCCCTTACCCGGCTTCTGCCTTGTGCCTAGAGAAACAATGCAAAAACATAATGTGATGGCACTTGTGGCTCCTTGTGAATGAATCCCAATGGTATATAATTACTTTGAACTAGTTCTCAGGCAGTAGGAGTAGGTCATCATGGTATCAGGGCTGGGGTGCCAGTACAATCTGCTACGGTTTGTTGTCCATAAGGGTGGGGTGGGAGAAAGACTCTCCCTTGGTGCCTTTTAAGCACTCAGAAATCTTTAGACCAAGGCAGCAGTAGTCTTCTAGGCTGCTGTTTGATTTTTGGAGACAAAGGATTTCCTGACCAAGATCAAAAAGAAACACAGATAGGTCTTTGAAGTGTCAGGAAATGATTGCTTCTAATCATGGTTCTGTCACCAAGCTTTTTCTTGTAATGATCCTTGACCATGATCCCTAACCTTTGGAGCCAAGCCCTCCCATGTATAAAACATGACCCAACAATTCGAAACCAGCTACCGTTAAGTGTTTACAATGATTAATGCAGGAGGGAGCTCCCCCTCCCCGTTTAAGGCCACTGCTTAACATTTCCTGTTCTATTTATTTAGTCTGAATCCTATCTCTGCTCCATTAAGGAACTCAAGTTGTTGTACTTGAAGTTCCCAGGTGATGTACCACCCAGAATTAGGCCCACTTAGCTTCAGCAAGGTGGCTGCATCATGCCCACTTGGAGGGACCATTAGAAAGTCTTGGAATCCCAGGGCAGAAGTGGGGTTGCAGGTGAAAGCAGCACTGCCACAACCACATAATCAGCATCCCTCTTCTTCCAAGGCAGTGGTAGCCAATGTGGGAAACAGGAAATGCCAGGCTAGATATTATTCATTACATTTACTAAGGGCTGTGTCCCTGCTTGCTCTACTCATGAACCCTCTTGCCAGTCGCTCCATGTTAACCACCTAGAGCTTTCTGCTTCCCCACAACATGCAACTATTAAGCTTGCTTTTCACCTCCCCAACCCTATTTTGGAAGTCACTTATCTTTTCTGCTCTGCAGTCCTACTTTGCACCCACTTTTACTTTCATCCCCATGTCCATGCCTCCTCCTTTTGTGCAACCCACCCATGTGCACAGACCACCCCCCTGGAGACCTCCTTCATGTTCCTCCTGCTATGAGCTGCAACTACTGAGCAAACTTTTCACTTCTGCCAAAGTATGTAGCCACCAACCCTTCCTATTCTGCAGTCCCTCCTTTCATTCCCATGCTTCCTACTCCCTCCTTTTTCGAAACCCCGTGCTGCCTCCTCTCTCCTATTAGGCAACACCCCTTTGACACACACCCGGGAGGATATATGTTACTTTATATATGTTACTGTATCTTTGAAATGAACAGAATGTTAAGAGCTAGGCTGCCACTTACCTTGTTCAGTTAAGAGAAGGTTGAGTTCAGCTGATGTGTGTCGTGCATAAAATACCTGTGCTAAATTACTGCATTGAATCTGGTACTTCATGTTGAAGACAACCCTTGATTCCAGGAGTAAAATACACTATGTGAAGGATCTCTCCCACAATTTTAACACCCCCCCTCAGCCTCCCTCCCTTCTTGTTCCCATGCCATAGCCTCTGATGTTGTGCAACCTGCCTTGTCTTTTGTTACTTCCACCCCACTCCATCCCGAATTTGTGCAGATACGGGACTAGGATGAGCTACTACAACTCCTCTGATGGGGATTGTGTAATGACACACTTATTTTATATTATTGACTAAAATGAGACCACTCTTGCTTTACTTTGTATCAAATGCCTGCTTAGGGGAGAAAATCTTACACGACTTATGTGGGTCATTTAATAAAGCATTAGCACATCACCTTTGCCCTGTGGCTCATAAATCTACTCAGCATCCCTTCAGGTGTCACTGGGGACCTTGCTGCCTCGGAGGTGAAAGGAATTTCACCTCCACATCAGGGGTGGGAACTGACAGGCAGCTCATCACAATGGGCACACAATGATGCTTTTTGTTAACTTATTATAATTATATATTAGATGCCTTTCCAGCATTGAAGACATAGTACAGTGATAAAACAAAACAAAACCCTAACTCAACAACCAAAAGATGAACAGCACCAATCAGAACCAACAAAATCAGCTGCCTGAATCAAATGCCAATGGTTGGTGGGCCCTGTAGGAAATGCTTGGGAACCATTATCCTGACAGATGTAGCTGACACTTTTCTAACAAAACCTGTGTTATGTTGCAAGAACATAGCAAATAATCATTGTCGCATTTAGGTGGGCCAAATAAAGGGGTTGCCTTTAATAACCTTTATTATTATTATTATTATTATTTAAAAATTGTGGGCTGACTATGCCTTTCATTTATCACACATTTCTCGGGGTTTAGTCATAGATCATTTATACTCCGCATTTCCCACAGATGCATTTGTTCTCAAAGCAGCTTACAGGAAATTATTAGTCAAATAGTGCAGTAGACAAAATACATTTAAAAAATAGTATCACTACAACACTAACAATTCAAAGTTAACAATTCATACAAATGACATTAAAATGAAACAGGGAGCATAAAAAATATTTCCTGAAAAGTCTGTTGGCAATACTCCAGAGACCCTGAAGCTGATGGAATGAATACCTAACAAACCCCCCCCCCCCGTCGTCGTCACTTTTATACATAAACTCAGAAAGCTGGAACTCCTGTGTGCAGCCTTCTTGCAAAGGCTCCTAGGTAAGGAAATAAGAGGCTGTGCCTTGAGGGCAAGCACAGTGTTTCTCCCCCATCTCTCCCTACCCACCAGACCCCTAGGATGTCCCCTCAGGCCCAGGAGACAAATGCCCCACTATCTGGCTCCCAGAACTCTCTACAGGCCATACCACTGTGTGGCTGGGATGTGTCCCTGGACTCCGATAATACCTCTTGCTTTCCTTGAATGGCTCACTTGCTCTACCCATATGATGCGTCTGAATACCAGCTGCTGGAAATTTCAACAGCACTCTTGTGCTCGAATCCTGAATCTGAACGTGGTTCAGCAGCTAGCAGGCAGTCAATGTCAGTATTTTAACACTGGTTTAATATGCGTAAGGCTGGGTGTTCCACTAATCACCATAGCATATATGTGCCCTGTTTACATAGAAAGCAAGGGGGACCCATGCTTAGGTAGGAAGGTGGCTTATACTGTGTCATACTAGCTCAGTTTTTGCCTAAACTAACTGGCAGCAGCTCTCCAAGGCTTCAGGGAACATTTCTAGTCCTACCTAGAGATCCAGGGATTGGCCTGGGAATCTTCTATGCGCAAAGCAGATGCTCTACCACTGAGCTATAGGTTCTAAGGCATGGGAAAGGAAGGGTCCAGCTTCCGTCACCTGCACACCCCTTTTGATATACCCTTGTTTCCAAAGGATTTCTATAATAAATGGACTGGCTCAGCCACTCATTCACAGGGCCTTCACAATGTTCTCAGTCACACTCTAAAACTGTCTGTATAATTGCCCCCTCCCTTTTCTCAGGGGTTCTGCAATATTAATGTCTCAAGTGGCAAGAAAACAGAGATAATAATCCTGGTTTGGCCTTCCTTCTGTGGGGCAGGGAGTGGCGTAGGGACTGTGCATGTCTTTCTGTAATTGGGACTTCTCCCATTTATCTGTGTGAGAGAATGCAGAAACTAATGCAGGGCTTTGGTAAGATGAAAGGGGAAACTTAATTAAAACAAGTTTTGAAGTCCATCAAGATGATTTTTTTTATCTTGTTCAGATTAGCAGCCATCTGAAATTACACTCTGAATATAAATGGGGTGCCTAACTCTGGACTAGTTGTTTGGCGTTGCACATGAAGCCCTTACTTTAAATGTCAAAACTCACACCAACTTCCTCTATTTTTTTGACAGGTGTTAATGATTGTGATGGTTTTAATGCAATGCCTAAAAATTATGCATACCAGATGAAAATAAACATCATTTTTTAAAAGTGTCATGTTGATTCCTTGTAAAGTCAATTAGTTGCAGGACAAAACTTTCAACATGAGAAATAGGCAGAACCAGCATGGTGCAGTACCGTAGTTCCATATACCTATCCCCATTGCCCCCTACCCTAATATACATACATCTCTTGGCATACATCTCAAAATAAACAATTAAGTCTGAATTTCAACCATTTAAAGGCAATGGCCGCATGAAAGCCCTTAAATATGCTGCAGCAACTGCTCTCCACAGGCTTGACCCACCATTGTTGCTGCCTTGTAAGCTTGAGGGTTGCTGGGGGAGGGGATGACAGTGGCAAGCAACTAGAAAGCATGGGAGTGTGGGAGAACTGGTGGGGGGGAGGCTTCAAAGGCTGGAGAGAAGATGGAGAAAGGAGAGACATGTCTGTAGCTACATCTGAACCATCCAGTAAAGGTATTCTTAGAAGGCTTTACCAGTAATGGTGTCTCTGTATCTCCACCCTCTCCACAAGAAACCTGGAGACTGTAGTTTGTTAAGGGTACTGAGGGTTGCTAGCAGACCCCTCATAGTGCTACCATTCATTGCACTCTTAACATGGGAAGCTGATAAAGTGGTATAAAAGTGCTTTAAATATATGTTGTGCATTTGATGTGTGAGAGAGTGGTAGGGCATAGTGAGAGAGATATAATGTGTATGTTTCAGACTGAGTGACAAAAGGTGTGTGTGTTCGTGTTGAAATAAAAGGTGTATGCAGGTGGTGGTGATTTTAGGAGGAAAAGAGAGTGTGTGTTTGTGCTTTGGAGAGGAGGAGGAGATTGGAGTGGGTGGAAGTTGGCTTGAAGGAGAAATGAGTGGACTGAAAATTAAACAGGAATTGACTTGGTTATGAATTCATGGGAAATAGATTTGGGGGTGGTTTTCCTATTAATCTGAGGCAAACAAATACATTTTTGAAGATTTTATTCAGAAGTGTTTTAGAGGAATGGGTTCACTGATGGAACAGATAGGTTCCATGTGGTTTTGTGTTTTGCAGTTCACACCCACCTTGCCTTGCACTTAGGTTATTAGGCAAACTTTTTGTCTTTTATTCTCACCAATTTGCCTGATGTTTTTGTGACTTTCCTCTCCTACTGCAGTGGCCGTTTTGTGAACAGACACACATTCATAGCAATCATTTTGTGGCTGTGTCACAAACACACACTCAGAATTCCGAATATGCTGCCAAATGTTGGGAAGCCCTGTGTTAGTGTGAATGAATATTGGGAATGAGAACAGACAACTGGCACAACAAAACTGACGTCGATCTTTCCTAACAGTGAAATTACTTGTGAATACTTCCATTTGAAATGGTCATATCGCTGCACTCAAATTCCACAGTATTAAGGCCTTTGTGCCCTATGGCCCAAGTTCAGTTCTGTATCAGCGAGCAAACAAGTTTTGCTGCCAGCTGAACCCTTAAGTCCAAGCTGACACTAACACCTGCCTGAATGTTAGATCAAGGCCCTTTCCAAGAATAAATTTTTAGATGCTGCTGCTTCTTCTTTTTTTAAAACTGGGCTACTGCACAAACAATTCATTCTACTGAGTGGCAAGTTCCACACCAATGCCATTTCTTAAGACGTAGCTCTGGATTCATAAACCAGCATGTCAAACTGTTAACGGAGAGCACTGACAGGAGGCACTTCCAAAAGCATCACGTCGCAGAGCTTGCTCCAGCTTTCTGACGATGCTGGCATTTAGACCTAGTCCATTATCTGTGCCTTGCACCATGTACTATTAGTTTCATATTGAGCTTTCTTTAGGAAACAGAAGAACTAAATCAATTTCTTGGGAGGATATACCTGCAGCTACAAGGTGGGGTGGGGTGGGGGAGCTACAATTATACTTTTCATCCATGAAAAGCAAATCAGATGGTACTGAAATCCCAGCAGAAAACACAGATTAATTAAAGTCTGCATTTTCAAAATCTGTTATTCAACTCAATGCAGCTGTTTGGTGTGTATTTTTTGTAATTATTCCTTTGCTGTGATTCTCATTGTATGTTCTTACTACTGATGTGCTGTTAGAAAAGGACCTTGCACTAAAGGGCCTTGTTGGTTGCTGAGAACATACATGCGAGAGGATGCACAAGAAGGCATGACAATTAACTTTGTTTTCCTGCGTCACCTCAAGCTACATGACAGCAAGATTTACCATATTAGTGGGTGCTTGAATCCAAACTGAATGCTGCAATTCCCTTCTGCAAAATCATGACAGCAAGAATGTCTCATTAATATATTTATCCTGATGCAGTTGTGTTAAACTAGCACAGTAATTTTGGAAATGGCTATTATGCGAAAGTTTCCATACGTCTGCATTCTTCGAGACATAGCCGGAATATTGCAGTCGGAAACTGATGTTTAGATGTCGGCATTTCCTTTGCCCAAAAAGCGCAACAACTTTTGTGTTGTTATGCAATCATGTCAAAATGAACCTAACCAGGGGTCAGCAAACTGTCTAGGCTTGGTAACCAATGAGCATTTCTTCTAGGCAATGAGAATAGAGTAAAAGTGCCTGACTGAGCATGTGCAGAGTGCCTTCCCTTTCCTGCATCCTGCCCTGTCCCTCCTCGCACTCTCTAAGGCATGGACAGAAACTTGTAGAACAAAAAAAAGCATGTCTCTTTTTAGAAATTAAACATTGTCTCTTCCTCCTTAGCAAGTACACTATTCTAATTAAATTGGCAGTGTCAATGTGCACATCACCAAAGATGTTTAACTTACTGGTGTTGTGTTGACCATCATGGTCATATCAACCACAGAAAAAAATATATACACTAACACAATATTAAAAGCAGCATATTAACCTCACTAAATTTTCTCCTCAGTTTTTGGGCAGCTGCTGCAAATCTCACTACTCTGTCACCAAATTGTCAGAATCAAACAACAAATATGTGATTTCCCCTGGATCATCACCACCATGAGGTCATAATACTTAAAGTCAGAATAAACCAATTTGAAAGCAGACTCCCACTCTCAAAAGCCCATTTCTAGTTTTTCCCTAAATCCCACCTAGCGGCAGCTCCATTTGGGGCTCCTTCCACCTGGGAATAGGGGAGAAATTTCATTCAGTTCACATTTCTAATTAACACTTTCCCAAACATTGTGAAATACAGAGATATGGCTAGATGAGCTCCACACCTACCTAGAATGTTAAGCCTGTCCGGATTGTGTCCTGGGACTATGATGATACTTCTTGATTACCTAAATTAGGAGAGAGGGAGAGAGAAAGATGCGTGTGTTTAGAAGTATTTTGAGTTTTGTGTGGCTAAACTGCAGCCTACTGTCAAAGGTGAAATACACACCTGTTGCTCCTCCCACTTTTCCTTCTAGCTCCACCCACTTTGCCTTTGGCCCCACCCACCACTGGCATGTGTCCCTCTGGAGAGTTCCCCTTAAGGAAGTGTGGTGCTCAGGATGAAAAAGGATCCCCATCTATGCCAGTGGTTCCTACACTTTCTGGGGCCACTGTCTCCTTGGTTCCATAAGCTCATCCCCAGTGCCCCCTACCCTATCATATGAAAGCCATATTGAGTTCCAATTGTGAAAAAGGTGTGGTATGTGTGTATGAATGAATGAATGAATGAATGAATGCATTATTCAGAATAGCAGTTTGCTTGACCAACTAAAACTCAGAACTGTAACAATTAATCCAGCAATGCCAGCTCTTCAAAGTCTGATTACGCCTTCAGCAGCCCCCTGCTGCCTCCTTGCCTCTTAGCAGCCTCCCCAGGTAATCTCACCTCCTGCCTTGGGAACCACTGTTCTACATTATCAACCTTGCTCGAACAGGAATCTTTCAACTCATTGTTTAAAAGCAACAGAATGCTGTTCACTCACAGAGAGAGGGGGGGGGACTGTGAACCAAAGCTCTGTCTTCTTTTCTTCCTCTTTAAAATAAAATAAAATATACATCAATGATCAAAGTAGAAGGCAGCCTGTTCTGTTACTGAAGGAGGTGAAATTGCCACAATGTGAACATTGCCTCAGATGCACTCAGTAGTTCAATGCTATCACTCTCAATGTGTTTCATAGCCCTGACACAGCTGTTCTCCCCCCTATGGAATGGAAGACTATACTCTAGCACACCTTCCTTCCTTCCTTCCTTTCTTTCTTTCTAGAACAGGCAAGAACGAAGAGCACTCGCCTCATCTCCTCTTGCCATCCCCTTTTCAATCCTCTTAGTGCAAAATATAATCAGCATTATCTAATAGCAATGTTAATATTAGCAATAAAATTACTTCTCGGTGTAATATGTAACATCCGATAATTATCCATGTACTGAGTAATTGCATAACCCATAAAGGATGCATCTCAAAAAACAAAAAAAACAAAACCCCAACAACAACAATAACCCCAATTTCTTCCCATTGGGACAAAGTGCCAACTGGGATGGGGGTGGAGGTCTGCACCTTGAGCCAAAAGCTAACAGCACAGTATTGTTATGAGTTGTGGGTGTATGGGTTTGTAGGTGCCAAATCCTCTTAAATTCCTGGGTCCAATGTGAGTTATATTGATTGATTGATTGAATTTATATACCACCCTATACCCAGAGGTCTCAGGGCAGTTCAATGTTTGGAGTGTTAAAATTGGCTGCCAGACACTGGATTTTGCAAAGTGTTAAAATACAGGTGAAACCAGCTTCTTGTGTTCAGGAAATCGCCTGGGGAAATCAGCCAAAGACAACCAAAGACAAAGCCACAGGGAAGGTAATGGGCCATTAGGAAAGCCAGAGAGAGGAGACTTTGCCAAGGGCTCCTGGGAGGGGCCCCTCCTCCAGTTTTGAGTTTGTTAGCAATAGTTTAGAATTGCAGATGGCAGGATGAGCTTGAGGTGGGGAGTTGACAGTCTGTTAAACACAGCAGGATGTAAGCAGAGAAATAGAGCCATGGCTAGTGTCTGTTTGAATCCAGGGCTGCAGCTATGGGAGAAGCAGGAACCTCTTGAAGTGTAAAGCTATAAACCCCTTCATCTTAGGCTCAGGTTGTATATATAACCAGGTCGTAAATAAACTATAGACAAAACAGTCTCAGCTATGCCTCATTGTCCAAAAGGAAACCCTGGGTAAAGCATGCCTGGAACCCCTGGAATCTCACACTGCTCAGAGATTGGGGTGGCATGTAAAAATACAGTGGTACCTCGGGTTAAGAATTTAATTCGTTCCGGAGGTCCGTTCTTAACCTGAAACTGTTCTTAACCTGAAGCACCACTTTAGCTAATGGGGCCTCCCGCTGCCGCTGCGCCGCCAGAGCACGATTTCTGTTCTTATCCTGAAGCAAAGTTCTTAACCTGAAGCATTATTTCTGGGTTAGTGGAGTATGTAACCTGAAGCGTATGAAACCTGAGGTACGTAACCTGAGGTACCTGAAGCATCTGTAACCTGAGGTACCTGAAGCATCTGTAACCTGAGGTATGTCAGACTGAAGTCTGCAGTCTGTATGGCAATGGCTAAGCCACACAGAGGCAAATGGCAAAAAGAGCACAGCACCCCGTTGATGGCAGCAGGACCTAAAACCAAAACAACAGTGGTAGCCCAATCTGGGCAGCAAATCTGGACTGGGAGCAACAGGCAAGAACAACAGAGGGAGAGAGGACTGTAATCCAGAGCAAGGGGAAGGAAAAGATCCAGGAGTTGCAGAATGGAGCCTTGGATCCAAAATAAGATGTGTATAGGGAGGGTGTACTACTCTACTGACCAGGAAATAAGATTCAACCTGAAGAAATCATGCAACAGGGACTATGCTCATATAAATTGCTGGTTGGGTCGTAAGAAACCAGAGGCATTTCTTTTGAGCATGACCAACGAAGAGATACCCAGTCAGGATAGAGTATTTTTTATGTATGCCACAACAGCTGCTAGAATTTTATTGGCAAGAAATTGGAAAGGTGAAGAGATTCCGACAGTGGAAGAATGGCAGATGAAGCTAATGGACTTTATGGAACTCGCCGAACTGACCGCGAGAATCCGAGACCAGAGGGAGGAGAAGGTGTCGCAGGATTGGAAGAAATTCAAGGACTATTTAGTCAAATGTGTAAAATTGAATATTTGAGCAGAATTAGCTAGTAGAATTGGCTTTAGCTTGTTTATGTTAAATAAAATTGTATAGAAGAAGTTTAGATGTGAATGTTATAAATGTTTAAGAGTATTTAAAGATATTGAGTTTAAGTGAGAAACTATATTTGTTTAATTAATCTAAAGTTTATTGAGAGATATGGTAAAGGTTTATGGAAAAAGATACAAAGCCACCCAAATTATATATTAATTTTGAATGCAGTGGGGGGAACGGGGGAAGTCTTAATGTATGTAAAGAAGATAGAAACAAGAAGGTGATTAAGATATGTGTATGTTTAGGTATGTATATGTGTTTTTTCTTATGCCTATTGTTATTGTTATCGTTATTGTTGTTGTTTATTGTTTATTGTTCATTATGTATTTTTGTATTTTTCTTTCGCTTATATTTGAAAAATAATAAAATCTTTATAAAAAATAAATAAATTGCTGGTTGGGTCAGTTGACTGACAAGATGTTTGGTATCTTATATATTTGTAAATTGCTTACAAGTCCTGTGAAGATGTCATGGATGGGATAGGTGGGTCCCAAGAAGGAGGGGGAAGATAGACCTAGCAGGGCGGTGCATGGAGGCTTGAACAGGGTGTCTGTTCTAGAGCAGCATGAGTTTAGAGTGTTGGACTAGGGCCTGGGAGATCTGGGTTCAAATCCTGACTGTATCATGCAGCTCACTGGGTGACCTTGGGCCAGTCATTGCCTCTCAGCCTAACCTACCTCACTGGGCTGATGTGAGTATTAAAGGCAACCTAGAGCTCCTTGGAAAAAAGGGTGGGATATAAGTTCAATAAACAACAAATAGAAAACAAAATTCTGAAAGAGAGCAAAGGAACAGAATTGAAAAGCAATGGGGGAGTTATGACTGTAAGGATAGAGTACTCTCCATGCAGAGAACCTTCCATAATATTCTATTAATGCATGGTGAAGTTTTAATAAAATGAGTCATCAAGTACTACCATTCTGATCTCTTTCCTCCAGCCAGAGCTAGTTTAATTAGCTCAAGCTCATTATACAAAATGGGGAAGGTGGGTGGATTACTAATACAGCCATTCCCCACCCCGTTTACTGATAAATGACATAAGCTTGTCACCTAAGTTAATCTCTTACAAAAACTGAACTGGGCATGATTTTTAATTTTTTCTCTCCTCCCCCCTTTAAAAAAAAATCATAGTTCCATCTCACCTACCAGGTTGCTAAATCAGAAAACTTACAATCCTCATCTTCATTATCATTGCACAGTTCTGAAAGAACCTAAAATGCATTGTATAAGAATTACAAACCACTTCACTTATGGCCTATGTACAGCTGTTTGCCACAATTGGGAGGCCTGTATTCCCTCTCTCTCCCCCTTTCAGTGACATTCAGTGACACAAAACATGTGAAGCCATCTCCACCTGCAGCAGCAGAAACCAATTAAAGATGCCAAAATGCATGATGAGACATCCTCAAATCACACCACTAACCTTGATGGGTGTCATGTACCCAGAGTCTGGCAGTGACCAGGGCACAGTGTTAGAGGCTACGGTGTCACCAGTTAAGGAACCAGGCTGGGTACTTTGATCTGAGCCTGGTGCTGCTGATCAAGGGACCACTGAACCCAAGGCTATTAGGCAACAGCCTACCAAGCCTTATTCCACAGAGTATCAAGGTCTGTGTAGGACCGATGTCAGAACCCTCACAAATGCCTTCCACTCATTGTGAGAAACTGAATGTCTTCTACAGGACACCACCAATCTAGGGGAACAGGTAGCATACCAGAGATGCAGAAGACCTGCCCATCTTCAGACCACAGGGTCAACCCTTTAAGGCAGTGCAGTGCCCCCCCCCAAATTGGGTGATGATGCCCCTTGAGAGCAGTGGGATTATCAAGGGGTACTAAAAGGAAAGATGGGTAGGGGGCACTGGGGGCAATGTCTATCAGATTTAGAAAAACTGGTATCATTGGATCAAGTTCACCAGTTTAGTTGAATTAATTAAACTAAATAGTTTTAACTGGATTTTGACTAAATGTGTAATTAATTGTTACTGCTTTGAATTTTATTGTGTTATTTCCTTCCTTAGTGGGTTGTGCAAATCACTGTTCTGAATAATGCTTTCTATGGGGTAGGCTGGAGGGCATGGGGATTGAGTTCATGGAAGCAAAGGGGTTCTCTGAAAAAAGTTTAGGAGCCACTGCTCCAAGTTTCCCATAAGGGGGCACAGCCTAGGCGAAGAGATAGTAGAGGCTCACAAGGGCTCAAGTCACTTCCAGCACTAGTTGCTATCCATGGTCCTGCAAGAATGGATCTGCCTTGCTCTGTGGGCTCCTCCACAAGACCATACCAGGGCAATGCAAGAGAAGAGAGCAAGTGAAGCAAACACACTAGCTATCATATAATTCTGTCCTAAAGAAGCCATGAGAAAGATGTAAGGAGAAGAACGGAGACAGAGAAGGGAAGCTAGCTAGACAGCAAGGGGACCACAAAATTAGAAGAGGGATGAGAAGAAAATCTAGAGTATCCAAAATTACTAAATTGGGAGAGAGAGATAAAATTAGTTGTAATAGCAGGATTCTCAGGAATCTTTGTTTGTTTGCTTTCACCTTCGGGGGAAAGAAAACAATTATTTGATTAAGTTTAGCTATTACAATCTGATCTCTGTCTGTACATTTATGTGTTCACACAGTGCAGACTTGTATTTGAGCAGCCTGGCAGGCATGTATAATATGCATGCAAAGTGGGTACGAGTCAGGGATAAAGGCTAACCGAGGAGGGGGGCAGAGAGAGAAACAGGCTGTGAATCAGAAGACAATTAAGGTTCAGCTAATGTTTGCATCCAAATGCCAGGACTATGGAATGAAAAATCACATGATGCAGCAGTGCCTGGTGGGGTAAGGGGAGGAGACCACCTGGGAATTCCACTTACTTAGCCCTTGAGTTTCATGATGGAAGAAAGGTGTGTGTGTGTGTGTAAGAGAGAGAGAAAGGGAAAAAATGAATTAATGTATGTTCTTGGAGAACTCTTATATAAATCACCAGGAATTCAGCAGCATGAAAGCTCAGTTTGCAAAACCCCTATCCTGGCCTTTTAATCCCTAACATAATGTGTAAAAGTGAACTCAAGCACAATAGCTCCCCCCCCCCAACTTCCATTACCATCTCCATCACCCTCCAAGAATTGGAGGAATTGCTCCTGAAGCAGGGCACCCTGTCTACATGCATAAGATCCTTACAAGATCTAAAGCTCTGATCCTCTGCATTTCTCAAATATGCAGGGAGCCTACACAACTCCTGCAACAACTTTGCCTCCAGCAAAGGGTTAACCCCTCGGGTTGCGGGGAGTAACCAAACTTTGATTCAGCTGAGAGGGGTGGATTTATGAGAATGGTGAAGCTCTGGACACTCATTTCTGGTCGCTCATTCTCAGATAGCAGGCAGATTTACAGCACCTGCTTATCTGGTTGGCAACCCTTCAAAGACATTCTAAGACTTCAGCAATTACAGCAATCATCCAGCTCTGCCATAGAGAGAGAGACACACACCTCCCTTTTTATCATTTCCTGCTCTGGGTCATGGAAAGTTACAGCTAAGGATTCTCAGGGTTGGCTGACTTGGACAAAGGTGCTACAGCCCCTGCCCAGGAGTATAAAACCCATTTGCATCAATCAATCAAGGTCCCCGGCTAAATCCTAACTAGCATCCTGCTTCCCTTGCCTGATACTTACAGCTGGGCTTGGACTCTGCAGCCGTTTCTCATGGGGCGGTGGGGAGAGAATGATGGTGAAGTATTAGGGTTAGTTAAAATAGATTGTTTTATTGTACCTGCTCTTCCCCATCAAGATGTCTAGAGCTTACAATCTTTTATGAAGAAGAAGAAGAAGAGTTTGGATTGATATCCCGCTTTATCACTACCCGAAGGAGTCTCAAAGCGCTAACATTCTCCTTCCCTTCCTCCCCCACAACAAACACTCTGTGAGTGAGTGGGGCTGAGAGACTTCAAGAAGTGTGCAAACCAGCAGCTGCATGTGGAGGAGCAGAACGAACCCGGTTCCCCAGATTACGAGTCTACCACTCTTAACCACTACACCACACTGGCTCTCTTATGTAACTCTTTTACATACACCACACTGGCTCTCTTATGTAACTCTTTTATTCTATTAAGCAACAAGATCTTTCTGTAACTGCAATTTTAGTTCTTTTAAAAAATTATTTGGGTTTATAGAGAAAAACACAAAACTTAATATCCAATATCTTTTCCTCCTTTTTTGGGGGGGGGTCCAAACTAAGCCAATTTCAAACCTTTAAATAAATATGTGTTCTTTACCTGCTGGTTTAGGTCATGGTGTGACTTGCCATGATCTGTGCCTGGGCCTAAACCTGGGCTATTGCACAACAAGTTAGTTGAGGTTCCTGGTGTTGAAGAGTGAACTTCTGGCTCATGCCCAAGAATCTCCTAATAATTGGATCTATTGATTGGGCTTTCCTCAGACCTAAACTGGAGAAGATGGTCAGCAGCTTTCAAACAGGGAAAACTAGAAAGGGATGTCACCAGCATCCTATTCTGACAACCATGGATCTAAAGATCTGCAGAGGATGGGAAGGCCAGAATGTTGAAACAAAGCTATTATACTTGCAAGGAATGAAAGAAAGCACAGCAGAGGTAATCAACATGGTGCCCTCCAATTCCCACCATCTTTGGCCATTGCCCATGCTGGCTGGGGCTGATGGGAGTTGGAGTCCACATTGGCTACCCCTGCTAGAGAGCAAGTTCCAGTAAAACTGTGGCAGTTTTAGGTCAAGATGCTGGAAACCTTAGTAGTTGAAGTTCTGGATATATATATAACAATCTGTGAAATTCAGCAACAAATTATAAGCCTTAGTGTAACTTCATTAAGCAAGATAAACTTGATTTGGTGCTCATGTGTTAAAGGAGTTTCTGCCTCTCAATGCCTTAACGAGAACATAAAAGGCATCTGCAATTTCCACTGCGTTCTGTCTCAAAGTCAACTCGGCAAATGTCACTTTGCTAACACTGTTTCTCTTTATTGGGTGTGTTATTTGATAATGACAGCAAAACGCTTCTTCGTTCCAACTCTACAGAATATAAGAGCACACAGTTGCAGAGCTACAATGGATTAATTTGCACAACTATTGCTTTTTTGTTGTTATCTGACACATATTCAAAGTTGATTTTACTAACTGATTTAACTGACTTAAAGGGGACTTGCTTGTCAGATGTATAAAAGGGGCTTAAAAACACAAAGAGTTGCTTTCTAAAAGACATACACACAGAGAAAGCTTGGTGCTGTTAAATGAGTACATTCCAGACCTGCAAGCACCTGGTGCAGACACCTGGTGCTGCAAAGGACAGACCAAAACCAGTGCAGGTGGGTTGACCGAAACAATGGAACACCACACAAAGAACCCATACAGTTCAACATCTCTTTTCTTGTGGGTACTTATTAATCCAGTTTACTACTGGTGTGAAGGGCGGGAGGGGCTTGAAGTTGGGGAAAGCCCAAATTATATATATACTATATGCATCAACCATTTGGTCTTAAGGCTGCAATTTACCAAGTTCAATGGAAAAAAATCTCAATGAACAGTGATGAAAATGGGCACACATTAACAGAAGATTTTGCTCACATGCAGATCCTCCAAATGATGGAGAATGCATATCTAGTGGTTAAGAGTGGTTAAGAGACTCGTAATCTGGGGAACCGGGTTCATGTCTCCACTCCTCCACATGCAGCTGCTGGGTGACCTTGGGTTAGTCACACTTCTCTGAAGTCTCTCAGCCCCACTCACCTCACAGAGTGTTTGTTGTGGGGGAGGAAGGGAAAGGAGAATGTTAGCCGTTTTGAGACTCCTTCGGGTAGTGAAAAGCGGGATATCAAATCCAAACTCTTCTTATAAGTAGGCACTATCAAATGGGTAATGTGCACACTGGCCAGCAAATGAACCTATTTTCCTCTTGGCGACTATTCACATTTCCTGGTCAATGTGTGAAACTGATGCTGAGGCTATGCAGATGAGTCAGACACCATCCAAGGCATCAAGTCACATCCTTCATCATCCATAATGACTGGGCAATATTCAGAACCCTTTGTCAATGGTGCCATTTTGTACATATTAGTTATTAGGGCATGTCATTTTAGGGGCTGAAACTTAATTTATGCAATTATTTTCAGTGATGGGTCTTAAAAATAGGTTTTTGGGGTGTGAAGAATTCAAATCTGCTATTATTTTTGTGACTGGACAACATTTAGCTTGGTAAGTCTATGTTTGATGAAGAAGCACATAAACTGCTTTTGGAAAAACAAAATTTTAATTTTAATTTCTGAAAATGTCAAGTAATGCTTAATAATAATTATGATAATATTAATAAACTGCAATATTATTAAACTTGGCAGGGATGCGGGTGGTGCTATGGTCTAAACCAAAGTGCCTAGGACTTGCCGATCAGAAGGTCGGTGGTTCGAGTCCCCACAACAGGGTGAGTTCCCATTGCTCAGTCCCTGCTGCTGCCAACCTAGCAGTTCAAAAGCATGAAGTGCAAGTAGATAAATAGGTACCACTCTGGCGGGAAGGTAAAAGGCATTTCTGTGCACCGCTCTGGTTTACCAGAAGTGGCTTAGTCATGCTGGCCACATGACCTGGAAGCTGTCTGCAGACAAACATACACAAAACAAACAGTAGCCAATCACACACCCATTTCCCACAGCCAATACAAAGAAACCCTTGCCGCAGCCACTAATCATACTACAAATCGCCAATGACAGTCTGCAGCTCGCGGCTGCAACCAATCACCCATCACCCATACCCACTACCCATGTATAAGATGCCCCCAGTTTTTAAACCTTCTTTTTCATTAAGAAAACAACAAAAAACAAACCTAGTCTTATACACAGAAAAGTATGTTATATGCAATTTCACATACATTTTACTTACCAAGCAAAACTAATTATATTAATTTAACCTTTTTTTTCAATTGCCAAGTCATACTACAACTTTTTAG